>JAJKFY010000334.1:0-156270 GCA_021066465.1 Trichoderma asperelloides | reverse complement strand
CCCCCCCCCCCCCCCCCCCCCCCCCCCCCCCCCCCCCCCCCCCCCCCCCCCCCCCCCCCCCCCCCCCCCCCACCCCCACCCCCCCACCCCCCCCCCCCACCCCCCCCCCCCCCCCCCCCCCCCCCCCCCCCACCCCCCACCCCCCCCACCCCCCCCCCCCCCCCCCCCCCCCCAGTAGCTTATTAACGTTGAGGACTGGTTAGTTGCCGCTGGGGCTGTCACAAGTTCTCAACTCACTCCGCGGAGACTCGCATACTGTCCAAGTCGGAATGAATACGACAAAATCAAATACTCTCCAGCGCGTAGTAGTTGCCATGGATGGAATATCTCATTCTCAGCACTAATAGAAAGTTTCATGAAATTATTCAGCCCTCCATCCTATTTTTTCCGAACCGTGACTGAAATATAACATCTCAATTGCGCACAGTACGCGTATATATATCACCAGTTCCTGCGCCGACAGCCCTTGGGGCGAAAACGCCGTATAGGGGGCTTCCATTTGTCAACAACCTTTTATCAATCTCAGCGCAATTCTATTCTTCGCCGGCCGGTCGGTCCGCTTCGAATGCTTCCGCGCTTATAATCATCGGTCAGCCTAAAATTTGCATCTCCGGCAGAGGAAAAAAGGTTGATATAAGCTTCAATCGCTGGCGGGTAATCGGCGGTTGCGGATACCCGGATCGGATACCCGGCGGCTCCAAAACGGTATACAACGTGCTGGATCCCAAAGTCGCTAATTGCTCTCTTCATATCCGCATTGGACTTGGACATCTCATAGGACTGGCAGCGCATTGCCTTTCTCTCTGCTGAGTGGGTGTCTGCCCGCATTATCGTGGATATCCGGCCTTCTTATGGTTACCAGCCCCTCGATCAAGTGTCTTGGACGGCATCAAATTGCCGCCAGCAAATCAAATCACAGTCCGCCATCAACCCAGCCTGTCATTAATCATGCCACGGGACAAGGAGAGGGAACCAGATGCAGAGGCCTCACGGCGACCGTCCGTGGGCAAGACTGGCTCCCCAAAAGGAGGATCCGGGTCCCGCGTATCACTAGCCTGTCTGCCGTGCAGGAGCCGCCATGTCCGCTGTGACGCAAAGAAGCCGCGGTGCAATCGCTGCTGTGAGGAGAACAAGGAGTGCAGCTATACGAAGTCGAGGCGAGGTGGCCTTGACAGAGCAGCGCTGGCAGCTCGTCGTAGCCAGATTGCCGCGCTGACTGCGGCCAAGAATGGCGGCCATCTTTCTCCGGCGGGCAGCGTTGACGGGACCAGCAGCACGCCGGATGTGTTGATGAGCAGGGATGATCCACAGGCGTCGATGGATGTGCTCGAGGATAGCTTGATGGCACATCAGCCGCTGGATCCCAGCCTGTTCACTCCTCCAGATGACTCGTGGTCATCGTCCAGCGTTGTTCTGCCCGCATCAGACCTGCAGTCCATTGACATCACCAGAGACGCCTTCATCGATGTTTATTACAGCTGCTTCCACCGCTATCACCCTTGTGTGCTTCCCCGGCGATTTTTCGAGCAGTATTTACAGGATCCAAACCGGCAAGATGAGCTGAAGCCGCTGGTGTACTTGATGCGCTTCGTCGGCAGCATCTACCTAAGCTCCCATCAGCCCTCACTGCGACCAAAGTGCTCTCAGCTGGAAGAACTGGTGTCCTCGACACTTGCCCAGATGCCGACGACGTCGATGAACTTCTTCATGGTCCAGTGCCATCTCATCTTTTCCATATGCTTGTACTGGCGCGGAAATGTCCCCAAATCACGACTGCATATGGGCATGGCGAGACAGCTCGCGCTCGACGCGGGCATGCACCGCCGCGAATTCGCAGCAGAACACGGCAACGGCGATGCTGTTTTGGAAGAATCATGGCGGCGGACCTGGTGGCAAGTGTACATTGTCGACGCAATGTATTCCGCTATCAAGCGAAGTGCCGATTTCCCGTCGTACCGTGTCGAATCAACGACAGACCTGCCGTGCGAGGAAGAAGACTACGAGCGTGGGGTAAGAAATTATTGCTTTTGTTTATGCAAAGATGTAATTACTAACTAATATACCCAAGACTATTCCTCGGCCAAGGACGTGGGAAGAGTTCGATTCTCGAGAGTTCCTCGCCGAAGACATTGTCTTTTCATCCTTTGCCTACCTCATTGGAGGCATCCGCGGCATGGCATCAGCCATGTTCAGAGCTCTCTCTTTGCCAACGAATTCATCTGAGGCTGGAGGCTGTTCGCCCAAAGTGCTGGAATCCGTCGATTCCATCATCGAAGGGTGGCTTCTCCTGTTGCCAGAGTCAAAACGAGATATCTTCTCAGCAGACGGCCAGGTTGACGAGCTGCTTTTCCAAGCCATGATGGCTCTCCATGCGTTCGTATTTGCTACCTATCCGTCCAAGAGTCTTATGCTAACAGCGCTACTGCTACAGAACAACCGTAGGACTCCATAGACCATTTTCAAACTGTGCATTCGATCCCCTAGAATGCATCTCGAGCTGCTCCACGCCTCCTCCGGCGGGATCTCACTCCGATCCCAGCAACGAATTCAGAAGCATCCATACAATCAAATGCATCCGCGCAGCCGAGGCGCAAATCGGTCTCCTCGCCTTACCCACCAAGCCATGCAGTCACACGCCATTCGTAGTTTGCATGCTCACTACAGGCACGCTTTCGCTTCTGGCTGCCTGCCGATACACCCTCCGAGGCCAGAAACTCGCCGTGGCGCGAGACCAGATCCGCATGAGCATCGGATGCCACAAGGCAATGGCAAACGTGTGGTCTCAAGCCGGGAGCAACCTGCACGAAGTCCAGGCCATTGCCTGCGAAGTCTTGGGGCTGCCGATGGGAAATCATCAAAAAAATAAACAGACCAAACCACCACTTAGTCAGATATCTTCAAGCCCAGAGCCGCCGTCGATTCCAGAGCCGAATTCTCACGATGCCTCCTGTGGCAGTGACGCCCTCAACTCAATGGCAATGGATAATTTGCAGGCATATTGGAATATGGCGGCCATACAGCCAGATATGTCTTTTTCGTGGTGGGCAGGTGGAGATGAAACCGGATAAGTAATGGATATACAATCAAAATAATTTGTTGTTTGCATTTTGGCGTTGGACGAGATGGAATAAACACTCGACTCTCAATCATAACATGGCACGGAGCAATGATTTACCAGGAGAAATGGCCACGAATACGAATCAAGAAAATAATATATATAGTATCAATTATAGAGTTCATACAAAGCGATAATCTATGCGTTTTGATTCGGCAAGAGAATACCGATGCTTCATCTCACTCTCGACTCTTGCAATGGATGATGCGCAGACATTCTAAAATGCGGCCTTTATACAACCAGACATGCCTTTTTTTATGGTGAGAAACGCTCTAAAGGCGGCTAAAAATCCTAACAGCAGTGACATTCCCCACGGTCATGATGGCTGTAAACTGCCTCTCTCCAAATTCGCGAACAATAGTAGTAACCTTGTCGCTATCAAACGGTGTTTGCACCTGAGTCCACTTGTCACCATCTTGAATGATAAGACTTTTGACTCTATCTCCATTGAAACTGACATCCTCAAATTCCTCGCCCATCTTGAATTTAGTATCTTTGCTTCCTAATGCAATTTTCGTTGTCACATGCCATTCATCTACATCTTTCTTTAGAGTGATTTCTGGCGAGGCAGCCTGGAATAGTTTGCGTTTTATCACGCCGACGCCTACTATATAGTAAGTATAAGCCCGACGTAAGCATGGTTCCATAGAAACGTTACCTAGCTCTGAGAGGAACTCTTCAAAGTTATCGCTCTTTAATAGTTTATAGCTTCCACTAAAAACATCGGCCATTTTTGCATATGTTATAATGGACTTGCTCTGGACAATTGGGTCTAATCAGCTTAGTGTAAAGTACATGCGTAAAGAAGACGCAGCTATCATTTCTGGCACGACTTCTTCGCACATGCTCATCTACTTATATAGAAACAATGGTAGTCAGGGGAACCAGAGTCCTTGGTAACACTTTGTCCAGTCGGTAAGAAAATGCACCTTGTTGACTTGCACTGACGTAAGCAGGGTCAAGCTGAGACAGCATACATGTACAGACTGCAGCACCGCCTCGGTGTAGTCGCCCTGCTTCAAGTACGTGGCAGCTTTCAGCCATGTTGGGTTAGACTAGAATGTTTCATTCATCAGCATGTGGATTTCAGACAAATGAGAATTGGACACTCCTACGAGAATTCGTCCCTTTTGCAGGACAGGGCTGAACCAGTCTGCAGGGAGAGGCTCGGCTTGGCTTGGCTCCGGCCGACTGAGAAGTGCTGTCGACCATCTTCTAACATGGTCTACTTGAACTAGAGTTGGCTGAGAAATACCATCTCTTACGCACTAATGCATGTTATCCAACGGCCTGGGTAGTATAATTTAGACGCCCAATTGCGGCTTTGTTCTTGAGAACGAATACATCCTGTCCAAATCACATTGTCACACTGCTTTTTCGCCTCGTTCTTCTAATAGCAGCACAACATTGAGGCTAGGATTCAGGGAGTAAACCTGTTCATAGGTGCCCTCTCTACTGGTTAGCAACTCATATACTCTCCAAGTATGTACTTTTCAAGAAGAAATAATCTACGTTTTTTGTTTAGCAAGAGACCATTGAATATCCGTTGCCAGAATGCTCGAATTCATTACGGACCTTAGTAGGGTATGCAAAGTACGTACCTCCAGGCATGTCACTTTTCAAAACCCCCCACTTGCCGCCTCCCACAGTTGTGGATTGCCGCTCCCGTTAGTGGGGTCTTATCTGTTATCGATTACCCGCCAGCATGGAAATTTCAATCACAAAGTCGAAAAGTAGACCACCAAATCCTCAAACCCGCCAAAAACATCCAACTCCTCCTCCTCCTCCTTATATACCCTAATCTTGCGCCATGGCAAAGACTCAGAAAACAGGTTCGCAACAATCTCCATTTCCCTCCCCCAAACTCCAAGCCAACTAACCTAACGCGCCCCTCAAAAAGCCCCCTCAAGGCGCTCCCGCGCCGCCCGCCGCGCAACATCCCCCTCCATCAACACCGACAAGTCTCTCAAGAACGCCACCCTCCCAGCCTCTTCAGCGCCCGCCGCCCTCCCCAGACCGTCCGTCCTCGCAGCCCGCCACAACGCCGGCGTCACCAAGAAGACCAGGCGCGGCCGCGCCGTCTCCGCCAAGGGCCGCCGCCGACAGGAAAAGGGCCTCGAGATGGCCGAGGCCGTCGTCGAGCGCACGAGCAAGAAGCTGGAGAAGAGCCTCGGCAAGGCGCGCGTCGTGCAGTCGCGGGCCAAGAAGTGGGACGACATCAACAAGGACGCGCAGAAGAGCAAGGAGAATGCCTTTGCGGTGCTGATGCAGGACGGCGATGACGAGGACAAGGAGGAGAGGGAGTGGGAGACGGACGAGGAGATGGATGGCGAAAATGCTGTAAAGGATGCCGCCGCCGCTGCTCCTGCTGCTGCTGCTGCCCCCCAGCCGGCAATGGCTGCACCAATGCTGGATGATGACGATGATGAGATTCTATAATGGGCTTTTATGACTGGCGAACAAATCATGGCGACTAATGGCTTTTTCTTTCCTTCTTCTTCTTTTCTACGTGGGACTTGGGCGTTGTTGGCATCTGACACAAAAAGGAGGGACTGGCATGATCATATCGGAAAGATGAATGTGCAGCTCATCTAGAAAGTTATTGTCTTTTTTTTTTTTTTTTGTGTGTGTGTTGTTGGGAATATAGCCTGGGGATAGATTCTGCTATCAAAAGCTCAAGGCTATATATATGGGCTCTACACTTGGACACACTCATACATACATACATACATACATACATATACATACCTATATATACTTCTATTATACAGAGGATACCCCCGCAAGAAAAATAACACCAAAATGCCACCAAACCTCTTCATCTATCCATACAATGCTCTGTAAATTCACGTCGTCTTCTTCACTTCTTCACCCCCTCCAAATACAACCGCATCGTCCCCCCAACCTGTCCCTCCGGCTTCTTCGTCTCCCTCGCCCCCTGCGCCTCAATCTCCTCCTTGACCTTCTTCAGCACATCCTTCGCCTCATCCACCTCCACCGCCCTCCCGCCCTTCTTCTTCCCAATCATCAGCTCCACCTTCATGCCCTTGTTCAAAAACCCGCCCATCTGCCTCAACTTGGTCGCCAAGTCGTGCCCGCCAATCGCCCACGTCAGCTCCATCTCCTTGGTCTTGGCCTTTGCCGCCACGGCAGTCTTCTTCTTCTCCTTGAGCTGCTTCAGGCGCTCGTACTCGTCGCGCTTGTTGACAATCTTGCAGACGGCGTACTTCGCAGGCGTCTTGTTCTCCGCGTTGGCGGGCACGTACGGCGTAATCATGCGCAGCGACTCGCCCTCCTCCAGCTTCGTCAGGACGTAGCGCGTCGAGAGCGGGCCCTCGGCGCTGCCGTTGTCAATCACCATGATCTGCGGATCGGTGATTTCGTGGTCCCACGGCGGACGGTCCCGGCCCGATCGCTCAATGTCTTTCTGGGTGGTGAAGCGACGGTCGTAGCCGCGGTCCTTGTCGTCGTCTGCATTTTCGGAAGAAGCGCTTGTCGGGCCCCTGTTGCCACCTCTATAGGGCCGGGACGCACCAGCATACAACCTCAATTGCCGCTGGACGGGCCGGAATTGGAAGAAGGACGAGGGCGAAGAAGAGGACGAGGACGATATCGCGGACACGTGCGGGACCAAGCTCGGCCGGGAAGCTTCGCAGGGGATTCTCGAGGCGACGGGTCGGGAGAGGAAGAATCTCGCAGAGCCGCAGACGCAGCGCGAGGTGGCCATTGTCGAAGAGCCCTTGCCAATTGATTCGAGGCTGTAGAGCAAAAACGAATCCCTCCCTCAGTTCAAAGCTGCGCTGTAGCTGTTCCACAGCAGATGGGATGGACCAGCAATGGAGGGGAAGAAGGATAATAGTAGTAGTTATCTAGTTGGTTAGTGCCTGCAAGCAACCGTTAAGAAAATAGCGTCATAGCTTACTGGACCCCTGGCGCACTAAGGAGCAAATGGGCCAATTAGAGGCGCCCGCTGTGAAAGGGTCCAGCAGGTACACCGATCTCGTACTTGTGAATGGCCTCATATCGCCTCAACGTCAATTTTGCTTGCACACTTACAAGATCTCCGCTTCATCGTAAACGCATCTCGGCCCAGCTCAACTCATCTCGTTTCATACAGACATAACTGCAACTCTGCCTTCATATTCTCCATCTCGTCTCATCCTCACTTCTTCCCAACGACAAAACAATGAGCCCTCCACATCGCCGTCTCTCACCACCATAGCACGCACGTCTCCAAAATGATCTCCCACCTCATCGGCCACCCCATCCGCTTCGCCATCTCCACCCTCAAAATCACCTGCCTCGCCCACCTCACCCTCTCTCACCTCCTCCAAGTCTCCCCTGCCCAAGGGCCTTCCATGTTGCCCACCTTCACCGTCGACGGCGACTGGATTGCCGCCGACATGACCGCCCGCCTCGGCCGCCGTATCAAAGTCGGCGACCTCGTGCTCTACAAGATCCCCATCTTCGCCAGCCAGAACGGCGTCAAGCGCGTCATCGGCATGCCGGGCGACTACGTCTCGCTGGGCACTCCCGGCGAGAGAGGCGAGGAGCAGATGATTCAGGTAAGAGTCCTGGATTACAAAGGCCAAGGCTTATCGAAAATAGAAATACATGGATAGAAAGACTTATTAGTATCGCAGGTTCCTGAGGGCCATTGTTGGATCGTTGGAGATAATCTTCCAGCCTCACGAGACTCACGACAATTCGGCCCTCTACCACTTGCTTTGGTCCAGGGAAGGATCATCGGCAAAATCTTGCCATGGAAAGACCGCCAATGGGCCAAAGACGGCCTTCTCAAAATAGACTCATAATATAACACTCAGCCACTACGATTCATCATTTCAAGATAAAAGATATCCAACAACTACATACACACATAAGGAGGGGCACACGGCATGGTTGTACCAAGTAACGCATAGCATCATTAAAAAGTCCAGTCACCAGCATCTAGATAGACAAACGTGGGTCAAACAGGCGAGCATTCGGGTGTCAAGCGTGTAAAAAAATATCCTTGTCTAAGTACATTTGCTTCGCTCAAACCCTAGCATCTCAAGTCCACCCTCGTCATTGTGTTTGTTGTTTCTACTCTCATTCCAACAGGCATGCTGAACCGGCCGCAGTTCTTGGCTGCGTAATATGTTTTGTACAAAAGAAAAAAAAATGAAAAGAGAAAAAGAGAAGAGAGAAGAGAAGAGAAAAGCCAAACATCCGTCATCTTAGGAACATGGCACTTTGTCTTCCATGCCCTCCAGAATCGCTTTTCTCCTTCGGATGATGTTATACGACATCGTGGTCGTCTTCGTTAAACGGACTCTTTTTGAAATAGCACACGACCTCGGGGAATTCTTCGCTAAGTAGGGAGGTGAAAGTACCAAAGCAAAAAAAAAAAATAAAAAAAAATCAAGTCAAAAAAAGCCGCGGAAGCAAAAAGGGAGGAGGGTTGAAACCGCACAGGCTTCTTCCCAGGAGAATTTCGAAGCTCGGATGTGAAGGCAAAGAGCCTCTGGCTTAGTCTGGAACAAAAAAAGCTTGAGACGCCTAAAACACCATCGCCCTCGCCATGCCACGCTGATCCTCCTCGCAATCTAGTTTACGGGATTTAAAGCAACACTTGCAAAAGCCAAATACCATCGTTCTCCTGGGATCGGGAAAAAGCAAAACCAAGTCGGACCGTTTAGCCTTCGATATGTGCCTTTGATTGGCTGCTCTGGCCCAGGAGTTCGAGGCATCGCTGCGCCAGGTTGATGACTTCTCCCTCGTCTTCCTCCTCTGCCTCAGGGTCCGCTTCAACTTGGCGGTTGGCAATGCCTCGAATGTTTTCGATAATGTCGTCGGCCTTTCCGATTTGGCCAATCAGAGTCTTGTCTTCAGATTCGAACAGTTGCAGGAGTGTCCAGACAGCAATGTGCTGGAAAGTGGCATCGCCAGACTGCAGGAATCGGCACAGGTATCCGTGAACGCCACCGTTGGGCTCGTTCCAGTTCTGGACGAAGATAGAGTAGTCACCAACTAATGATCAATGTTAGCTTGACAAGACTAGGGGACAATAGCCAAGTAGGAGCGATTGCGCGCTCACCTTTGGAAGACAGGTTACCCAGGGCAGCAGCACTGTTGCCCTGCACTTCGATGCTCTCTGAGTGGGTAAGAGGAATCAAGACGTCGCACACTCCGAGGTTCAACAGGTGGGACTTGAGGTCGTCGCTCAAGGCAAGAACGGCAATGGCTGCTGTCATTTCCGATTGAACGGTAACGGGGACATCCAACACCAATTGCTTGCACTTTTGCACAGCTCCAGCTTCCAACACCAGCGCCTTGTTGCGATCCGAGCTGGCAGCCAGGTTTCGTAGCGTTGAGATGGCGTGGCACTGGATTTCTTCGTTATCGGTGGAGCCCAGGAGATCAACCAGGGGCTTCAAGAAGTTGGCCTCGATGATTGGAGACTCATTCATGGGGTGGATGGAGATGTTGCGGATACAGGCGACGGCGGAGAGGATGAGGGGGAGATATGATGACTGGAGGAGGCGCAGAAGTGGGTGTAATCCGTTGGCTCGTACAATATCCAGCTGATACTTTTCGTCCGAGGCCAAGTTGCGGAGAGCCAAAGCGGCCTGGCATTGTACCTTGGGCGAAGACGAGTCCATGAGATTTACGAGGGACTGGACAAGCTTTGGTTCTGAAGAAGCCAGTTTCCGCCTGTTGTTGGAATCAACGGCAATGTTACTCAGAGCGGTCGTACAATAGTATTGGACGTCGACATCTGGAGAAGACAGAAGCTGGACAAGGACGGGAATGGCGCCGGCGTTGACCAGCTGTTGCCGGTTCTCGTCTATTGTCAAGGTAGATTCGGTTAGCCTGAGTACATGTCCTCCACACCAACAAAAAAAAATGTTGGAAAGCAAAATGAATTTTTTTTTAAAAAAAATACAAATAAAAATAATACGCACCAGAGTGTGTCATGTTTAGAAGAGCGCCGGTGGCATTCCTCTGAACTCGCATATCCTTGGACTTGGCTAGTCTGGTCAAGGGACCCAAAGCCCCTGACCGGGCAATCTTGGCCTTGTTCTCTTCGTGGGTAGCCAAGTTTGTGATGCATCCCACGGCGTTGCACTGGACTTCGACGTTTGGCGACAACATCTGTCGGATTAGAGGAGTCAAGCCGCCGAGCTGGACAATAAGAACTTTGTTTTCGGCTGCACATGCGCGCACGCAGCAGTTAGAAACTTGCCCAGCATTGATGTAGAAGGGCTCTCTTACTGTTGACCGCGAGGTTGCCAAGTGCTGCACTGGCCGCTCTCTGTACCTCGATATCGGGGCTCTGTAGCAGAAACAAGATGGGCTCGAGGGTATCGCGATCGACTTCGCGGACATCTACGTGGTTTGGTGTTAGCATATGCGTCACCGCCCTTGCGTGGCAGCTCCGGAAGCCGCTGCGAAAGCTGCCCGGCGACGCGGCATACCTCGTTCTGTGATTTCGGCAAAGGTCAAACTGGCGCTGCGTTGTAGATCAATGTTTTCGGAGAAGACCAGCGTGCTCAGGGCTCGGAGTGGTTCGCCAGAGAAGAAGTCGGTCTCGCCGCGCTGCAGACGGGGGGAGAAACAAGGTCAGCTTCAAAACACAACAAGGAGAGAGGAATGACGGCCAACAGCATCGGCCATCATCATCGCCATCAAAGCCTTGGATAGACGCACGTTTTCGAGATACTGGAGAAGGTCGGCTACTGCCTCTCGCTCGCTGTCGGCGAGAGCAGGCTCGTAGAGGCCATCGCGGGCTCGCCCTAGAAGCACGGAATCGGCCGTCAGCAAAAAGACGACGAAAATCAGGGCCGGCGCCAAACTCACCTCCGCAGCACGACGAGTGGCAAATACCCATGGCGGCAACGGCTGGGGCTCTTGGTCGACTGTAGAGCGGGCGGGCGCAGAGGATGGAGGGAAGAGAGAAGACGGGCGGAAATTGATGTTTTGGGCGCTTCTTTGTTGACGCTGCTGCTGTGCTTAATAGGCGGTGGTGATGGAGCTGCTGCTACCGCTAGCGGCACCTCTAAATGGGCACAGCTACGGCACCTAGCCTAGTCACGGAGCCAAAGTACCTCTGCTGAGAGTGGATGGCGCTAGGGTACTTTTGGGCGAGTACCAGTACCGGTCTGGGCCACGGCAACGGGAGCGTGACGAAAGGGCGGGTCCTCGGGGCAGCTGCTTTTGTGCTTGGGCTGGCTGGCTGGGCCACTGGAACTAAAGGCGCTACAGGTCAACACTGGGCCTTGTAATTGTCGATAGCAGCAGAGGCCGAGTCGGTCTGTCTGTCTGTGTGCAGTAGCAATTGGATGCCCGCTGTATCGACGTCTGGCCCAATGCTGGAGGCGCGTGCACAGCTGATCTCGCAGCTCAACAACAAAAAGACGTGCTGGAAGCAGGAGAGGGGGCGGCGAAATGGGCAAGAAGAATCGGAGAAGCGATGCGGTGACGATGCAGCGATGATGCCCTTTCTTAAGATCCGATCCAAGGAAGAAGGAAAAATAAAAAGAAAAAAAAAGGCAAGGGCTGGAAGGGACTGCTGCTGCATAACGACCTGTTAGGCACTTTTTGGGTTGCAGGGGGCGATGGAAATCGTCAGAAAAAGAGAGGAGAGACAGAGACATGGGGAGAGGTCTGGCCTGTGACGGATCGCCATGGGGTACTGTGTACTTTTAGCTACGCATAGCAACAAGGGCTATCATCAGGTACAGGCGACTACGCATCCCCCCAAATCATCTTCACCTCCCCCATGCTAGGCCTTGCCAGGCGGTCCTCTGCTTGGGCGCCTTTGGGGATAGTACGGAGCCTGCTGGCAGCACTAAGGCATGAGTCAAGGGCTCAGATAGGCGGGCTCTGGCGATAATGGCTGGCCCACTTGCGGTAAGAGTACGCGCCTGACTTCGTACATACATGGACGGGTACGTTTACGTTTATAATGCCTGGATGAGGATGCCCAGATGAGGTCTTGACAGCAGCAGAGTTTGGATCTAGCAGGCCGAGTGTGGTGCTGTATCTACATAGTGCTGTATCTACTTGTATCTAATTGTACGTACGTTCTGTCGATAACGTCGTATCAGGTTCCCAGATGGGGCTCTGGACGGTCATCAGGCATCCATCGGTTGGTGATGGCGCAGTAACATGGACAGACGTAGACTACATGCCATGTACATACATACGTACGGAGCAGGTATACGTGCGTGCATTGGTGTGTTAGTGACTATTGGTGAGCGGCATGATATCGATGAAACAAACCATGCAGCCCATTGTTGTACAAGATATGCTGCATATGCACAACAGAACAGCAAATGCCCTCTCTCCTCTCCTCCTGTCTCCTGTCTCCTCTTGTCTCCTCTAGTCTCCTCCTACATAACACTTCGAGGCTCCCGTTCCAAAGCAAAGCGTCCATTGGCCTGTTGACCGGCCGGTCTTCTGAAATCTCTGCTCGGCGGCATGATTAAGTGCTCGGGATCCTACGTGTTCACGCCATGCCATACAAAGCACAGCCTATGCAAGCAAGGGTCTCTGCCAAGTGCCGTCTCATTCGCAGCGCTCGGGGCCTGATGAGCAGCTAGCCAGCAGAGCACCGCATCGATTGGAGGGGAGGCTCCGCAAACCACGTATGTAATGGCACAAGTATGTATGTACACAAGCGTGTGCGCAGTCCGTCTGCGTTCATCGATGCAGCGTAGCCAGCTCGACTGGGCCCTGCGAGTCCAGCTGTCATGGAGCCCATTGGTGCGTGCAGCCGTTTTTTTCTGATTTTTGTGATAAAACGGCGGCTACGACGATAATGGCGGATGGGGCGAGCCACGATCATGTCCAAGTAAGTCATTGCAATTTGTCAGAGTTTTTTTTCTCCGACACGCCATGCGTAGAAACATGCGTACGTACATGCGTATACAAGCACACCGATAGTCTCACGTTGAAGCGCATACATGCACTCCAATGGCGCTCGTATGTCGGCTAAAATATTCGGGGCATGTTCGCGAGCCAAAAAGGCGGAGGTGCGCAATCGCCAGATGAGGTGGGCTTGGCGGTCGAATGTTGGCTGCGCCGTGTGACCACTAAGTTTATGGATGTAGGTACCTGGACGTTCTTGTTGGTCGTCTGCTTTCCGCTAATGGCACAATCAACGTGGCCACACAATACGAAGCCGTGGGTAGCGAGAAAACAATGATTCTGCTGAAGGTGCCGTTGAACCAAGCCTTTGTTGGGCTGATGTTGTATGCCTACTTAGCACTGTTACCCATATCTAGCTACCCTGGAGACCCTCCAAAAAAAGTTGCGATAAGCCCCAAATATGACTTCATGCGACATAATCGATGATTGCTGTACCCCAAGAAACTAAAGCACCGCACCCTGCATCATCATGGATACATACATACATACATGTATTCAATCCTACTAGGTATCTTATCGCTGCCACGGGAGCGGGATGGCGTGCTGTGCATAGATCAGTCAGCATGCAGCTGCACGGAACGACATCACCTCACTTTGGGCCCTGCAGAAATACGAGTATTCACTACTAAGTGAATGGGGACTTTTAAAAAGAAAAGAAAAGAAAATAGAAGAAGAAAAAGAAAAACCATCAAGGGTCCCACGATGAATCCGGCATGGTGACGTCAGAGAAATTTACCGTGGTTCAATGGTGACTCGTTACGGGCGTAGGAGGAACTGGCGCTGTCGGATATCAATTGCGTATAAGTGATAGAAGCATGAGCCTATAACGATATCGGTGGCTTTTTTGGCCTCGATTAGGGCAGTCAATCGCCCTGTAGCCGGGCACAATGTGAGAGCAACACTCAATGTCCAATGCTTGAAATGTGTGGCTTTATATGTACCTGAGTTCCAATTGTACACCTACCAAGGTAGAGATTTTGGGACATATCAGTGTCCATTCTGAGGAAGAGAAAAAGCGATTTCAATAGTGACGGTAGGCATCTACTAACCAAAGAGACGCTGAAATAAGACAAGGAAAACCCCCAAAAAGCAGCATCTTCCGTTTCAATGCTACCAGGCAATTGGAACGAGCAAAAAAACAAAATACCGCGTCCAAGACCACGCCACTTGTCTCGGATTAAACAAGCACGCCCTATTAGCGCTGTGGCCCAAGTATTTGCGCGGAATGGAATAGCCGCAGCCGCCGCCTCAGAATGTACAGGTAATCAAAAAGTTGATGGAGATCTGCCAGAGGGCTGCCCGTTTCGTCCAATTTCGCATCTAACATGACAATTAATGCCCGTGGCGTCCAAAAACACCAAAACACCAAGCCCGCCGCATGCAAAATCCATCGCCGCCGATTTACGAGCCCTCGCCTTTGCAGTAGCTGAGCTGACGCAATCTGACCGTTTCTGGGGCGCGCCTCTTCAGGGCCTGTGAGACGCTGGAATGGAGGGAAATGCAGAGGCCGTTAGCGCTCAGCTGCCGGCAGCGCAGCGGCCAGTAGCAGCAGCAACAATCCCCGCACCGGCCGCTGCTGATAGCGATAGCGGGAGTGGCAGTGGGAAGGGCGATCGAGCTTTGGCAGACGCAGCTGAAGTGGTGGAAGCAGCAGCAGCAGCAGCAGCAGCAGCAGCGCCATCCGAATCTGCATCTGGGCCAGGCAACGACAGCGATAGCAACAACAACAACAACAACCGCCGGTTTGCTGCAGCGTCGACAGCCGGAATAGCATCAGCATCAGCATCAGCAGCACCACCACCGGCACCGCCCTCTGCATCCGCATCAGCAGCACCGCCGGCACCAGCTGCGGCCGCATCAACCGTCGCCGCGCCCAGACCCGAGCCGGAGCCTAAATCTGCATCTGCATCTGGCCTCGCATCATCGCCATCGCCTGCATCTGCGTCTGCGTCCCGCAACAGCCCCGACGCCGGCTGCGACGAGCCTGATTCCGCCTCTTCCTCTGCGTCGACTCCCGCGCCGGGCCTCAAGCAGCAGCGCCCGACCAGCATCGCCTTGCCGCCCTTTGTTGCCCCGTCGTCGTATCTGCGCTCCAGCTCCATCTCTGGCGGCGTCATGGCCGATGCGCCAGACCCCAAACCGCAATCGCTGAGTCCTCTCGACAAGGAGCAGCGACAAGGCCTGGTGCGTCTCGTCTTGTTGTTGAGCTTTCTGCATAGTTGCACTGCCATTCTATTCCATTCCTCAGCATCGGCATCAAACACGGATAGCGGCAACCTGCTTGCGGGCGATGCTGTGCTTCCTGATGATCCCAAGACTTTCCCCCGCGCCCAAATCTATCCAATGCATCCCTCCAAACCACCATTCATCTGCACACCTGCCATTGCTTTTCCTCCGACCGCCTGCTGACAATGATATTTCGCCCTCTCGCAGATAGCAATCCGAGACTTCCTCCGCAAGCGCACCAGCTACGATGTGCTTCCGCTGTCGTTCCGCCTCATTGTGCTCGACACCGATCTGCTCATCAAGAAGAGCCTCAACATCCTGATCCAGAACTGTAAGCAAATGAAGAAATTTCGGGATTATCTGTCCAGCTCTGCCATGCCCCGCGCTCTTCCCCCGCGCTAGCTGGGCGCCGGCATTGGGCTGGCTGTTGGGTGTCACGATGCTGACAAGCGAGTCTCCTCTAGCCATTGTGTCTGCCCCTCTATGGGACTCGCACGCCTCGCGGTTCGCCGGCATCCTGACCGCGACCGATTATATCAATGTGATTCAGTATCACTGCCAGTTCCCTGATGAGATGAACAAATTGGACCAATTCCGTCTGAGCAGCTTACGAGGTGAATATCCGCCCCACCTAGCACCATTGGCTTCGCTATCACGACACTCAAGAGGCTGACTATGACGGTAGACATTGAAAAAGCAATTGGAGCGACCCCCATTGAATCTGTTTCTGTCCATCCTTCGAGGCCGCTCTACGAAGCTCTTCGACGAATGCTCAAGACCCGCGCACGAAGAATTCCCCTTGTCGACGTCGATGACGAGACTGGGAGAGAGACTGTCGTCTCTGTCATTACCCAGTATCGAATCCTCAAATTTATCGCCGTCAACAACGAGCACAATACCATTCTACTCAAGAAGACGCTTCGCGAGCTTCATCTAGGAACATACACAGGCATCGCCGTTGCGCGCATGGCATCCACAGTTCTCGAGGTTATTGACCTCATGGTCAACAGGAATATTAGCTGCGTGCCCATCGTCGACTCCGAAAATAGAGTCCTCAACGCATTCGAGGCTGTGGACGTCATTCCTTGCATCAAGGGTGGGGCTTACGACGATCTGAATGGGACTGTGGGCGAGGCGTTGTGTAAAAGACCGGAAGACAACCCGGGCATCTTCACGTGCAGCGAAGACGATAGGCTGGATTCTATTTTTGACACTATTCGCAAGAGCCGCGTACACAGGCTAATCGTTGTGGATGACGAAAATAAGCTCAAGGGCGTTATTTCACTTTCCGATATCCTCAAGTACGTATTGCTTCACGACGAAGACGAGATCGCTGAGTCATAAGCCCCTCTTTTCTATTTATGGTGCATTGCACGATGGCAACGAGAGAGACTTTATACTGGAGAAATGGGTTGGGGATACGGAGGCTTCAAGGGATGCATCTGGTGCGGCGTACTGGTGATTTAACGACGATGAGGAGAGGCATGCCAGGAGAGCTGCTACGATTCTGCTATATATATTTCACCCCCTTTTAATTGTTTGAACTGCTGATAGAATGTTGGAAGGTAAGTTTCTTTTCGCTTTCTATGGACCACTACCTCACTATTTTCAGGAGGTAGTCGGCGACTTGTTGGGTAGAAATTGAGTCAAACTTTTGAACCTTGTAGAATGAGAGAGTTTTAAGCTGGGATAGCTTCAACCTATATATTTTGTGTTACACTTTATTTCTTCTCTGACTTTTATTTGACCGAGGCGTGAGTTACCTGGGCACTGACTCCATTCTAGCTCTTTCGTATTATCTTGTGCCCCTCAAAGTAAGTTCAGCCTGCTCCACGTGCAATAGCTTCAGGGCCAGTATTACCGAGATCAGTATTACCGAGATCAATATTACCGAGATCTTTCAGGATCCAATTATTTATGCTTAAGCAGCACCAAAGCATAGGTCGGGACCTTCTTTAGCTTTGCAGCATTTACTGTTGAGCACCTACCGAATAGGATACGTGGTCCTACAAGGCTCAAGTTGGACCTGATACATCTTATTTCGAACCGTGCTTGGGCTTTCCTTCTCCCTTACCATGAGACTCGAAAGCATGTTTGAGAAACCGCGAGCCCTTGATTTTGGACACTTCTTTACAACGTACGACTTGAGAAACCGGAATATATATAATATATATCTTCTAGATTCACGAGGCTGCTCTGGTTGAGGCATCAAATTATCCCACCCCGGTTGGCTACATTTAGACAAGCATCTCTAGCCCATTCCCCAAATCACTGACTCGTTGAATTATCAAGAGCTCCATCGCAACCCTCTCCGCCTCTCACCATGGAGCCCCAGTTCAGATCATCGGCATCTCAGCCTCTAAACCGCCACCCAAAACACTGTTTGCAACGACGGGCCTGTATTCGACGGAACCAAGAACGACCAGCGTCTATCAACCTAGTATTCGCAATTCCTCTCGACCCAGACGTTCAAGCGTTACTTGATGTATATCCACACGACCCCAACGGCTGCAAATGGACAACAAGCAGTGAATCACTAGCCTACTCTAGTGATGCCGACGAGGACCAAGTTCGGGCGGCTTTTTTAGACGAATACAACAGTCTGGCAGAGCAGGTATAGGAAAATATACAAAGAGAATGGGCCGAAATTATGACTAACAGTTATTAGCATGGAGTAAGATCGATTGTCGCTGGTGACACTACCTTTGAGCCTTCACAATGGGTAAGTAATGGATCGCCTTGTAGAGTTGATTAATGTTTTCTGATGGTTTTGCCCTTATAGGAAAGCATAATTCCCAGTCAGAAGCATGGGTGGCTGCATCGAATCTTTCATGGAGCATCCGGCCAATCAGCACCTAATAGGCTGGATCCAGCATCACGAGCTTTGTACAAACGGAGCGTCTCAGACTTGGGGCATCTTCTCCGCTCTAGGACAGAAATGTACAGGCCAGTTGATATTCCAGACATGGTACGGCTGACTAGGAAAAGCGTGCTACGTCTGCCTCCGGAATACGCCCCCTTCCCGTTGGTCTTACCAACAAGCATACGTGCCACTGCACATTATATTGCTCAGAATGCCAATACCCGGGGCCTATTTCGAATACCCGGCTCCGAGAAGGTCGTCAACTCTCTCTTGGAGTACTACTATTGCCACGGCTACTGTAGCACTGTTGTGTCTGGAGTCTGCCGCTCTACCTTGCCGACCCACATTCCATACACAATCCACGATGTGGCTTCCACGTTCAAGCGCTTCCTATCCCTCATGCCAGGGGGCATCTTGGGATCTTTACCACTGTTTGAAATCTTTGTCGAAATCCATTCACGGCTGAATGATCCGTCTGAGCTTTCAATCACTAACCGCGACAAGGTTCGTGCACGACTCATAGCACTCGCCATTGAAACCATCGAGTCACGGCTTCGGCGGCCTCTAATTTGTGCTGTCTTTGGCTTGCTGAATTTGATCGGAAGAATTGCTGAAATATCGCCAAAAGAACACGGTGACGGTCGGCCTGTCCCGGCTAATCATCAACTCATGGATTATAAAGCTCTTGGAATTTGTTTCGGCCCGCTGCTAATTGGGAATCCTTGCGAGCGCAACACGATGAAGTCGGCCACTTCAACTTCCGGCCTGCTTCCTTTTTCATTGTCTTCAAAGCGGCATCGTCGACAAATGCTGAAAATGAACAAAGCATCCAAAGCTGGATTTTCAGAAGTGAAGAATATCATGCTTGCAGGCAGTGTTGCCGAGATGCTTATTACTTATTGGCGAGACGTGGTCTATGAGATGAATGACTTGAATGCAAGTGCTCGTCATGCTTTGCCATCACTACGGATGCCTTCATCCGTCTCTGAACCATGCATAACTAGCCTTCTTGTGGATTCGGATGTTTCTACTGTATCAGATTCTGGAGATCGAGTCGATCAAGACGGCAGCCCTGTGCCGAGAACTCCTACGACAGCGCCCAGGAGGGAAAGATCATGGCAATCAAGCCGAGCAAGTGGCAGAGAATTATCTACCAATCTGGCCTACAGCCACTTGAGCCCAACTTTGGAACAGGGTAGCCTGGAAAAAGTTTGTTCTAGCCCTGAGTTTTTTCCTACAGCATCTGCTGGCGCAAAGGCTCTGCCAGCTGCGACCAGTGGCCGGAAGACTACGCCGGTTTCTTGCTCATTGTCTCGCTCAGGCGCCATCCGACGAATGAGTAGCACTCGTCTGACACATTCGTGCAGCTTTCAAGAGGCTACTGGGCTATCAGCTGAAGATGCTCCGGATGGCTTGACTCAGAGTATGTCCATGGGTGCTATCCCTCCGCGCATATCTTCCCGTGACGCCAGCCATTTTGGGGTCTCCGCAATGTCACCGACGTTTGAAGCTGAATCGAAAAATATGAATAATGGCCAAACAACCTTTGTAACTGTACGCGAGGAGCCTGTTGAGGAACCAACTCACCCAACCGTTAGATCTCCTTTGTCGGATAGGCTGCGCGAAACAGGGGGTGCGTTTAAGAATTTGCTTACTCGAAAGCAGCCAAACCGCAATTTTGCTTTACAATCTCG
The DNA here is from genome assembly GCA_021066465.1 of Trichoderma asperelloides. NCBI lineage: Eukaryota > Fungi > Ascomycota > Sordariomycetes > Hypocreales > Hypocreaceae > Trichoderma > Trichoderma asperelloides. Next base: position 136,457 of record JAJKFY010000334.1, on the reverse strand, counting down.
GCCATTGGAGCGTGAAGCTTCCATGAGTCGCCGTCAGTATCGTCTCCTGCCGCCACTTTTTTCAGATGAAGAATTGGCTGGTGACGATGGCCTGTTAAGTACCGAAGGACGACCTCAGTACCTGGTAGACTTGGCTAAAAATCATCCTCCCATTGAACAAGACCAGGGGAATAACGAAACCAGATTACCGAAATTGATCTCTAGGGGCAATATACGCAAATAGCATTTCGAGGGTAAAACCCCTACGAAGCGGAGGTCTGTCAGGGCTTTGGCAGCAATGTTTGAGGGCCAATACGATTCTTCTTCTTCTTTGACTCGAAAGACTTGGACAGGTGCAGCGCCAAACGATGTTGCCAACTGGGTGGAAGAGAATAGTCAAGATAGACTGACGCCTCTTTTCATACAGAACAGCCCTCCGAAATCTTTATGTTCAGCTACGACTCTGCATACCCACGCCGAAGCTCCTGGGGACACTGAGATAGGTGTGGTGGCGGGTGGAAAATACAGTCCATCTTCAAATACATGGTCAATGGCTCCTCAGAAGCACGATACACCGCACTCATTCAGTAGCAAAAGCACCAGGCAGCGAGATACATCTACAGTTGCACGTGAAAAAGGCACGCAAACCAATATGACAGATGATGAAGCAATGCCGCAGTCAGTATCCTCTCCTACGCAATATAGCTTGGCGGATCACTTGGCCGTGATAGAGAGCGAACTAGTTTCACGTCCAAGCGGCTCTACTACTACTGCTAAAATAGAGGATGCATCTCTGCCCTTGGATGAGGAGTCGTCGGCGAGGATGATACTGCTCGAGGCACAAGTGCAGCAGTTGCAAGAATACGACATACCAGCGCTGCGTAGACAGCTGCAAGACGCAAATAGTGACTTGGACAAATGGAAAGAGAGAGCCTTGGCCGCTAAGAGAAATGCGAGGCTTTTTCAAAAGTTTACGACGAGGGTCAGACGCCTCCATGGGTCTCTCATGATTGAAAGCTCACGGCAAAGCGGATGTGACGAGCCGGCGGTTATCGAGGAGAGCGATGCGGAAGGATCCTATCTGATTCATAGCGTTCGGTTCAACAAGGCCCTTGAGCCTATTCAGGGAGGAGGAGGAGCCCATATCACTGCGGACCAAGAGAGCAGAGATGTGGAAGGCGGAAATGTCGTTGAGGCGAAGATGTTGCAGAGTTTGTATTCCGACGTGAGTACGATGGAGGGCTCATCACCCGGCGATCCTATGCCTACAGCTACAGGTGATGCGCTGCTGCCACAGAGTATGGATGGTGTGGCGAGTCCTAAGGACGATGGGGAAATGGCAAAGTTTCGGCTTGCGTTTGTGGAGCTGTGGATGGTTGTGCAGGAGTTGTTGCGGATGGAGGATGAGGAGGCGGCGTCGTCGTCTCAGCAGTCGAGCACTTGTTTTGAGGATGAGAGTTCTTTGGGAGGTGAGAATTTGTAGTTTGTTTGTTTATTTGCTTATTTGTTTGGTTTGATTGGATGGATGGATGGATGGATGGATGGATGGATGGATGGATGGATAGATGGATCGATGTAGTTTTATAGTATAGATTCAGGTTGAATCGTGATTAGAAAAAAAAATGTTGTTAGCATGCAATAATTTTAGGATAGAGAGTCATGTTCTATTTCGTCATGAGATATCTCGCTGTTTTGTACCCCTTTCTTGATAATTCACTATTCATTTCTATCTCCTTTTCTCTTTTCCAACGCTTCATGTCCATTTAATCATCTATCCTATTCTAAGTACTGTAAATTCCTCTCATTCAACTGCCATCTCGCGGAACTGGGTGCTCTCTCGCCACTACCAAGGAGCGCCAGGCCGCCGCGCAATCCTCCACCTCCCTGCCGGGTCCAGATTCATATTGACTTGCATTCTCCCAATACCATCCACAACCGCGTTGAGCGCCTGAGCATCGACATCCTCTGGGCCCCGAGCATATCTGCTGCCGCTGCCGCCACTGGCTCTGTTTTGGGGTCTTGGTATGGGACTCATAGGTGGAGACAATGCCCGAGAAACGCCCTGACGGAGCGTAGGCTGAGAGTCGGCGACAGAGAGAGGTGATTCAGGTCGTTCGAGTTGGGACGTTGGCGGTGAGGGGAGAGAAGTTGCAGCTTGGGTAGAGTACGTGGACACGTTGGTGAATGGAGGAGGAGAAGATGACGAGTGAAAGCCGGAGCGAGGTTGAGCTGAAGGGATGGCTGTAAAGGGGTGGATGCGAGGTTCTTGCTGTAATTCGAGTGGCGAGTCAAAAGGATTGGTGGTAGATGGCGAGGTACCATGAACGAGGCGGAACATGTCTTCTTCCTCGGAGGATGGGGAGCCAACTTCGAAGTCGGAGGAGTAAGATCCTGGCATTTGGTTGTAGCCGGGAGGGATGGCGGTTGAAGGCACTGAGGAAGAAGAAGAAGAAGAAGATTGCTGAGTAGATTCATACTGCTGTTCAGACGGAGGAGAAGCATCAGGAGGATCGTAGGGGATGAGATCCAGCCACTGCTGCTGGCGGTGATGTTGCCAGTCTCGTTGGCTGGAAGACGAAGCAGAAGAATCGGAATTATTGTTGGAAGAAACGGGAACAGGAGACGTAGTGCGATGCAGACGGCCAATAGACAAACGACGATGCGGTACAAGCGAAGACGACGGAGTTACTACATTTGGTGGTGGTTCAATAAGTTTTGGCGTGGGCCAGACCATGGCGATTCGCGGTTGGTGCTGGGGCTCGTAGTTGTGGAGCGACGAGACGCCGTGGCCTGGCTGAACCCGTCAGTTTTCGGACACGAAGATGTCCTTGTGGCGGTGGGTGAGTTCGGCGACGGCGGAGCAGAGGGCCATGTCTGGATGAGGGGTTTGCGTTAGCAACAAGTTGGTTTGACGGAATGGAAACTGTATCTTCATTTCTCGGTGGAATGGGGGACACTTGAGGGAGACGCACCGACTCCAGAGCCGACGTCGCGCGTGCTGAGGGCCTTGATGGAGAGGTCTGGGTTGACTTTGCCAATGATCTGGGCGGCATTGCCGTTGGCGAGGTGGGAGTCCTTGAGAGAGAGACTGTCAGTGTCGATATCAAGCGTCGCGAACCGCAAAGAGCCATACGCGGTTGAGGAGAATGGTGACGACACCATCGGCGTCAATGGTGGCCTGGTCGCCGCGCAGCTGCGTGACTTTGCCGACAATGGTGACGGTGCGGCCGACGAAGCTGTCGAGGTAGGCGGCGGTGATGCGGGGGGTGGACATTTGCTCAGCCATGGTTAGCGATGATGATGGTGTTGCTGCTTTGGGGCGTAGTTGAAGTGGTGTTTGTGTGCCTGCAGGGGAAGTGGCTGGAGTAGTAGAAGAATAGGCAGGTAGTAGTAACTAGGTCTTTGAATCCAAGAAGAAGGGAAACAGTTGCAAAAGAAACAGTGCCTCTCTGTGCGTGTGTTGTGGGATGCTCAGCTCAGCTCAGCTCAGCTACGATCATGAACCCCTCAACGCGGTTACACGAGCTTTGCGGTCGCGCTGAGATCGCGAGATCAGGTGACACAGCACCAAGGCTCATCACGTGCGGCAGATTAGGCTACTGACGGGGTCTCCCTCGCCCCCGAGATGGTAGAGTTACCAGCTATAGCGGCTATAGCAGTGGCCGGCTCTTAGCACCGCTAAGTACTGGTACTACACCTACTAAGCACATTACGATGGCAACTCTATCACTTGCCTTGTCTTGGCCCTCCGTCGCCTCAATCTTGACGCCCCAGGACCTCGAGAAAGCTTGAGCTTGGGAGCTGGGAACAAGTGGGAGTGGCAAAAGACTTTCAGCTCCCACCTTGTAATCGTCTGATGCTCGCCAATTGCCCACCGAGTTGGCCGAGACGAACCGTGGGCGGCCAATGGCCAGCCAGCCTGAGCGCATCGCCTCCCATGGGCTTTGATGGCTTGTCGACGGCCAGGATTCGTCACCGGCGGCTCGGTTCTCAGACATGGTGCTGTAGATCATGGCCCAGGCTGGGATGGATGGATGGATGGATGGATGGATGGATGCTGCGCGTGCGTGGGCCGCGTGGAAACTGACTTGACAGCGAGCATCTTCTTCTCTCAGATATCAGCAGGGACATGGATGGATTGCTGGATGCTGCTGCTACTACTACTACTACCGACTACATACCGGTACTTGCCTGTCAGTCCGGGCGATCCAGCCCTTGGACCTTTAGACCCGGCGCGAGATATCGGATGCGTGTGTTTTGCTTCTCCATTCGCCGGACGTCAAACACACAATATGCACACACACCTGTTCGTACATGACTGGCCTGGACCGCAGTTTTCCCCATTCCGCATCCAACCTGCCCAAGGAGAAAACAGCTCGCCTTACCGTGTGAGTGCTCGCCGGCCTGGAAAGCTTTCCCATTCCCCCAAAAAGGTGGGACACCCATCATCTCGCCCGACGGCACCAGACTCCCGCAAACCTGCGTCTCGTCGTGCTGCTCCATGATTGGTGCCCTCCTTTGATAACGTTTAGGTAGCATTGGCGCCGACCTACGCCAGGCACTGGGGCCGGAAGCATTTCTCTCTCTGCCTCTTGTCTTTTTGCTGCTCTCGCATTTTCCCTCGGAGAGCCGAAGAGTGTGGGAGGAGGTCCTGATAGGATGTCTCTCGAGTGAGCCACAGAAGCTTGTCCTGTGTAGAACGGAATGCTACCGAAGGGATGTGGGCGAGAGGACCAATTGGAAGAGAGCGAGGTCGGCGTCGGGACGGGATCCCACCTTATACTAGACTTTGTAAAGTTCGCTTCTCTTTTTTGTGACTTGTAAGTGAGACCTGGCTGGGCTTACAGAAGGAAGAGTTTTTGCTGCTGTACTTCGTATCAGCCTCGGCTCTGCTTGAGTCTGGGCACTATAAGCTGTTCTTTTTCTTTTTCACCTAATTTCGGAGCCCGCGGCTCATGAAGGTCTTGTTACATTCGTTTTTCAAAAGCTGTTTGTCATATTTAATTGGTCAATCTTTTTAACCTTGATGGCTTTTGCCAATGCCTTGGCAGAACTGCCGACCGATTTATATTCAGTGGCTTACATCGGAGAGGGCCGTCCGGAGCGAGCAATAATAATACCAGACTCTGGGTATCACAGTCTTAGCTTGAAAACAGAGTGTGCTCAGTTGCCTGTCAACGGGCATTGCCCCTCCAGATTGATGCTAACATCACGGCAAAGGCGAAACTAGAGCTGCAACAGTCCGGAAAAGGGCTGATGGGAAAACAAAGGGTTCTGTCGCCGTAGTGTAGAAATTGGATGCCAAGAATAACTTGGTGGTATGATCGACCGATGGAGTGTCATATTTGCCATCGTTAGCCCATTTTTCAATCAGCCAACTGGACGGTCGTTAGAGTTGCCACAATCTGCCACTCTTTTTTCTCAACCCCATATTACAAACGAGCAAAGAAGCTTTTTGTGTCGTGTACTCACGCTCTGGTTGTTCTACTGTTCTTCCACGGCGTCGAGCGAGCCAAGGCTACTTTCAGATACATGGCCTGGGTATAAAACCTAACTATCAATCAGTCGAGACACAGGAGCTCCGCTTTCGTTCTGCTCAGCTCCGTCCCATCCCATCCTCAGGAACGCCCGCTTGTTAAACTTCAATCGAGCTGTCTAGCGGCTGAGAAGCTGTCGGGTGAATCCCCCAGAATATGGATGACAGAGGCCGGCGCCTACGGCAATGGAGAGGGGAAAAAAATCTAATCCGCTTCAAAGTAAAGTTTATAGCAGTCGAGCTTCTCCCTCCAGCTGTTTTGTTACTTGGCCCTTTTGTGGCAGCACATGCTAAAAGGCTAAAAACCTGCTTTGTTTGAAGGCAAAGCCGAAGCATATACCCAGTAGCCAGGGGAGCCATGCCTCGAGTTCGAAGCAGGATGGAGCGTCACCAAGCTTTTGTGGTACTGGTGCGCCACGGCCAATTGGCGATGAGAGAAGCCTGGCAAACCAGAGACACCGGCATGTGAGTTGCGTGTCAGTGTGCATAACGAGCACAAGGTGCCACTGCTTCGTACTCGGCACTGGCCAGGGGTCTGTCTGCCCGTGATATGCTGGGGAGCTGCATGGACGATGCCCGGATATTGAATTGTTGCCTGACGGACGGGCCTGGATCTCGGCGAAAAGCTGCGGGTGCATTGACAGGAGGACCCTGTATCGCCCAGCCCGTTCGTCGAGCTCTCTTGCAGCAAGATGCACTATTTCTTGTTAGCTCGAGCTGCTGAAGCAAACGCCCTTGTTGTCCTGCACTTTGCTTTTTGCGATCCAGTCGAGTCCAGCCTGGTCCAGCCCAATCCAATTTCAGCTCAACCGCCGTTTGGCTTGCTGCCCAAAGCTCGGGCTCTGCTGGCTATTCACGCAAGAGGAATGGGCAGAGCGCGGAGATGGACTGGGCCAGAGGCGCAATCGTCTAGAAGCTCTATCGTTGCTAGCCAGTCAACCACTCAGCCCAGTCAGCCAGAGCGGCTTCGGGGGGGGAATAGGCGAATGGCCGAGAGCTGTTCGAGGTTAGAGGGAACCTTGATAGTGGATAGAGAGGGGCTAAACCTCAAGCTGCTTAGATGTCGAGGCGTGGCCAGCGGAGAGTGGGATGGCGAATGGATAGCGGGATGGATAGTGGAGAGGGGAAATGTTTGAAGTTTGCCAGCCCGGCCCAGCACGGTTTGAGGTGCAGAGCCGGTGGCGTAGCTGCTGTGGCTTGTTTCGAGGCCGCCCATGAGCTCCAGCTGCTGCCGCAAACGGCCTCCCTCAGCAGGGCTCCGGGTGATGTGAGCGCCAAGAGGGGCCCCTATGGAGCTCCCTCTGGTGCAGTTCCAGCCAGGCCAGCGCCGGTGCGGCCTCCCAAGAAAGCCAGCCAAGAACAGGCCAAGAACAGGCCAAGAACAGGCCAAGAAGTACATGCCAAGTACATGCCGCCAAGTTTGTCTACTACAGTGCCTGCGAGGTTCTACAAGACAATCTGCGGGCGTGGCGGCCTGTTGTGGGATGAGATGAGGGGACAACTGGAAGCTCGAGCTCAGGGCATGCAGCTGCACCTGCATGCACGCACTGCGCATTGCAACTACTACTACTAGTAGGCAGGCAGCAGGTAGTCTAGCTGCTACAGCAGATGCGATTTGATGATGCCTGCTGGGCGCAGAGGGTTGCTGTGGGCGCGGTACAAGGGGATACCTGTGGGGGCCAGATTCGGGTACCCTGTCAAGGGAAAATGGATCGGAGCTCGGATCGCGATCGCACTAAGCAGCAGGTTGCAAGAAGGGCAGAGATCGCCACAGAGGCCCAGGACGGCAGAACAAGGTTCAATTCGCTCAGTGTCGCTGGGAATGCTTGAGTCAGACAGAGGAGAGGCGAATGGAGAGGAAAGGAGCGGGAATGGGAATAGATAGAGACTGGAAAAAGTACTGTGGTGAAACTGGCATCTACAGTACCGACGAGGTACTCGGCTCGGAAGCCCATCGCGCATTGCTGAATCAAGGGCATCTTTGCCACAGGGGCGTTTGTTTCCTAATTGCGTGAAGCGAGCCAATGAAGCCGATGGATGCCCCAATTGGCTTGGGAGCGACGCGGAATCGAATCCGGCGAGGGCTCCCTGCTTGTCTATTTGGCACGGCCGGTGCTGCGGTGCGACTCATACTATGGTATATAAAACGCTGGCGTGCTTGAATAGCAAAGCATGCGGTGCAAGGTGTAGGGGAGATGCACAGATTGTATGCTTGTTAGTGCAGTTGCCAGCAGATTACATTAGTACATACCTAGTACAAGTACATGCGTAGTAAATGTATGTACTGTATAACAGGCATCATCATCGCAAGCACAGCCTAGGCTAGGCATGGCCAGGCAATCGGTAGATGTTCTTTGCCTCTTCTCTTCATGCCCACTGACTAGAAGCGTTGGTGAGCAGCAGGTATTATCAGCCAATGCCCGCTCAGCCCACGGAAAAGACAGAGGGAGCATGTGAACACTCATCGTTTGTCCCTAGCGGCGCGCCTCGTCCAAATTCTATCGCACTTTTTCTCGGTGTATACATGGACGTAGTGCAAAGGCTAATCAACATGTTACTTTTTGCGGCGCATCCATTGCTTGCGGTGCTATGCTGTAAGCGACTGTAAGCGGTTGCCAGTCTTAGACCTGATTGCATGCCTCCAGGCGGGCTCGATTGGCATTAGCACTGCTTGCGTGGCTTTTGCTGGGCAGGGCTATCCACTGCAGCGCCGGCGGGCTCTGATTCGCCGTCTGTTGAGCACCGCGGCCGGCATGGACTGCTATTCCCCTTGTGGAGGCATCCTGAGCCACGGCGCGCAGTGTATCATGATTGCTGCTGCTTCTAGAGCGAGTGACAGCGGCCGATTAAAGCAGCCAGATTGCAACCTCTCGACGTGTTTCTTCTTTATTCTTTCTCCTATATATATTTTTTTTAATCTTGTCTTGCTGTGCATCTTCTTCTTCTTCTTCTTCTTTTTTTCCCTCTTCTTCCTCCCGTTTCCCGATCTAGATTCGTGACTTTCTCTCCCACATCAACCTCGTCCATCCCCTCCACAGCCGGACGTCCATCCATCTCCTTCTACAAGCTGCAACGCTGCGTGTAATAAATACCTAGGTACCTACATAATATTGCTGCCCGGCCTGTTTCTGCTTCCGTCAACCCGCGGCTTGGAAACGTGCATCGGCCGGTCCGCGAAGAAAATACTACTTGCGGCCTAAATCAATAATACGATAGCGCTGCTGCTACTGCTGCTACTCCAGCTACAGCTACAGCTACTGCCCACTGCTGCCACTCGCCATCGACACACTACCTCAGGTCGGCCTAGCAGTACTTGGCGGTACATACTTTGGCACCCACGGCTACCGACTGCTAAGGCCTCGCTGCGAATCCCACCTCGCCTTGGCTGCTTTTTATCGCCTGCCGCCCGCGCATTCTTCCACTTCTTCCGTCCTTTTCTTCTGCGTCTCCCTCCACCCCATCCTCTCAATTGAAACAATCCATTTTCCTCTCCGTCTCTCACGTCTCTCCTGTCTCCTCGTCCGAATCGCACCAAAGCATCCTCGTCGCCGTCGTCCTCGTCTTGTCCACCATCGCCAACCGCCTTCGTTATCATCGCCAGTCCGGCTAATCTGGATCTGCTCTGCCGAAGAGCTCCACCCCAGCTATTTTTGCAAACCTGCGACACGCCAGCTGCTGCGCTTCCCCTCTCCAGATCAGCGATCAGCCCCCCCTTGCTCCTGGATTCCCGTGCTACGGCCCCGCTGCGACGGCGCGAGCAACGGCTTTTGGAGAGCTCCAGCGACCCCCTCACCAGAGCTGTCAACGCCCCGGTTGTTTCTGGGCCCGGACGCCAATTGATCCAACACCTGCTGCTCCTGTATTTCTCGCAGCAGCTGCAACCGAGACACGGAAAAAAATAAGTAGACACAAAAAAGTAAACGAAGCGAAACAGAAAGAAAAAGAAAGAAAAAGAAAGAAAAAAAGAAAAAGAAAAAGAAAAAGAAAAAGAAAAAGAAAAAGAAAAAGAAAAAGAAAAAGAAAAAGAAAAAGAAAACGAAAAAGAAAAGAAGGCGACAATGAGCGACAGTCCTGTATTCGCCGAGTACGGTGGCCTGGGCATCCACAACCTCCCAGGCCCGTTGTTCCCCTTCGATTTCTACAAGGAAGATCCCATAGCTGTCGATCCGGGATTGACGCTCTCTCCATACGCCACCTCGCCAGACTCGCCATTTACCTCTCCAGAACCAATGCCATTGCCTTCGCCGCCGAGCTGCAATGAATATTTCGCCGACCACAGAGACAGCATTGGCAGTCTCGACACAACAACCATAGCCCCTCACGAGACTGTCACTAACACTGTCGCCGTCAAAAACAGCAGTCACGGCAGCCACAGCAACAATGCCAAAAGCAATAACAACAGACCGAGCAAAGCAACGCCCATTTCAGCATCAGCATCGGTATCGGCATCAGTATCAACGTCAACATCAACGCCAACAGCAGCTCCTCAACCACCCACCAATACTTCCCCCATGCTGACGAGGACAAGAAAGGCCTCTTCCCAAAACGTGGATGCTTCGGGCTCAGCAGCTCAACCTCGCGCTAAGAAACAAAAGACGGCCGCTTCGGCTCAGTCCATCACCGTGAAGCAAGAGCCCCAGGAACCTCAGCAGCAGCGTCAGCAGCAACAGCGGCAACGTCAGTCCCCGCCACCGCCGAAACGAAAACCCTCGCGCAGAGGCTCAACGGCAAAGAAGGAAGACGTTGCCCAGCGCACCAAGAATCTGGAGCGGAATCGCATAGCCGCATCCAAGTGTCGCCAAAAGAAGAAGGAATGGGTGGTCGAGCTGGAGGAGACCAAGACCAGCATGGAGCTACGCCACAACACTCTGCGCATGGAGTACTTCCAGCTGCTCGACGAAGTCACAAGCATAAAAAATCAGCTCATGGCCCATGCGACGTGCAATGATCCCAACATCAACTTCTGGATCGAAAAGGAAGCGCTCAAGTACGTTGAGAGATGCATGGACCCCGCTCAGGAGCGGCGTCCATCCATTGTTGCCAATGGTGAGCTTACCCAACGATACCGAGGTAGATACTCATAATGTCCAAACACCTTGTGCTGACCATAATCTACTATGCAGCCGCATCAGGATCTTGCACATTGCCTTCACCGGCAGAGTCTAATCGGTCTCAGCAGGAGTCACCGCTACCCAAACCCGAAAGCGCTAGCATCAATCTCGACTATATGCCTGACGAGCTGCTAACTGGTGACTTTGTCTGAGGAAGAAAAGAAAAGAAAAGAAAAGAAAAGAAGACTTCAAAATAGGACAGAGAGGAGCTGCGGCGAGAAGCTAGTTCGGCGTGGATTTCTATGGCGGAACTAATGGGACGGGATGCGCAAAGCATTTCAAGCTAAGGAGAAGTAACAGCTCGCGGCTGTATCGCACTGCTTTTCTTGACGAACAAGAACGGTTAGCAGTAATGGAAGGGGTGGCGTCATGCCACGGTACAAAACATAATCAAAGCGGAATGGGAAATAAGGAGCTTGGCGCTTACACACACGTATTTACACAGGAATGGACTCCAATCTACAAAGTAGGTTGCAGTGACGGTTTTGATAAATGTTAGCTTCTGCGGAGCAAGAAACCTGTATGTATATAGTTGAAAAAAAAAAAAGTAAAGAAAAAAAGAAAAAGAAACGCACACACGGCTTGTGCCTTGGCTTTTATCCTGAAAGCGCAATGAAGAGTAGATATGTGAGATATACTATATGGTCTCAAAAACAGACGGATATTGAGGACTTGCCCTCATGTTGCAATTATTAGTATTGGGAGTTAATATTTTATAAAAGGACCTTTAGCCTAGGGGTATGATATACTTGATAAAACTGGGGGAAAAAAAAAAGAACGAGAGAGAGGGAGAGGGAGAGGGAGACAGAGAAGGTCTGCAAGTAAACATGAATGTTAAAGGTACGCACTGCTTCACATTGGGCATTGGTATTTTTGATTATTGAGATGTAATTTTTTTTTTTCTTTCCCTCTTGTAAGTACATGCAATCCTTCCATAACCCATCTACCCACAACTACTACATTTTTTTATACACATAACAAGAATATCGTACAGATTTCATGACTTCTATTTTGATGTTTTTCTCCTTGCCTCCCCTGAATCACTCTCCTCTCCTTTCCTTTATCTCCTCTTAGTCCATCCCCGAGCATTAGACAACCCCTTGATACGCTTCGTGTACTTCCACAGATGTCTATACGCAGGACCCTGTCTCTTGGCTTCCCAACCGCGCGGCTTGACGGGCGGCTTCAAGCTGTGCACGCGCGTCGGCCTGAACTCGACGTCCGCTCCGGCAATGCCGTGGCGGGCCATGACACCAGCGGTGTTGTCGTCCCAGACGCTGCGGAACATGTTGAAGCCCACGGGGGTGAGGCTGAACTTGTCGCGGAAGGACTTGAGGGAGAAGCCGTCGCGGGAGGCGTACAGCTCCTTGAGCTTGGCGACGTCGATCTTGGTGTCGGGCTTCTGCTCGAGGAGGTAGATGCCCAGGCGGTGGTAGGGGGCGCCCTTTTGGGAGGTGGGCGGCAGCCAGGGCACGGCGAGCTGGTCGTCGGCGCGGATCCTGCTCAGGGGGAGGGAGGTGTCGCTGGGGCTGAGCGAGATGTTGGCGGCGAGGAAGTGGCAGCGCTTGGAGAAGGCGTCCTTTTCAACGTCGGGCACGTCCGAGTCGAGCACGACGAGGGAGACGAGCCGCGGGCCCTTGTCGAAGACCTGGACGCGCAGGCGGGGCGGGTTCTCGCTGATGAGGGAGTCGACGATCTCACCGGGGGGGATCTTGGCCTGGCGGAAGTAGAGCTGGACGTCGGCGACGGGGTCGAGTTTGGGGAGGACGTCGGGGACGATGTTGAACTGCTTGATGCGTTGGGTGATGAGGCGGTAGTCGTAGGAGCGCCATTTGCGCTCGGCGTAGTGGCGGTAGATGGGCTTGTTCATGTCTCCTGAAGGGTATGCAGTTAGCATCTTTTTTTTTTCTACTCATTTTCTTCTTTTCTTTCATGTTTTCATGAAGGTGTAAATAGTTCTTTACCTAGACCGTCTTCAAAGCGCTTCTTGACCAGAGGATCGTTAATGTCCGCCTGGATCTTGAGCTGCTCAACGTAGCGCCTCAAGCTAGCCAGCTTCGTATCCTTCATTGCCTGCCCGCCCTTGACCAGCGATGCGTCCTTCTTCTCCAGCAACGAGATCTTCTCCAGCTCCTCCTGAATCTTGGCCACCTTCTCCTGTCGGTCCGCCGCAAGAATGGCTCGTGCCTCTTGGAACGCCTGGTACGGCAGCTGCTCAAAGGGCAGGTTCGCAGTGGTGCGCATGGCGACTCTTCGTCTCCGGGATCCAATGGGCATCTTGCCCGCCTTGATCAGGTTGCTTTCGAATTCCGGCATGACGCTGTTGGGATCGAGATCAAGAGGGCTGGGCTGTGCCGCTGCTGCTGAAGAAGTTTGCTGTGCTTCCTCGGTGGCAGCCGCAGCGCGGGCAGCGCCCGTCGTGAAGGGCCGGATTGCGCATTGCTGGCGCAATTGCCGTGCCAATGGCCTCGCAACAGCCTGGCACCGCGACATGGTCGACGCTGTGTGTGTTGCTGTTTTGCAGGATCAACAGAGCCTGTGAGTATAACAATCCCAATATCTGGAACTGAGGTTGGTGGTGGTGGTGCAAAGTTGCGATTTAGCCCCGCTAAAATTTTCGGCGGCCGGAGGCGGAAAACGCCGCTGCGCTTTTGCTTGCACCACTATCCATCGTTCTTTTTCGCTTTCGCTCCCGAGAGCAGCAGCAGCGGCACGATTTGAGGAGCCGAACAGCCTGGATTTTCTGGAGAAATTCTCGTCTTTGAAAATGGCTGGAAAGGGAATTGGGTGCCTCAGCGAGGCGCTGGGTGCGCTGAGGATATCTGCGCCCAAGGTATGTGTCTCTGCGTTGAGTTTTTTGTGATGGGGTCATTGGCTGACTTGCAGAATAGTTGGCGACGACGACAGGCTTCAGCAGACAGTTTACACGATCAATGGCTACCGAGGCACCGGCAAACGACATCACGAAATCAGCGTCCAATGCGCAGTCCTTGATGCAGTCTTGGAACCCGAGTATGGCGACCTCACGAGACCTTCATGATAAGCTCCAGCTAACCCCTCCATGCAGTCTCAACCGTCCCAGTCACCATTCACAGCTTCCCGTCTCTCGAGCCACAGTCCCTCGAGCAGTGGTCCGTCCAGCATCTCTACCTCCCCCTCCGCCGCGATCTCCTCCACCTCGCCGTCGTCTACGAGGGCGACAACACCAGACAGGGCACCGCATCGTCCAAGACCCGCTGGGACGTACACGGCTCGCACCGTAAGATGCGACCACAGAAGGGCACAGGACGAGCTCGCCAGGGCAGCAGACAGAGCCCCCTGCTTCGCGGTGGTGGTAAATCGCACGGCCCTCACCCTCGCGACTTCGGAACCAGACTGAACCGCAAGGTCTACGACAAGGCGTGGCGCACGGCGCTGAGCTACCGATATCGACGGGGCGAGCTGATCATCTGCGAAGACGGCATGGAGCTGTCGATGCCTGAGGATTTCGAAATGGTGGCGGATAAGTACATGAAGGACGGCCTGAGGGAGGCATATCTGAAGAAGTACATGTCTGGCATGCTGAACACGCTGGGCCTTGGTCGTGAGGACGGCCGCACACTGTTCGTCACCGGTGACAGGAGGGACAGACTATACGAGGCCATGGAGCAGGTGCCATGGGAGGGACGAGCTCTCGACCTGGAGGATGTCGACGTCAAGGACCTGCTCGAGACGGGCAAGGTGGTTATGGAGAGGAGTGTGCTGCGGGAAATGATTGAGCAGCACCAGAGCGACTTGGTGAGCCGGATTGTCATTAACGGATTTGCCAAAGGGGGCCTAGCACTGGGAGAGAAGGAGTTGTAAGGGTTGGAAAAAAAACAGAAAGAAAAAGTTCTCGCGCAATTTCTATGACAATGGGGGTTATAGATCTGGTTTGTGAATTGAGATGATAAGATGATGGAGAGATATGTACTCAGCAATAAATGTATACTAGTCATGGATGATATATATATATATCAGTGAATATCTATAAAATAACATATATATATATATATAAAGGTTTAATCACTGAATCCGAAGCTGGGTATAGCCTTTCCTTACGCTATTGACCACTGTCTTCCACAACTACCTACTGTAAAGGACGTAAGCTCTCATAGAATCTCATAAAGTCTCATCAATCATCAAGTCTCAAACCCCCCTCAGGCTGTATTCACATTATCATGCTGCCGATCCCGCCACTCCTGGACAGCCTCCAGGAAGCGCGTATTAGAATGCATCTCGGCATCCTTGATTGCGCTCTCGATTTGGAGATTGCCCATGGTGGAGCCAAGATCTGGGTCTGCACCGCGGTCTAACAAGAACCAAATCACCTCTCTGGCATCTTTGTGGTTGTTGCGCCTCGCTATATAATACAGTGGCGTGCCGCGACATTTGCCCGGCCACACCTCTTGCGAGTTTACGTCAAGCCCAACCACATCGACGAGGTGCCGCACCATGTCCACGCGCTCTTTAAATAGAGCGTCGGCAGCAGAACCATACGGCGGCGCGTATATAGCAGCGAACTCGGCAGCCTCGTGCAGTGCCCGCCGTTCTAAAGGAGCGCCCTTCGCTCGCAGCAGCTCAAACGTCGCCACGGTCGCATGCTTTGCGGCGCACACAAGGAGCGATTCTCGCGGAACCTGGCGGGCCACGCCGTTGGCATCCCATGGCGGAGTATCGCCAGGCAGGTAGACGCTGGCGCCTTGGGCGAGGCACCACTCCACAAGGTCGGGATACCGCAGCACGTACCATAGCAGGGGCCAGCTCGTGCGCTCGCGCCGGGCGTCAATGTCCCAGCCGTGGGCGACGAGCATCTCCAGCATCTCGAGCGACGGCTTGCCCGGCTCTTCCCTGGGCCCAATCACTTGGGGGTATACGGTGCCGACGTCGGCGCCATGGTCGAGCAGGTAGGACAGAATCTTGGGCGCGGTTCTGCTCAAGGAGCGGTCGAGGCCGGCCTGGATGACTTCTTGAACTGTGTTGCGTGACTCGGGGCGGGATGCCAGTGAGATGGCCAGCACCATTAGGGACACGTCGTCATTCTTGCAGGCCTCGATGGTCAGTCTCACGGGATGGACGGCTGCGTTATTGGCGTTCTGTGCCTGCGCCATTTGTTCTTGTATATATGCTACACTCTCATGGGATTCTGCGCGGTTGATGTCTGCAGTCTGAAGGATTCAGGAGGGACAATTTTGGGAGCGATATATCGGGGACGGCTTGTTTGGTTTCCAAGCAGGTGTGGTTGGCATCTAAAATTATCCGGTCTTGTGCGGCAGTCTCCAGCGTCTAGAAGGATTCAATCACATGCAAGATACTCCCTGGATCAAAGTCCAAGTAGACATTCAAACGAGAGCCACATTTTCAGCATAAAATCATCAACAAACACCAACAATGGCCATTCAGAACACCAGCATCATGTGCCGAAGAAAAAAAAAAGTTCCGATTCATAGCTTAATGTACCTGGCCGATGCTAGATTACAAGCCCGATGTCATTTTGAGCATCACCAAACGCCACCCTTGATCATAACAGTGGTTTCCGAGCGAAAATATTCCAAATCTCCCATTCTCTAACAGCCGCAGATATTTTATTTCTCCCTTTATATCCCGGGATATCATATTGGACCAGATTGCTTTTTGCGTGGGTATCGCAGAAATTAGAGCCAGCTTTCAGCTCCTTATCGTCGAGGAGGGGGGTTGAATCCAGGGGGAGGAGGGCCTCCAGGAGGGAAACCCGGAGCGCCAGGGAAGCCAGGAGCACCGGGGAAACCAGCAGGAGGAGGGAACTGGCCAGGGAAGCCAGGAGGAGCTAAAGTCCACCAATTAGTACCAATGCAGCTTGAGATGAAATAACAGAGAGTAGTAGAACTTACGGGCACCTCGTCCAGGGAATCCAGGAGCACCAGGAGCGCCGGGAGCACCAGGGAAAGAAGGGAATCCCGGAGGGGGGGCAGCTCCGCCAACACCAGCAGCTGGGCCGGCGAGAGAAATCGGGGCGGCAGCACCGCGTCCGGCAGGTCGAGCAACGCCAGGGCCAGCCTGAAGAGTCGAAGCAATTCCGCCAGTGGTGGCCTTGCCGAGTCGAGCGCTCGGATCGGCGGGAGGCGGTGACTCGACGGTCAGAGAGATGATGTGAGCTCCACGAACAATCACCAGGCCCAGCGTTCGCTTCTCCTCCTGGACCACGGTCTGGCCGGCTGATGAGCCGCCGGGAGCAGCTGGCTTGTTCTGCTTGCGCTTGATGCGGCGGAATTCCTCGGTATCGGCCAGAACGAGGTTCATGTGTCGGTCGTAGGCAAGCATCTGGCCAACCAGCTGTCGCGAGTCCTGCAGGGTCACACGCATGCGGTAGTTGATCTAGGAGAAGTCGTCAGTGCCTAATCACGTCAAGTTTCGATGGGCAATCGAGGGGGGTATCTGCGTACGTAACCGGCCTAATTCACGTCTCGTTAGTCTAACCATGTCAACATGTAACGCTCCAAGAGAGGGCTGGGAGAGAGGAAGAGGGACTGACCATCTTGCCAAGCTTGTTGGACGCCATGTTGAAGATGAGATGCTACGGGAAGTAGCTCCTCTGGTTTGTTCAAAAAATTGATTGTGTGTGGGTTTTGACAAAGCTGGTGCTCCTCAGCCTCGTCGTCGCTGCTCTGGTGCCTCGTGGGAAGCTTGAGAGTCTGCGATGGGTTGGTTGGTGTTGAGATGTTCGGAAAAAAGCAGCTCCACGTCTGAAATGGCCCAGACTGCAGCGGGTGGAGCCTCGCGCGGCAGGTCCTCGGTACCGATGTTTACTCAGCAAAAGAGCCGCGATCAAATGTATAAAAGACTTGGCACGTGCGATATCACATGACAGCTCTCAGGCATCATACATCTCTTCCATTGATGGAAGCAAGGTCAAATTCACAGCTCCGATGATGCTTTCTATGGCAATTCTTTTATGATTTGTTGAATTATGAGTTCTTCTATATATACATGACATGATTCGCTCGCTAACCACAACTTTCGACTTTCAATGGATGAAATACCTACAGCTCCCATCATCCCCATTCTCAATCACTGTGTGGCTTGGACTCGCCTTATCCTCAGCATTGGTATGGACACGCCAGTTGAGGTACTTCTGCTTTGAGTATATCGCTGCTCAATCTCTTCCAGGCTATGCCCTCTCGTCTCGAACATACGCAATGCCACAATGACTGTGGTGAAGAGTGACGAAAACGCAAAGAGATAGTAGGCTCCATACGTCGTCTTCGAAATGAGCACCGGCGTGATGAGTGCGACGACATAATTCGAGAACTGCATCCGTTAGCCTTTTTTTTTTTTTTTTTTTTTTTTTTTTTTTCGTGGAAAATCTCTGAGAGTCTTCTTTTACATACCCAATTGGCACTCTGAGCAAGACTTGACGCGCTGCTCCTGGTCTTTCTAGGCAAACTCTCAATCAAGAAGATTCGGAAGCCAATTGCCCAAGTTCCGTTGAACACTATGGCGAACAGATAGATGGACACAATCACCACCCACTTGCCGGCTCCTCTATCTGCATGAACTTTGTCGGCCGCATACAAAGATCCCATTAAAAGCATCAGCGTGGTAATCAGGACACCGCCTAAGAGACTGGACGTCCTTCGACCCCATTTGTCTGCCAGAAAGGTAGCCGGGATTGTGATTCCGAGAATAGCCAGTGCAGAAACGCCAGAAGCCAAGAATGACGCCTGTTCGCCACTAAGACCGGCCTTTTCGAAGAGAATCGGGGCATAATAAAAGACGCCATCAATCCCCGCCAGCTGCTGCATGCCCATAATGAAACAGCCAAAAATGGTTCGAGCACGGAAGGGAGCTGAGAAGGCTTCCCTGAATCCGGCAAAAGTCTGTTTGAACTCTTCCCAAATTGCTACATCATGGGGGTTATGAGCCTGTACTTGGGTCATGGACTCCTCCAGCAGCTTTTCACGCTCAACCTCATCAAAGCCGAGGCGAATGAGAACATCGCGCGCTTCAGTGAATCGACCTCTGGCCAGCAACCAGCGCGGAGAAGCAGGGACAAACCAGTACGTTCCCGATAGCAGAAAGCCGAGGGCCGATGAGACGACCAGCGGAAGTCGCCAGCTAAGCGTTGTGGATGCACCCAGGCGTGAAGTGCCGTAGCAGATGAAGAAGCCACAAACCAATCCCAAAACGATTGTGAACTGCGGAAGTGCTGTCAACGTGCCCCTGACTCTGGTCGGGGACATTTCTGAAACTTGCACCCATACATTGCTCACAAACAGGCCCTCACCTATGCCTTGGATAAGTCGCCCAACGATGAAGGCGCCCAGTGATGTAGCGGAAGACTGGATGGCTGCTCCAACGCCATAAATGAAGGACCCTATGGCGAAGATGCGGACCTGGCCGAAGCGGTGGCCAAGAATGCCGGCGATGAGAGCCGTAAAGGCACCGGAAATGAGCACAGATGAAACGACAACTCCATGAACGGTTGGTGAAAAGTCGCCAAAGGTCTTACGGAAGGCGGGCATCGTTGTCACAGGGCCAATGTTGCCAGTATCTAGGCTATACCGGAAGACTGTCAGTAATCTCTTAACCCACGAAGAGAAAGCGTCAATTACGATGGTGTCACAAACCCAAAGAGTATAGAGACGCTGGACGCCGCCAGACTGGCCCATACGTAAAATGGTGGTGCCTTTAACCACTTCATCTTACAGGTTACGCGCCTCAATTTTCCAATGGCTACAATGTTACAGAAATATTGACTTTTATCCTCAGGCGCCGCTGGGTCTGAAGCTGCATTCATCATGGTGGTGAGTCCCTGACAACAGATTAAATATACGTTAGACACATCGACCGGCCGCCACGTGTATTTCTCATCAAAAGAGTCATACCGATCTTTGCAACTATCAGGTCGCTATCCGGTCGAACGATTGCCGGCACTAACCATCGTGTCTGGCACCAGATCTCAACTCCGGAGCTTAGACAAATTAACGACCCGGAGTTAGAACTGCGGAGATGCCGCTTACGGCCATAGGCTGTGTGCTTCATTGCGCGCTGGATACGAGAGCACGCCGGATATCGATTGCATAATTGATTACTAGACCCGTATATTGTCATCACGGGGATTATCAGAAATTTCTGTGCTTAACTTTAGTTTCAACTACCCCGTGATTCTTTATTGCAAAGCGTAGAGCTGTCGTGAATTAAGACGGCGCCGGAAACTGGGTCGAAGTAACGCTTTATCTCAACAGCCCCGCAACTCTGTTCTCGTCTGACTCGTAATTTTCTTTAGCAGGACTTCTCTTTCTCGGCCTTTTTCTGCATCTTCATTTCATCAAATAGCACTTTCTTCATTGATTTTCTATTTCTCGCTGGAAAGAAACAATAAAGGCCAAAAATACGATATAGTCTTATAGGGTAGCTCGCGCTCCATTAAAATAACAAAGCTGAGGCCGAAACAGAAGATTGCGTGTTTGTCTGTAGATAATACATGAATTTTCTTGTCTAAAGTTAAGTACATCCAATAATTATATAAACTTCACCACCGCTCCATTATCATGTGTCGTTACTGTGGCATAGGACCATTCGCCCTGGCCTGTCTTTAAAATAGCAATTTTGGGCACTTCCTCGGTAACAACCTCGGTATGGTCTGATGACCCGTCTGAACTCTCTGAGACTTGAGTCTGAGCCTTGACACTCTCTCCTTTGAAGACTGCCGTCATAAATCCTTCCATAGTAAGCTGTGATTTTACCGCCGTCGACTCCTTTGGGTGCGTCCGAATCATCGCAGCTGCAGCTAGTAGTATCGTACACAAGACATACAATGCATTGAGCCCAATCAAGATATAAAAGGGTACGACTGGGACCCGTGTGAGGATTAATCTTGAACGGAACTGCTCGACCATGTTCACTCGACTCTCCATTGCGACGTAGGATAGTGCCAGAGCGCTGTGAGAGAAGGCAGCTGCCGTGAGAGGGACAGCACTCGAGAAGTTGGTGCTGAGTCTGACCATGGAAGAGATTACGGCCTGCTGTGAGATGTTGGCGTTGTCATTGATGAAAGGGGCAGACATGATACCGCCGAGAGATCCATTTGCAAGGGTCATGTTGAATTGGGCTATAGATCCGTCCACCCACGCATAAGTGGTGTCGTAAATTGTGCTGGAGCAGCCGAATTGCATCGTGCCCTCCAATACGTCGGGTTGCTCCGGCTGATTGAGTTCCTCTATTAAGATGTTGGTGGTGAAATACAACGGATTTTGGAAAGGATAATTGGGGTAAGAAATGGCGTGCGTCAGGCTCGAGTCGTTGTAGAAGCGGAATAAAACTCTCGTCACTTGCGTGATCTGATTCAAAAGATCACCCGGACAGTCGAAAACTTCACGATTGTCCTCTGAGCATCGAACGGTCATTATGTCGCACTTTGTAGAGATGGCGAATGCGCTCGCCTTAAAGTCCAGGTCTGATGATGAGCTTGCATCTGAAATATATAAGAGAGACTGAGATGAGTTTGAGGAGAGATTGGAGACAATATTCTTGGTGGAAACATTGTTTAAGATCTTGAAAGCCTCAGTGTCGGCGGGAATATATGGTGTAAAGGCGCCGTCAGCCCCGTATCCTTTCAACGCATCGCATGGGTAATTATAACCAGAATAAATGCAGTCATTTCCCTGCAAAAGTCCTCGGCTGAATGAGTGGTTTGAAGGTGTGGTGAAGTTTAGCTGTGTTTGTTCGCTTGGCTTGACAACAATGCCAAACCAAGTATCAACTGCTGGAATAAGGACACTGTAGACATTAGCGACTATTTATGATGCCTTTGAACGAATTATTGAATTTCCTCTTCGATTAATCGCAAGATTTGATACTCACCTCAAGACCGTGATGATAATGAAGATGGCAAGTGTATATGAAACCGGGGCCACGATCTTCCCTCCCATGTTCGCCCGAGCACGGGTCGCTTTCCATAACCCGTCCAACCCACCAGACAAGAGACCCACCAGTATCGTCAATTGATTTGGCGTCAGAAGCTTATCCTCCTGCTCTTTTTGCGATGCCTTCCGAACAAAATCTGCAGCGAAAAGCGCCACTAGTCCCATGATGGCGCTCGATAGGTACGGGACAAATTTCCCAGTAATGGAAGCAATTGTAGTCAGAGTAGATGGGTTGAGTTGGACATAATAAGCATTGGTACCTCCATCTTTAACAAAGTCGGTCATGGTCCTCGAGATTAAGGACAGATTGTCTGACTGATGGGGGACCTGTAGTTCGCCTGCGCCATCGCTAAGAGTTACGCGGTTGCGGAACGTGAAGGCGATGAGAAGTGCGGTTGCTGCTGAGAGGATAATGGATGGTGCGGCGGCCAGCAGGACTATAGATATGTATGCTTTGACGCTGTTGTCTTTTTTGGGTTCTTTGATGCTGGGCGCCTTTTGAGTCCTTTGCAAAGGAGAGTCGTCGGATGAAGGCATATTACGCGATGTTATGGCTATTCGTTTCTAGCGGGAAGTGAAAGAGGGTATAAAAAGAATATAAAATAAACAAATATATAAATGCAATGAAATAAAATAAACAGACTGAAAGAAAAAAATGACAAAGACAGAGAACTTCAAATTTTAGGTAAAGGTCAATTTCTTCAATGATTAGGATACTGATTGCGGCGCTTTATGTTACGCACACGGCGCCTGAATAGTTGGTACATTGTGCCTAACAATCCTAATTCCGCCCCACGAACAGGGGTAAAGAGCCTCGTTTATTTATATATATAGAGAGAGATATGGAATACCATACAAGAGGCAGGCAAACGTAGCCGCCCGTAACATATTCGCGGCTGCGAGGACTGTAAAAGGACTAGGGTGGGCGGTTAAGTGAATCCTTACAGCCGCGTCTCAGAGCAAGGCTGTCGTGTCTGCCTTTTCAGAGCGAGGCTTCCATTGAGAAGATAATATTTATCAAGATATGAAAAAAGGAGGATCGAAACCAGGAAAAAAATTCAATGTCTATCTAGCAGCTTCGTGCAGAAGAAGAGCATTCATTTATTGTATGTGATGGTATGGACAGCCCGACTTCGCTATTATCGCCAGGGGACTGCTAAGTGGGCATCATGCCCGAGAAAGATATATTCAAGGGCAAGCTCATATATAGAAACGGACGTTTCATGTATGAATTAGCTCAACACCGCCGGCGCGTGCAACCAACAACATAATAAATATGACATGGGTACCAAACCAAGATGGCCCACCTTTGCAGTGAGTGATACGATACAAACTGCGCTTACAATCGACGATTTTATAGCTAAACTTATAGGCACTACAGATGCCCAGACCTATTCCACTCACTGTTCACCGTAGACTAGAAGAGAGATGCGATGCAGGGTAGCAGAGAATATCGTGATGCAATTCAATTAATAAATAAGTCATGGGAGAAAAAAAAATACATGTAGCTAAAATACCACTGACAGACTGCATGGATGGCCGTGGCTCAAAGCGCAAAAAAGGATGCCCCCGGCCAGGATCGAACTGGCGACCTTAACATATCTCCAAGATACAATGCTGGATCTATAAGAGTTAAGTGGTAACCACTCCACCACGGGGGCTTGTGACCTCCAGACACAAGAAGTCGGTTTATGAAGCTTCGTTGCGATGGTAGTCCGAACCGCTCGGTTTCCCCAGCTGCCGCTTCCTTTGCCTGATGGATAGCGCAAGGGGTGGTGGTTTGCGCTGAACGACTTAGAGTGGATTTAGGAGTTTATATAAGTGTGCGGATGGGGTGGCAAAAATTGGCGCGGTATACTAGCGTTTTGTAAAAAAAAAAAAAAAAAAAAAAAAAAAATTCTTTCATATCGGATGCGCCGAATTCTCGGCGTTGGTACTTGTTTTGCGCAAAAAGTCGCTTGAGAAGCGGCTATTCTGCTATGTAGGCGCGTGTATCAAATGTATGTACTAAACTATGCGTAGGTACATGTAGATGAGGATGAAGTTTTTGACAGCCTTGGCCCGCTATGCTATCCGCATACAGCACAGTAAAGTATAACTAACATAACAAAACGTTACATATACCTCGATTTTCTTTCTTTTTTTTTTGTCCGACTTCTACATCAGGAATAATAATAACAATAGTGAATGCAACAAGATTTTTGGAATATAGTTTACTAGATGTGTTGTGCGATCAACTGACTGGTCTCTCTACTCCCAACTACAAGTATATCTTGCTTTAAAAACAGGCGTTTAAATGCTGTGCGCGTTCTACCATTCTCTCCAACGTGGAGTATGTGGAAATGTAAGAAAGCAGAAGTTAGTTTCCGGCATCTCTATGTGTTTTATCCTTGAATTATTACCAAGATGACCAGTCTGTATCATCGCCTGTATCGTCCTTTGCGTCGTCGTCTGGTTCTGATAGTCTACAACGGGTGATGATATCAGCGTCTCCTTGCCTCTCTCCTCTTGCTTCCAGCCAGTGTCTTTAAAATCTGGATAAAATGACTACAATAATGTAGAACCGCCAACCGGTTATGGGCATAGAGGTATCTGTGTCCTGCTTGACAGCAAGGTATTTCTGTATTCAATAGTTTTGCAGTCAAGTTACTTCTTTACTTATTGTAATCTGACCCCCATCCTTCTATCGCCACTATTATCTCTACATATTTCTTGATACTTCCATCTACCAAGGCAAAGTCCCTTCTTTGTTTGAAAACGTTCCTGTTTCGCCGTCATCTCCCAAGGTTGCCAATCTTACTGCGTTCAAAGCCCCGTCCGCCGGAGTATCCTTGCCAGAAAAACCATTCAAATTGGTAGCGCAGTACCCTGGACAAGTCGCATTTATCTTCCACCCAGCATCTTTATACTTGAAAGCATAATGAAGCATCATCATATTAAGCGCTGCTTTGCTGCTACAGTAGATTGGCCAACCAGCTGGGTATCCCCACCGCTGAGTGAGCGAACCCATGGAAGAGGATACAAAGACGATTCGAGGTGCAGCAGACGCCGTTAAAAGGGGAATAAACGCCTCGGTTGTGATTGTAGCGCCAAAAGTGTTAACTGAAAACGTCTCGTGGAAATTGCGAAGCGAAGGGGCAGAGGTCATTTCGTCGTGAAGGCATATACCGGCGTTATTAACTAATACATCAAGACGGCCAAATTTCGATGTTACTTGTTGGACAGCTTCGGCAATAGACTTATCAGAGGTGATACTAAGTAATAGATGTTAGCATCGCTTATAGCACTCTGTCTACCGCAACACAGTGTATCCATCTTTGAGGGGTTATTTTGGGGCAATACAAGGTAACATACTCAATAGCAATGGGCTCGGCACTAAAACCCTGCTCTTGAAGTTGCTTGGACGCATCAATTCCACGCTGATTATCACGACTGCCCACAAGAACGTGGTATCCTGGCTTTGACGACAGAGATTTTGCTATCTCGAAACCGATGCCTTGATTGGCACCCGTAACTAGGACGATCTTTGAAGAGGAAGAAACAGTCATTATGCACTTGTCAATGGGTCGAAAATCGTTATTGAAAACGATTTGGAAGAATCGGTAAGGGGGAGATGTCAAGTGAAACTGTTATTGCAGAGCAGCACATGGACATTACAGAGTCTGATGCCTTCCTCTATATACCAATAGTTCAGGTCCCAGGGAGCGGATTTACACTCGGATTTATTAGCTATCTCCATCTTAATGTCACGATGTAAGTCACAAATTTCTAAATATACTTCGATTTTGACGGAATATGAACCGAATCGTCTTCAAGATGTAAACATGTGCTTGTGTTTGCATGTATCCCTATGGATCGACAAGGTGCTTACCGGTCCACTCGCGCAAAGCCTAGCCTGTTGTAGAATAGACACCCCTAGGCTACTAACTTTACCCCCAGGCCCGATGCTAATCTATCTGATTAATAGAGGTATGCAGCATAATGCCCCCCGCATGCCACCCGTTTAGCGTACTCGCGCAAAACCTAACTCGTTGCAGTATATATGTTGGTTTTGCCAACTTCGTTTGAGTGTAGTGTCTTCCACTCTCCTTGTGCTCTCAAGGCAAACAATCAGCCTGTGATATGACAATATGGTGAATTATGGGCCATCAGGAGCATGCCTCGCATGCAAAGAAAAGCGTAAGAAGGCATGTACACGCCATTCCAAATGGTTGTTTTCAGCATGCTGACGTATTGTTAGTGTGACAAAGGGCGTCCCGTATGTGCTGTTGGTAGCCGTTTTCATTGAACAAACTTTCGGCGGCCATTTTCTTAAAGTGGTCCTATTACGGCTACTTGATGCTAATTCATTGTCTGGAATAGTCTTGTCTCAGATGCGGTCGAGCACGACGCACTTGTCCTGGGTATGAGCCCAGAAAGGAGCGAAAGTTCATAAACTATATTGGAAAAGAGGGCTTCAATGTATTGCATCATCCGCCTTCTGAATTACCGCATCGAGTAGCAAGCTCCGACAGACTTGGATCGCTAGTTTGGTCTGATATTGAGCAGAATGCTCGACTGCAGTTTTTCAATGACTATTGCATTGTCTCATCGGATAGGAGTCTGTCCCGTGGATATCTACATGGACTCCGGGCTATGATCTCTAAAGCCGACCCAAACTCCGAACTTGTACAAGCCTGTACACTCGTTGCTTTGGCAAATATAGGGAACAAGCTTGGAAATACTATGCATAGACGTAGGGCGGAGAGTCTGTATTCCTCATTGTTACGGTCTTTCCGCCTGCGTATTTCAAATGAAGCGACATTTGCTACAGTAGAGTCGCTAATTACTGCTACATTACTAGGGCTATACGAGGTAAGCACTCACACATCATAATGAAAGAGGCAAGCTGACAATCGTAGATCATCACCAGTACTGGTACGTATCTTGGCTGTCATGTAGCTCATGCCAAGGGGATATCAGCTATTCTTGTGAGCAAATTCTCGCCATTCGATCTGCTGTGTGACGGCCAGCTATTCCAAATTTCAAGTCCGATACCACTCGAGAATCTGGAAGTGGAGATTTCTCGGTCTCCTCCTTCCCTTTCACATTCTCCCACAGTTATCAACAAAGTGTCACAGAAGTTCAGTCTTCTGTGTACACCGCTGTTCAATCAACCAAGCTCAACTATAGATTTCATTTATGGACGTACATTATCTTTAATGCAAAAGGCAGAATCTTTGTTAGAAAATGAAGCTACCGTTGACCAACTTTGTCAACTGAAGGCTGAGGCTGAAGTATTAAAAGAGGCGTATAACACGTGGCCAGAAACCGCACCTCGAGCATGGATACCAAAATCAATAGGCGTTATTTCACCCGACAATGAAGAGACATTGTAAGTATATATTAGTTGTTGAATAACGTTCAATTTTCGTTGATTCGTTAATTGTGTCACGCGATATAGTACGTTTATATGATTAGTTGCTGACCTTGATACCATAGTCCCGATGTAGGCTACTGGCCAACAACCATTTTTTGTTATTACGATTGTATGTCATGCTTCAAATACCTCTATCATTATTAACATACTGTAGTTTATGTTGCTTCGTTATGGAACAACTATCGGAAAGCTGCTCTGTTGGTCTTAGATGTCATATTAAGATGCCACCGTCGAATCAATGGCTATTTCAGCAACCAAATATTCCAAGATTCGATACAGAAAGATGCCGCAAAACTAACGGAAGCAATTGTTTCTTCTATTCCATATCTTCTATCAGAAGATGTGCAGGTGTTTGTTGAAAATGCCGCCAAAGGATCTCCTCCCATTGTCCCCGGTCGACCAGTCGGGGGATTGCTGTCGATGCACACTTTATTCGTTCTCTCAACAATATCTACGACCGATGAGAAGCTTAAATCTTACATAAGGGAATGTTTGGCGTGGATTGGTTCACGCATGGGCATCGCTCAAGCAACCGTCTTATCCAAGGTAAGATACTAATAATACTGTCATTTTCAGGAAATATTGACCTTTATTGTAGTACACGACAATGAATCAGTTTCAGTATGCCATGGAAACGCGTGTAATTGTCTGGGCAGGCATGCTTATATGAGGGAGGATCAATTCTGGAGTACAAGTCTAGTAAATGAATTGTGATTTGACAAGCCACAGGGCGCGAATATCGCTAGGAATATAGGCACACTTACCAAAAATGGAGAAGAACACGATTTATAAAACGTCGTTAGAATCTCGTGTCGCCACTTGGCGCACTTGGCCCATTTTCTTTTGATTCTCATGTATGTGATCGATACCATTGTCGGCGTTATATCAATGCCAATATTGTTATCGAAAGCTGCTATGGTGAAATATTTGTTAGTAATGTCGGTGACGCTTATGTAGGCTTTGGTATTGGGGAAATCTCCATTTAGAGCTACCTTTGCCTCTGACAGTCTTCTCTGTCTTTCTGTGCAAGGTTATACTGGATACTCCAGATGTTGCAAAAGATCAAGCAACAGCGGGTCCTAAGCCCGTAACCGCCCCCGTTGATGACAACATTTTTCTTTCCTTTAGTTGACATATTAGGGCTAGTAGGTTAGCACGATCAATGAATTTGTATGTCTGCCCATCGAAACTCTTCACATGAAGTAGGATCCAATTTCTTTCTTTTCTTTTTTCTTTTGGCGTGTCTAGTAATACTGACCTGTAATATACGACATATCGAAAGCTATATATGTAGGGGGGAGAAAGGCTGTGCTTCCTGCTTGCCGCACTATGGCCTATGCTTTCAATAGCGTCTGGATCACACTAGGAATTATTATCTCGAGTACTACATAACTATTTTACAATGCACTAAGATTATAAATGCGCTCCCGACGAAACATATCTCCGCCCTAATATTCTTCTGTGCTATCCGCTTACTATTCTACGTTACTACACAAGAAACTAAATGAATAAAAGCATTACCAAAAGAAGAGAATTATTAGAGGAATTAATTGAACACAACCAGTATAGTATAATACAGGCACTATCAGCATCGTGCTTAGGCTTATGCTCTTTTAGGTATAAGCAACATGCGGGACAGGGGGGAGAATCAATAGCGTACCCCTAACCTGGAATTCAGCTGGCGGATATGCTCATGTGGATTCAATATTTGGTTCAATATTTGGTTCAGCTCTCCCAGTTTAGAATGGGGTGCATTAGCACCAGATATTGCCACTGCAATTGGAGATGGTATAAAGATGCTTCTGTTTTCCACTCTTCATCAATCATTAATCTCCAATACGTACATACATACCTACGTACAATACGCTGTTTGCATCAAGAATGTCAGAAACCGTCAAACCCATGCCCAAGCGCATCATCATATGCTGTGATGGCACATGGCAATCTGCTGTTTCGGGTGAAAAGAACAGCCCTTCTAATGTCACACGACTGGCTCGCTGTCTGAACCGTGTCGCCGTTGAGGATGATGGCAAGACTTGGCAGCAGATTGTGTGGTATGACAGCGGTGTTGGAACGACATCCAGCTGGCTCGGAAAGAAGCGAGAGGGTGCTATTGGTGCCGGTCTCGAGGGAAATGTCATCGAAGCCTATAATTTTGTCGCGCTCAATTGGTCGCCGGGTGATCAAGTTTTATGCTTCGGCTTTTCAAGGGGTGCCTACACAGCCCGGTCGATTGCTGGACTTATCTCGGATATTGGCATCTGTGAGCCGAGGAAGTTACAGGACTTTCACGAAATCTGGGAATTATACAAGGCCAATAAATCGGGCAAGAGGTTCCATGGGAGCCAAGCATGGTTCGATTACCTCGATGGTATTCCAGCCGACGACAAGGATCAGCCTGATGATCTTGGCTACAGGAATATGAACTTTGTTTGGAAGAAGGCGCCAAGGGGCGATTGGGCAATTAGCCCAGAGTCCAGGGAGATTGAAGTTGTGGGCGTGTTTGATACAGTCGGCGCCTTGGGCTTGCCAGATGTACAAGGTTTCAAGTTGGAGTGGGGATCAGACAAGTATGGCTTCCACAATGTGAAGCTGAACCCAAGTAAGTACCACTACTCCAGTATTTGGTATTCATTGCTTAACCTCCCCTTTCTCTGACGCGCTTGGCAGATATCAAGCGTGCCTATCATGCACTTGCTTTAGATGAGCACCGTGAAGCATTTTCACCTACGCTTTGGTACTTGCCGGAGCATATAGATATAACAGAGGAAGACCTGGAGAAAAAGGAAAAAGAAGTCGAAGAAGCACAGAACAACTGGTATCCAGTAGCATACGACAAAAAGACTCCTCTGGGAGAGAGACAAAGACTCAAGACTATCTATAATGATGCCCGACGCGACTTATGCCGTATGCGGGAGTATAGCAAAGGCCAATCTGAACTGCTTCAAGTTTGGTTCCCAGGAGTCCACATCAACATTGGTGGCGGCTCCAGCGATACGCTGAAGAATGAAGGCGACCTTGAAGGTAACATCTCCTTATATGATCGCTGCGAACAAAGAGCTGACTAACCTTTCTCAGAAATGGCCAACATTACTTTTGCTTGGATGCTCGATCAAATCAGCCCCTATGTCTCCATCAATGAGACTGTTGTATATCAAGACTCGCGAGCCCGCCAAAAACTTATTGATGACCTTAATGAGCAACAACGCAAGTACGAAGAGCTAAACAAGAGCAAAAATGATGAAGCCAAACGAAGCTGGGCCAAATGGGCGAATCAAACGCTGAGCAATACCGCAAGCGCACTCCTGCATCCTTTGAGTAAACCTAAAAACCCAAATGAAAATCGCCATGATTTTGGTTGGGGTACTGGCACTATAGTTGACAGCTACATCATGATGTACTGGCCAAATGGCTCCAAGCCTCGTACGCCAAAAGCCTACGAAAACGACAAAAAGCATACCGTTTCCGGAGAGACTAATGAAGAAATTCATCCTACGGTTGGATACCGACACCTTTGTTTTGAGAAGCTTGGCGAGGAATTCCAATACACTCCCATGGGCTTAGGAAGGGGAAAAAACAAGGGTCTTGTCTATGCCAGACGGCAAAACAGCGAGGGCAAGTTCGAGTATCAGCTTGACAACGTTGTTTTGCCAGAGTATGTGATGCCGGCAAAGAATAAGAAAGGGGGAGTCAGCTTTGAGAGATTTGCTCTGGCGCTGGCATGGGAGAAAACGGAAGAGTATATTAGGGACCTGGATAAAGGGAATGGCATCCCCCATGAGGATATACCTCTCAAGCATGAGTATATACCTCCCAGCCATGAGGATATACCTCTGTAAATATGTCTATCTATATGCGTGTATTTACATGGTACTTTTTATATTGTCATTTGACGTCGTTAGAGGAGCAATTATCAAGACAGTAAGGGCAAAATGACATAGAATAGTTTGTCTTTTGAGACTCTTGTAAGTTAATGCACTTATCCATTATTGAAGTCAATGAATAAAGTAGCTAGTAGATGAAGACACAACCCCATACATTTAGGTATATCAAGCCGAGTTGTTTTTGTCTTCCTGGGTTTACAACTCAGAGAATAGACCCGCAGTCAACCACAGCATTGGCTCCTGTAACGCTTGAGTTTTTCACGAATGAACACACCTGCTCCGCAACATCCTGTAATAATTTGTCAGCCAATGGGAAGTGTCTGATATATTTGAGTTAATATACTTACTTCAACCTCGGTCAACCGACCTAGCTTGGTCTTTTTAATAGCAGCATTGCGCTTGCTTTCGGGAAACGATGATGACCATTCTGTCATCATCATTCCTGGTGAGACGGTGTTTACTCGAATGTTACTGGCGCCAGAAATAGAGGCGAGGCACTTGGACAAATGAATCTGCGCTGATTTTGTGACAGCATAAGCCTATTGCCGTATCAGTCTAGAGCACACGACTCATATGGCGTGGGAGAATTGTTATGATCTGGGATCTAGGATTAAACGCTCATTAGAAAATGGACATGATGCTTGTAAACATACCAGGCTGCTACCCATTACGCCAACCCCAGCGACAGAGCTGGTGGTGATAAAACAACCACCTCCTTTCATAGAACTTTGCTCTAGATAGCCCTTTGCAGAGTTGAACAACCACAAATGGCTTTTGACATTCATGTTCCAGCATTTATCCCAGTCTGCCTCGTTCACATTTTCGGAAAGATTCGAAAAGTTTGTCAACTTTGTCCACCCATGGTTAGAAAACACAATGTCTAATTGGCCTAATTCTTGAATTGTAGTTGATACTAGCTTATCAACTTCGGGGCGAGAGGAGACGTCAGCTCTAATAGCAACAAATCTTTTGTCGTTACTAGGCCCATCTTTCACACCACGTTGACCGAAACCTATCGATGGGGTATTTTCTAGCTCAGAGATGAGTGCATTGGCTCGAGATTCATCAGACGAATAATTTATGGCAACTCTCAAGCCCATCGCTGCGAAAGCCTTTGCGGTGGCGGCACCGAGGCCTGCGCTTCCGGCAGTAATGAGGGCAACAGGGCTTGCCATGATTCGTATAGCTAAATGTCCAAATAGATCAAATTGAAGTTAGTTAGACAAAAGAAGGCCGAACAAGATAAATCTCATTATAATACGTTCCTAGAGTCTTGTACGGCACACCGATTTCCGCAATACCCGCCCAATGACCGTGGCGGCATCCCTCCGCAATAACCGTGCCGTCCTAGTTAAGCCCGGGTTGCTAGGTGTAGTTTTCAATAGCATATTTTATTTGGCATATTTGTCTACTTTTTCGATACTAGTCTATATATTTAGGGTAATCTGAAGCCTACTATACCCGTCATGAAACCAAAGTTCTTCTTAGTCAGACAATACATGTGAAACATAGAAACTATTGTCCTAGATACTGATGTCTTGTTACGCTGCGAAGATAATGAGTTAACATTTATTTATATTAAATACTTATGATTAGCATAGGTATTACAGATAATGTATTATAGTGCAAGGCTCCACCATGATAATTGTTTGTTTCAATGCCATCTATACACTTGCTTAGGGAAGCTACTATATATGCAGTATATTACATACGGTCTAGGGATGGAACATTTACTCCGAGATAATCAGAGCACTCTTGCCCATGCCTGTACCAATACACATAGAAACAACGCCAACAGTTTGTCCACTCCTCTTGAGCTCATGCAGAAGCGTCGTCAACTGGCGCGCCCCAGTAGCACCAAGAGGATGACCCAACGCTATGGCACCTCCATTAGGGTTCACTTTGTCCAAGTCAATGCCCAGCTTGGCAACACAGTAGAGCGCTTGACTGGCGAAAGCTTCGTTAATCTCCCAAACGCCGACATCACTGGCCAAGATTCCGGCTGATTCGAGCATCTTGGGGATAACAACGGCGGGACCAACGCCCATCTCATCAGGGGCAACACCTGCTACTGCTGATCGAGCCCATTTGCCTAGAATATGGCCGGAAAGCCCCAGTCTAGTAGCAGTGCTACGGCGAGCCATTAGGACAACGGATGCGCCATCCGAAATCTGAGACGAGTTTCCAGCAGTGGACGCGCCATCTGGAAGAAAGGCTGGCTTCAGCTTCGCCAATTGCTCCAGGGAAGCGTTGGGTCGGATCCCGTCGTCTTGGGTTACGGTGATGGCGTCTCCCGTTTCTGAAACTAGCTCAACAGGTACAATCTCATCTTTAAACCGACCTTCGGCCTGCGCTTTTGTAGCTTTGGCGTGACTGGCCAGAGCAAAGTCGTCTTGATCCGCACGTGAGATGCCGTATCGCCGTGCAACATTCTCGCTGGTGATGCCCATCGGAAGCAGACAGTCTCTTGCTGCCTGTACAGAAGACTCACGTAGTTCCTTCCACACAACACTCGGGATGGCTTTCGAGCCATAGTTTCTCGTCATACTTTCCATCCCCCCGCCAATACCCATATCCATATGGCCAGCAGCTATTGCGTCTGCGATGTTAGTCACCGCCTGTAGGCCGGATGAACATGCTCGATTGACGGTGTAAAGTGCTGTTGAGTCGGGGTATCCAGCGTGCAAGAGAGCTGCCCTACCAGCCTTTTGACCACCTAGCTCTGAGAGAACAGTTCCCACTGCTACGTCTGATACCTCGGAGAGATCTAGAGTGGGTAACTGGGCCTTTGTAGCTTGCAAAACCTGGAATCGTAGAATTAGTAAATCTTTTGCTGCTGTGTCAATGATCATTGAGACTGGGGTTCTTACGGTAGCAAGCAATTGCTCAGCATGAGCATTTGCAAGCTTTCCTTTAAAGGATCGCGTTACAGGAGTTCTTAGCGCGGACAAAAACACAATGTCATCCGGACTTTTTTCAAGTATAGCCTTTAACCCCTTCTTTAAATGTGCCATGGCGAGTAGAGTATCTGAAAATGTGAGAAATACAATGAGTATAATTCTTGTGGTGGAAAATATGGATGTTTGAGATAAATGAGTTTAGGAGAATAGAGCAAGTCTCTGAGAAACTTTGAAACCAAACAACTTGTAGTTACATACTCTGAAATGAGAGATATTTGATGTTACAAAGGTTATATAAGGATTAAAGTTGACATACTCTCATATCAAATATATCAATCGTTGTGCGGATTTTAACGGGCCGCAGCATCCGCAATTCGCCCCGGCGAGCCATTCAGGAGGTGACTGATCGTGGCTTACAATACATATCCCAATGATTTAATTTTCATGACAATATAGGCTGCATTGGGCAATTCAGTAATACTCTTAGTGTCCCGAAACTATCCGGAACCAATTTGGATTGTCAACGTTGCTGCCTTGACAGTCACAACATGCAACGCATACCATCTTTTGCACACTTTTTACCTTGTGGGCGGATTTAATCTTCTTATTCATAAACATGCTATCTAATGCAGGTTTATTTATGAGAATTATCAGAAAACATACGGGCATAAGTACATGGGGAAAAGATATGACATTTTTATCTTATTGTGATTTAGTCGAATTTTACTTTATGTTTAATGATGACTAACATTGGAATGAGTAATTATTATGTATAGATCATTAGCTGTATGAGCAACAAGCGTCTAAAAAGGGCGTTAACTGTATAAACTCTAGCTGTCCATTGTCCTGAGATCTTCAGCAACTTTAAATGGTGCTTCAGTCTTGCTTTTAATTTCATCAACTGTCACTCCACTTGCAATTTCCCGCAGTGTCAATCCTTCTTTCCAGTCCACGTCAAACACTCCCTGGTTGAACATTAGATCTCTGGCCTTAATACTATGATGAGTAAAAACACCTACCAGTTCCGTAATAATGGTTGAAACACATTGCCTACCAGTTAGCGGGAATGTACACTGGCGAACAATCTTGGGGTTTCCTTTTCGATCGGTATGCTCCATAGTCACGACTACCTTGGTTTTCTCAGGATTGGAAACTAAATCCAAGGCTCCGCCAAAACCTTTAACTTTTCCTGGCAGCATCCCTATGAAAGTTATTAATGAATCATCGCTTAACTCCACCGAAAAACTTACAGTTAGCAAGATCACCGGTTGCGTTTACTTGCATGGCACCGAGAATTGTAAGGTCAATTCTGCCAGATCGAATCATCCCGAAACTCTCATCACTTGAAAATGTGCAGGCTCCTGGGATAATTGTAGCAGTTTCTTTTGATGCGTTAATCAAATCAGGGTTCTCTTCGCCTTTCTTTGGATATGGTCCTAGTCCAAGAATCCCGTTTTCAGAGTGAAGCAACACCTCGACCTCTCGGGGAACAAAAGTGCTTGCTAACACTGGGATGCCAATTCCGAGATTTACATACATGCCGTTCTTGAATTCTTTTGCCGCGCGAAGCGCAATCTTTTCTCTGCTACTGTTCCCTGTTGCAGAGGGAGTCGATGAAGCTGGATTTGCGAAGGCGTCCAGTTCTTTCGAATTAACGTATTTCTCAATCGTCTTGGGAACTTGCGATTGAATGACTCGCTTGACATATATCCCAGGCAGATGAACGTCGCTTGGGTTTAGTTCTCCAACTTCAACAATGTGCTCGGCCTCGACTATTGTCATCTTGGCATTGCGTGCCATGGGGCCGTTAAAATTGGCCGCGGATAGATGAAACTGGCAATTGCCTAGTCTGTCTGCTTTGAATGCCTTAATGAACGCATAATCTCCATTGATTGCCTCTTCGAGAAGATACGGCTTTCCATTGAAGATCCTGACATCCTTTGGCAATGAAAGTTCTGCAGGTGTGCCATCTGGATGATGTTTTGTCGGCAGCTCACCCGTCTGCACGGCTGTGCCCATGGCGGCTGGAGTATAGAATGCCGGAATACCTGCGCCCCCTGCACGACACTTCTCAGCAATTGTGCCTTGAGGAGTCAATTCCACTTCTAGCTCTCCATTTCCGTATTGTGATGCAAATATCTTGTTGTCTCCGATGTAACTGGCAATCATCTTCTTAATCTGCCGTGTCTCGAGCAACAGGCTTAAGCCGGAACCGTTAGTTCCTGCGTTATTGGAAACCGCAGTAAGACCATTGATACGCGATTTATTTGCGCGCACTTCGTTGATCAAAGTATCTACAGTTCATCCTCTAGTTAGTGATAGTTATCCCTATTTTCATACTCTGATACTAACTTGGGACGCCACAGAGACCAAAGCCTCCTACCAGCACAGTGCTGTTGCTTTTCATGTCTGCAATTGCCTCTGCAGCTGAGGCACAGATCTTGTTTATAGCAGGACGCCTGCCAGATGTCGCAAAAGTTCGTTGACCACCAAGAGAGCATTGTTTCCATGAGGCTTGTAGAAACCTAGATTGAGCTCTACTAAAGCTTGATGCAGAAATGAGAGAATGCCGCAGTAAAGAAGACATTATAGCACGTCATGAAATCTCTAATAACACAGAATGGCACCTAATGCTCAACATTGAGGGCGCCGGATCCAAGGGTATATATCTGATACATTTCTGTCTCTTATAACAATATCTTACTATCCTTTAACATAATCCGATTAATGATTTGAATGGTATCTGCGCTTCTGGTACAGACAACCGGTGCCGGTGCGGATGTTGCGGAGGGCCTTCCGAGCGTCGTCTCGCTACCAGTAACAAAGCGACTCCTTAACTCTCGGTACGGAATTCCACGCTTTCTTCTACATGAATAAAACTATGGGTACGATTCTATGTATATCCTGGAGAATA
The DNA here is from genome assembly GCA_021066465.1 of Trichoderma asperelloides. Lineage (NCBI taxonomy): Eukaryota > Fungi > Ascomycota > Sordariomycetes > Hypocreales > Hypocreaceae > Trichoderma > Trichoderma asperelloides. The sequence goes on along the minus strand of JAJKFY010000334.1, from coordinate 99,792 downwards.
TGGAGTACAATATCGGAAATAAAGCTTACAGTTCAGTTCCACCGGGGATCATGGCTATTGTATCGCCTTGTGCCGCTATAGAAATACATTGCATCTTTACCGCTATTTGCTTAAACTCAGGCTTATTTTTTGACTTTTTAAGATGACCTGTTACATATAAACTAACAGACTGAATACATTCCCTGAAATACAAGCTAGAATAACATTCCGGGCCTCAGCTGCTCGATGGCCCAAGAACCAACGACCGGCATATGTTTCAACTACTAGAAATGATGAATGAATCACTGGTAAAGAAGCTTCTTTAGATATCAATACGTAACAAGTCCATTTAACTTGAATAACTCGCCCCGTAAATACAAATCGTCACTATTAGATGAGCCAAGATATGATTGTTCCGGTCAAGGCGGATCGGTTGCTGCGGCCCGCTAATGCCGGGGCCCCAAAATCGGCAACTCAACTCATACGGCAACTGGTACGCAGCAGCTCGAACATACCGATTACTTGATGTTACACTGCAATAGTAGCAATAGCCAAACGCGGAGGTGACAAAAAGTGGCGAGTCATCCCATTATCCCCGCATTGGAGAACACGGGGAATTACGGGGTAATAACAACAGCGTTTCTATAAGAGGGAGTAAAATCTTGGGATAATACAGAAGACGCAATCTGGACATCCCTATTTCTATTACTCGTCTAAGATTACATACAACATCAAATTCTTTCATGTTATCTTGTATCTCACGCCCTCATCAATTCAACACTTTTACAGCCATGGATCCCGACCAATGCGACTTCCCTCCTATGAAGGACTTGACTGCTGACAATATCACGGAGAACGTTAACACCATCAATAGCGGAGCTAAAAATCCCCGCTTACGATTTTTAACTGATGCTATCGTTCGCCATTTACATGACTTTGCACGCGAGACAAGATTGAGTATGGCAGAATGGGAATACGCAGTGGGCTTCCTAGCTGCATGTGGCCAGAAATGCTCTCCTACACGACAGGTTTGTTGCCATTTGGCCACTGTTGCTTTATAAATAGGAAAGAAACGTTTAAAATAAACTAATTAATAATCTGTTGTATAGGAGTTTGTTCTTTTGTCCGATGTCATTGGCCTCTCGCTTCTCGTTGACTCTATTGATCATCCCAAGCCCGATGGTGCAACTGAAGGCACAGTTCTCGGCCCATTTCATACCCACGATGCGCATCACATGTCTAATGGAGATGACATTGGAACTGACCCAGATGGCATCCCCATGTTAGTCCACTGTACTGTCAAGGATCTCCAGGGAAAACCAGTAGAGAACATGCAAGTGGATGTTTGGGAATCGGACTCCAAGGGTTTCTACGACGTGCAGTATAGCAACCGAGAAAACCCACATGGTCGCGCAGTGTTGAAAACCGATGAAAACGGTCAAGTTTGGTTTAAGGCTATTGTGCCTGTTGCATACCCTGTTCCAACAGATGGCCCTGTTGGCGATTTTCTAAGGGCCATGGGCCGCCATCCATACCGACCGGCCCACGTTCACTTCATGTTTGACAAGCCAGGATATGATCACCTTATTACGTACGACCCCCCACCCCCCACTCACTGAAGCTATAGATTAATGTAATTCATCTGCTAACCTCTTCTCCTTCCAGAGCTCTTACAATACGGGGCGATCGATTTGAGTCGCATGACCCCGTCTTTGGAGTTAAAAAGTCGTTGATCGTCGACATTAAAGAGGTCACTTCCGAGCCAATGGCGAGAAAGTGTGGTGCCCCATTGGGTATGAAGCTATTGGAGCATGAATTCGTTGTGGTAACGAATGTTGAAGCCACTAAACTTCGAAGAGAGAAAGCGCAACAAATTATGGGACGCGGAAGTAGAAAGGTTGATTTTTATAATGATTTGCCTTTTTTGGCAGTTGATTAATGCGTCTTAGCTGGCAATAGTATTTATTCATAATCTTAGCTTAGCCTTCCATATATGAGACTTGCGTATAATATAAAATAAATAGTATCTTGGATATTTTTGGTTCTTGGACAAGCGTAGATATGGAGTGAAGACCCATTGCATAATGGTATTCGCGACAGTCATGCTGATATTCTAAGATATATCTAGCTCAACATGCCATTTGACCCGATCAAGTAGTCTTCTCCAATTTGCCAGTCTATTTTACCTTATTATTCTCAAGCCGCTGTCACCTTCTATAGCATACACATCATTGTGGTTCCTACCTTCTAGGCAGTACAGCTCAGCTTTGGCGTCGCCGTGCTTTAAGACAGTAACGAGGTAAAAGCCCAGCCATTCGCGAAAACGGAATAGACAATTCTACATAATAGACCTAGTTTTATAATTTACACTACTAGCGCTATTCTAAAGCCATCGATCATATCTGTCAACACGCAGAGATACATAATTAATACGTATGTCAAGTACGCTATATCTCAGTAGTTAAAGTTAATACAAGACTGCTTAGTACTCTAGTCCCAGAGTTTTGGGAGGTAGTAAGCGCAATGCTTACAGTCAGAATTTGGTCTTATGAAGCTCCAAATAGAGAGCATTATATTTTCAGTAGTAAAATAATCATTCCTAAACTAGCTATTAATATCTTTGAGTAGACAATCCATGAATTCCATGAATAACAGTACAACGGCTGCCAAGTTTATAGTTATTATTAATGAACTATGCCCGAAGCTATATTGCATTTCCCTTTTTCGAGTATGCTGGATGGGAAAACAAAGCAGCGACCTCCAATAACATGCATTCAAGCAAGCTTTTAATCTTTTTCGAAAAGACAGTGCTCTTTTGTAATCCAACTTTATTCAGTCGCCACAGTTGCCGAGTCTTAACAAACGCAGCAGTAAGCCTATATAAGCCCTAAGGGGAGACAAGTATATATAACGAAAACGTGGAAGCAAAAGAGCTCACATGAATTTAAACTTGACTGTCACAAGCTTATTTTCATTTTACAGAGTTTCAACGCGCTTTTCGACCTAAAGATGCTGGTCCAGGCTCCAATTTCGCTCGATTATACTCTGTATGATCTATATGCTGTCGACAATGATGGGACCACTCGTCCAGATTTGTTCTATTATCCGTTTGGATTTAAGGTTGACGAAGGGTTACCTGTCAAGTTTGTCTATAATTTTGGATTAGAGACGGAGATGAAGTCGACAGCTGATCCTAATGCCCTAATGGAAATGGTTGTAAGGGGCCTAGCTCAGCGATATGGCTTCTTCGCTGGCAAGCTTCACATAATTTTACCCATCTCAACTTTCGGAGAGAAAAGGGAGAACCCGAAGCAAGTGGAACTCGAGAAGACATTTTCGCAAATACAACACGACCAGTCGCCCAACTTGAGCTTCGTTACTAGCCCTGACGACATCGTCTTGAGACCTGAAACTGCAATCGCAGTAGTGGTACCGACCGACAGCATATTAAAAATTCCACATGCAGTGGATCCCGATACTCATTATGAGCTCTTGTCAAAGCGAGGACTGGCTTTTTCTGGGCTCCCAACGCCACCCACAGCTGTCATTGATGCAGAACTGGGCCCGGATGATGTCCAGGATCCCCAGCGGCTTCAGCAAGCCATGCATCGAATGCTAGAGCCTCTCGACACTTACCAAATCCCTTTTTTTGTCAAGCTCAATCAGTCAGTTTCGGGAAAGGGCGTCTTTGCTGTAACATCAGAGGCTCGCCGCGCACAGATCAAGAAGATTCTTAGTGTGCAGCTTCAAGAAATGCTTGGGCAGATCAATGAAATAAACAACCACCTATACCCCAGCTCCTTTATTTTACAAGACTATGTCCCTGGTGAGGTGGTGGCTCTATCCATGTTTGTTACGCAAAAAGGACAAGCGATTTTCAACGCCTGCTGTCGACAACGGTTCGATAGCAAGGGCTACTGGATCGGGGGACAAATTTCCTATCCGGATCAAGAGACATTGAAGCGGAAGTACTCTGGAATCATGAACCAAATCGCCGAATTTCTGCATCAACGCGGCTACTATGGGCCAGCAGGCGCGGATATTGTGACAGGCGATGACGGGAAGCATTATACAGTTGACCTGAATGTTCGTGTTACTGGGACGCATCCTCTAGGTCCACTTGCTGGGCATTTTACACAGCGCGGTTTGATCAATGCCACGATAATAACGGAATATTTCACATGTTCAAGATCTGACTTTGAAAGAGCATTCAAAGCTGAAATAGCAGATGGAGCACTTATTATCTGCAGTTGGGTACGCGAGGAGGCCATTGGACTGAGTCATGGCGGCATCACAATAGGAGGAGCTGATAATGAAAAGCTAGAGAAATTAATGGCTAGAGTTCTAGCTCTCTCGGGCATACCAAAAACTGTACCTGATGATTCGTATTAAATACATTCGCCTCATATAACTCTCAAGGTCTAAAGATTATAAGAGGATATCAAGAGTTAGGGAGGAAGGAGGCCTATATAACCCACTCTCTCCTTCTCATATCTATTAGCAATTAATTTCTCTTCTTTTCATATGCAGTGGATATTATGATAAAATACGCAATGCGCATGTGTATAACGCAGAATCTTGATGTATATGTTGAGTACATGTAACTAATCAGGCAATGGATGGGTATATGTATACACCGGCGCGAATCAAAAACTGCCTGAAATAGCAACAATATATCAAAAGTACTAGTAAAAGGATATATTATGCTCGCATTAAGATAAAGACTCATACCCATCTCTAACAATGTTCTGGTATCTGGCTAAATGGTAAGCAAGTCTTCTGGCATTATCACGTCCAATCTTTTACCATTGAAAAGTATCGGAACGCTCCGCAAAAGTCGCCACCAAATTTGTAGAATGGATATGCTTATGGCTATGGAAAACCCACCAGCACCGTGAAGCCAATTGCTCAATGCCAAGGCGGGGAGACTACTGTAAAGTTGGGGCATGATGTGTCTTGTCGGACGAATGGGATTGATGCATCAAAGTGGCCAGATGGTTTGATGGTAGTGGTTGTTGTATAGCTTACTCAAGATCACAGCGTGCTTGCCAAGCCTGTTCTAGTAATAAGTATAGCTCAGTACTTGATAGAGAATATGAACAGAGAAAGTTGATAACTAGCGTGTACTTGGCACAGCCTGTCTCACTAAGAGCAGCCAGAATGCCCATACCGAGCCCTCTCTTCTCAAGGACGAAGCACATCTTCTCTTGCAGCTTCTTCTTCCTCATTTTCTTCTTCTTCTTCCTGCCTCTTTTCCGCCTTCTCCATGGCCATGTTAGGCCAAAAATTTGCATTATCCTGTATAAGTTTCTCTAGTTGAATTCGAGCCGCCTTCTCATTTTCAGCCGCTTTTTCTAATTGTTTCTTAGACATTTCAGCTATAGCCTCGTCTTCCACTTCCGAATGCACATCTTGTTTTTGGCCATTCATATTTTCCAACTCTTTCGGAGGAGGAAGATTATTACGTCCGTTCATTGGTATGGGCTTCTTTTTAGTAGGAGGCTTCCCAGTCAAAAAATTAAGCATAGACGCTTTTTTCTTGCTGCTGTTAGTATCGTTTTTCCTCCTGGGCGACGCCGCGTCCACGATGCTAACATTGGGAGATACACGTGGTGGTCCGCGAGGAGGCGGCGGTACACCACTATTCCAGCCAGGAGGTGGAGGAGGGATCCTCACACCAGGTTCTTTTGGGCTCAATCGTCGGAATCCTGGATAGAGATAGGGCGGAGGGTCTTCAGGTTTTTGCGACATCGCTAGTCTCCCCGGATCCTCAAATGGTTTATCGAGAGGCCACATGGTCATAGTGACGGCCCATCCTGGTTCAATGACTTTCTCCCAAATCGACGGGAGAATAATCTCGCCATTAGGCCCAATGATATCATAGTGGCCTTCTTGGACATGTGGTCCTAGAACATCGACATGCAGAAACGCCTGCTTAATCAATTCTTCCATTGCCTATTTTTACAATCGTTAGTTTATCATATGTAAGAAAATACCAACGGAGATAACTTAGAGGCATTAAAACCGTCTTTGAGAACATACCTGCCAAGTGTTACATAGATGAAATGGGAAACTAAACTTTCGGCCAACAGCATCTTTAAACATAATAGGAGCTGGTTCCGTCTCTCCACTTTTGGCAGACTCATTTATCTTCATGTTCACTGCTTTAACGGGCGCTGTAGGATCTGTCAAAGTCTTCGTGTCCGGCTCCTCAACCTCCTCAGTCTTCTTCTTCGCCGCAGCGGCCTTGGTTATTGATGAATCGGCTACTTTCCCTTCGACTATTAGCTCTTGCCGCTTTTTTCGATTTGCTTGTATTTCTTCTATGGTCTCCTTCAGGTATTTCAGATTCAATGATCTCATTTTATATCTCAATTCCCGTGCAATTTCGATTTTCTCTCCTCTTGGAGCTTCCTCTGCGTATTGATCTTCCAACGCTTCGACTTCCGATTTCAGAATTTCCATTCCGCGTGCTAAATCTCGTGCTTCATATATACCTTGCGCTTCTTCGATTTCTAGTACTTCTTGTTTTTTGACTTCATGCCGCAATACTCTAAATGCGACCTTAAAGTTGTGCATTTCTGCTTCTATTTGGTCTTTCTCTTCTTCCGCTTCTGCATATTCTTGCAGAAGCGTAACATCATGGGCAGGCTCGGTTGGACTCTCTGTGTGGTCAGATTCATGTGGCTGAGGGATGTAATCAGATCCAGCAGCAGTACCCTCTTCTGGGTGACCAAGAGATGCCCTGGCTTGGCCCGGCGTCACCTGTTTCTCTGCTGTGCGCAGGATGGTTTCAAGGTCCACTTCTTGGAGAGCCACCCAGGCCTCAAACTTGAGTAAGTTTTGTTCATAAATCTGCCTTAGCGCCACAACAACATTGGGATTTTGTGCCCGAAAGCCCAAGATTTGGGCTACGGAACTCCAGCCATTCCCATCGTTCAGCGTCTTGAAACCGCCTTTTGCCTGCACGGCCAGGAACAGGGTCACCAAGCTAATGGGCTTACCTCCGATCATGGGATTCGGATCTAATGGGAGGCCCTTTTCATGCATAAATCCCTTTAGATTCTCCATAAATTGATCCGTGTTGACGCTACCCTTGGCCCGGTGTTCATTTTGGATTTGCCCTCGAGGGGCTTGGCCCTTAGAGTCCGGCAGAAACTGCTTGAAATCCTCCAAAAGGTCAGGTGCAGAGTTGAATAGGGTGGTTATTTCAGCATAAGCATCCTGTAATGGTGCTTGTTGTTCTTTGATGTTCTGAAAGATCTCGATAAACTGTTCATAGACTTCAGGTTTATCCTGAAAATGGTCCTGCGTGACGATACATTAGTCAAAGGCTTATATGTAAACTCCTTGGCAATGAATGCTTACCTTAACTTTATCTAAATAATTAAGTGCGTCATCCATATTGGGGGAACCAAGACGTTCTATATTTTCTGGATCGGCAGGACTGCTATCAGTTATACCTGGACCATACATGGGCATTGATTTGTAGGCATTCTTTGCATTTGGTTCGCTGGGCTGGCCAATATTTTCCTGCATTTGAGATGAATCATGCTGTTGGGGACTTTTGGGACTGTTAAACGCAACACCCCGGTTTGCTGCCTGTGTTGAGGGTCCATCTCTGGTTCTCGATTCTTTGTCGTTACTATAATCAGCAGAGACGTGGGGGGTTGGAGGCGCCGCTCGCAGATGCGTACTATCCTGGGTTCGCTCAGGAGAATCGTCGAGTCGGTAGACATATCCATCTTCGTAGACGCCGCTGCGTCGGCGGCTTCCTCTAGCAGTGACCTGGGGCGATGGTATATCAAAGCGATCGGCCAGGCGCTGACGCTGTGCTTCGTCTTCAAGGCGCCGAGACTCTTTCTCTTCGCGGCGCTTCTGTTTACGAGCGAGGTGGCGGGTATTTTCCTCGCTGCGCTCCTCCTCATGGTTCATGCGTTCTCCGCTCTCCTCTTCCATTGTGCGCCTCAAGCAACCATCCAGGTGATCGTAAAAGACTTGAGCGTTGCGAAAGGTCTTTGAGCAAGTGCCGCATCTGCCAGTGGCGCTGGGGGGGTAGTCAGCTAGTGTCATGAGTGCAGCGCTGGTCCCCCAACGTCTATTGGGAGGAGTTTGCTCAAGATTATGAGTAGATATCATATGACTTCTTAAGTTATCTATATGGGTGAAGGAGATCTCATTTATACAGAAACCACAGACCCAATTAGCCTTATAGGGCTCAATGTGATCTTCATCTTCACTGAAAGATACTGAGTCAAGTCGAGCGTGATTAGAGTGACTCCCGACCTCGCTTTGATCATCATTATCTATATGTCGCGGCAACGAGAACATTGCAAATCGCTCGAGGTGAAGAGCAATATGGCTGTGTAGCTTTTTTATAGACCCCAGCACTATCGAACAAACAGGGCAGCTTCGATGGACATTTTTCATGGTTGATGTCGCAAATCTTGAAGACTCTGCTTCGCCTTTGTGGTAATCCTGAACGTGTTCTTTGTATGCTTCCAAGGTGGTGAATATTTCTTCCTCGTGCTTGGAACATCGAAATATCCTTTGATGTGTCGAGATCTCGTGTTGCATCCACTCATCACGAGTGTCATATAGCTGCTCAGCATTTGAACATTGCTCGTAAGTACAGACATAGGGTCGTAAATCACGTATTATGTGTGCCCTTTTATATGCAAACATTAGCATAAAATGACCAAAGGATGAATGTAAAACAAGATTCGTATTAAATCATAAAGAGAGTATTACCTCCAAGCTTTTTCTGAGAGAAGAGAAATAGGACAAATGGTATAGCAGTATGGACATTCGAAAAAATTATTGGATGTAGATACTTTGGGCGGCGGAGGAAAGCTGACAGTATCTTTGCTGGGATTCCACGCGGATGGGGCATACTCAGAGACGTCAAGCTTAAGCACACCCTCTTTTTCGAGAATTTCATGCCCAGCCAGCTGTGGAATCCGTAGCTGAGTAGCTGTGGTGACTGATAAAACTGTCTTTGTCTCTCCGATAAGGCCATTGATGATATGCTCTGCATCTGAAAGTTGGCGTGCGGGAGCTTCTACGAACATCGACGCATGTTCGCGAAGCTTGTCTTGATGCCTTTTCCAATAAGCAAACTGCTGTCTCCTGCGTCCGTTGGCACGAGCTATGCGGCGAACTAGGTAAGATTCGCTACAGGTTAATATTCTTTCCTTATGCAGTTTCAATACTCCCCGGATGGGCTCCCAGACGTGATCCTTGTCGTCAGCGTCTCGATCGCCGCCAACTGGGTTTTTGTCTTTACATTCGACTGCTGGAGCTTCTTGCAAAGCTTTTTGTTTTTCATACTCTAAGAAGAGAGAGCTAACATAGTCGTAGTCATGATTCTCATAAGATTCGAATAGGTCCACGTTAGATTCTGGATCGATCTGCTTGAAATTTCGGGCTTTAGAAGACGTCAGCCTTGTCGCAGGGTTACGGATCCAAACGGCTAGCTTGTACAAGCGATCGATTGGGTCTTTAATGCTTCCAAGAAGCAGATCTATATCCGATTCAGACTCAGAGTCTATATCGGAGTCGTCATCTTCTTGGCCGATGTTGCCGCTGACATAGTCTAGAACTGTAACATCAAAGTTAAATGGCGCCTGAGAGAAAATGCTTTCTTTTTGGCAAATGAATTCACCCATTTGCTAGGAAAGGTCCATAGATAGATTCTTACCTTCATCAAGAGATCTGTTTAGATTTTGTATCATCATGTACATGCTCTCTTTCATACTTTCGGAATCGCGGATTCTATAATCTAGCGACCCATGCCCCATAACGAAAAGGCCAAGATTTACTGCCCAAAGTTCAAATCGATCGAACTGGGCAAGGAACATATTCTTGGGCCATTCTTGCAATTGATTGTCCGATGATTCCAGCTGGGTGACTTCTTCGAGACGTTTAAACCGCTGCACGGTTGAGAGACCAACAGCAGCGAGTGACTCCATGAGAAAAGCCTCTTAGGCATAACAGCTTTTAAACTAAGACTGGAATAGAAGTACCTTTGGGGGTATCGCTGTTAAAAGATGCAGCAGCGTGTTTTTTAAGCTGTGCAGTAAAAGCCTGGATTAGTGATAGTTTGGACAATGCGATAGTAGGATCGCATGCCAACGTGGAACAGCGCCATTTCTGGCAGCTTGAAGCGGGGAATGTAAGCCAATTAGAAAATCGACAACATGATATAATATGCATCCTGCAAGAAGCCGAATATTAGCCTGATACTTGGATATCTATCGTGGGCAGAGTTCCAGGCAAGCACTGCAGAGAGATAATCGAATGCTGCGTTGCATCTAGAAGCATCGCTATTCGATCTTGATAAACCAAAGCGTGAGCGGTAGTCTAAGAAGCACTTCTTTTTAACACTTTCAAAGACTTCTCTCTTCCTCATTTCCAAATGATGAGACCTTATGCACTGTATCTTCCTTACACGCTTGGAGGGGCGATTTTGTAACAGCCCTGTCAAACCTGTATCCCATTACTTAGATCCTGGTCAGAAAAATCCCCGCACAAAGACCTCATCGACCAAACAGTTGATGCACTCGGCAGTGTCAACGTTTTGGACAAAGAGGTGGTGAGATGTTTACAGGTGCTACAAAAGATAATACATGTCGACGTTTGAAGTATTCGGGATTGTTCTTCGGACAATACCCATCCTCATCTCTGGTGCCGGCTTTCTCGCGAGCGACAAAAGCCTCGTAGCGTTTCGCAAGCGGCAGTATGTCAACAAGCTTGCAAACGCTCTCCTACTCCAGCAGCAAACAGTCCGGGAAACGGTCCGGCTTATTATCACGCGAAGCGGCTGCAATCATGATGAGTCACTGCTTAACGAGGACCCTCTTACATACTTTCAAAACGAGATCATTCAGACTCAGGTGCTGGATTTCTTGGGTGACGAGAATTATAAAGCTTTGATTGGAAGGCTACAAGACATGCAGACTACTCTTGAAGAAGTGGCTAGGCATTTAGATGGCGTTATTCCCACTCACAAAGTTCGTAAAGCTCTTTGTAAATATTCTTTTGAAGACATCTGCTAAACGACTTTGCCAATGCTTGCAGGACAATCCATACGACCTCACTGGAATCATAGAAGCAAACCTCACAGCAAAGAAATACAGGCCAGATTTCCTTCCTCGCCTCAAAGTTGCTCTTAAAAGCAGCGAGATAAAACAGAGCATCGGTGAACTTGATACAGCCACCAGCACTCTTCACACATTTTCGCAGACAATATTGATGAATCGACACGAACCAGTCAATTCGCTTCCATCTTCTAATCATGTCAAGCTTGCCAAGGCTTTCCGCCGAATTCACAAATACTCAAAAAGCTTATACACTGCGCTTTCTTGCTGCACTCAAACGTGCCACAGCGAACACGAACATGATGCGCATGTTCTCCTTGAAGATCGTCTAGATGCGGCTGCTAAACTGCTAAATCCCAAGCTGCAGTGGAACAAAGAAAACGAGGCATCGCTAGCTTTCCAGCTTGTTTTTGCTGCGAGGCTCCAGGCGACGTGGCATGAGCTATCAGTCAAATGTATACAAGAAGATGACAGCTTTGATAACACTCAGACGATGAGGCCATCTCGGGTGCAATTTATCGGACCTAAGCGTAATGAATCTGCAGAAACAAACTCTCTTGGGAAATTTGCTCCGGTGAACGACTTTTGTGCCACCATCGTAACAGCTCACGATAAAGCACAGCACGTCGCCTTTGTTTTGCACGAGAGCAGCCGAATGAGTATCGTGGCAGCGAAAGAAAAGACCATTATGCGGAAAAATAACTGCCAAAAAATTACGCTGAAAAGCGTACTTTCGGAATCACATAATCCACGCGGAATGAAGCTGCCTCTGCGCTCAAGTATGCTTCTCGCGTCAAAGATAGCTTCAAGCTTGCTGCAGTTTTCACAAACACGTTGGTCTGGCCAAACATGGTCCAAAGATTCAATCTACTTCATACTACATCCAAATGCCGAGGGGATAGCTCCTCTTATTGACTTCAGTCGAGCCTTTGCATACGCAAAAATTGAGAATAGCGAGGTCGACGGAGTAAACACTGCTGAGCCAAGGTCGATTTTACTGGAACTTGGAATCTTACTATTAGAAATATGGCACCAAACATCGTTAGAAGACCAGTTTCCTGATAAAACTGCCGACTTATCTGGGGGCTATTTCCCGCGTCTATCCCTAGCTGCTCAGTGGTTGGATGACGACTATAACACTCCACCATTGCTATATGAGGATGCCATACGATATTGCATCTATGGAGTTTCAACTAAAAAGGGAGCTGATTGGAATACGAATGAATTCTGGGGTGAAATATGTAAAGAGGTCATCAAACCTCTATCAGAAAACTGTAAGCAATGGAAATGAATGCCATATTCTAATACATCTCCCTGGCGTCTTTACAATCAGGCTCCAAGTACTCTCTAAAGCCAAGGGTACATGAGAATAAAACATCAAGACCAGCATATTTCTTATTGGATGTTGAATTCCCGTTTCCTTGTAGCCCCGCTTCACTCTAAGCAATACTAGAAGCTTATTCCCAATAGTTGGTTGAGCAACAATTGACACCATCTCAGTAACCTCTTGAAAGTTGCCATCGCCTTTCAAAACATCAGCATTATAGTCAAACCACGAGACGGCAATACACGTACTAGCCAGAAAATGCCAGTGGTTTAGTTACTGGCAACGCTGAGCGCAATATTACCGCATTCAACAACCGAAGGAAACTCCCAGCGGTTGCCTTTAAATCTCTGGAGATAATTCACAGTCGCAATGAGGCTTGGACAATCGCTGAGGCTGCCAAGGACACATAGACGTCCATACCCTGATACACATCCACCAACTCCACCTGCGTTGCAAATGTCCTGAATGGTCACTGTAGGCGGCGTTTGCAGGGAGCCTGGGGGCTTCCACCAAGCAGTGTCTAAGTTCTGAAAGCATTGAACGTCTGCGGCTCTAGGTTCGACGGGGTTGGCCAGAGCAGGGATGGCAAACATAGCCAAGGCTGCAAACTGAGTAAAGTGCATATTGATGGTTGGGACCAGTTATGTTAAGTGATAGCTTCGCAGTGCTGACAAAAGGCTTGTGAAATAGTAGTGTTGTACGTGTGTAGAGGCTTTTTATTCCTGCCCAAGTTTCGGACACAGGAGGCCTACTTATACATCTATAAAATACACAGTTGATATGCCGTAACACTAAACAAAATAGACAACAGTTCCAAGCCTTACGATGTTACGTTGTGCCCATGATGTCTCCATCACTTGACCGTTCCACTGAACTGGAGTGATATTGCAAATGATTCAGAGATCAAGACATTTGGCCAATATTCTCTCGTAATTTCGATTTCTTACATATTCTCCCTCATTGATAATAACTATTTCCTGTTGTGCGAGTATATTTTTCGCTTACAAAATGTGACTCCCGTGCCCGCCACCTGATAACAATGGCCCGAAGTAAAATTTTCACTGAGCTACACGATACTGTAAACCAGTAATATTGAGAGGGGAGAGGGACTGTAGTCGCTTCATTATTCTAATTACTACTAAGGTTCCGCAAGAAATTGTGAGGATCTGATCTAAACAATATTCATGGCTGAGCTGAAGAATAGAATGGTTTGTATTACATGTCAGCACGGCTAGCATTGAGATATAGAAATGAGACAATATTTTAACCTTAATTTCGTGGTGGAAGAGTCTAGAACGGCTCGAAAAGTTCTGGATGCTTGCTGTCTCAAACGAATGCAAGCCTTCGGACCTCGTGGAACAAGAGAAGGATTCAATCAGATATCTAAATATAGTAATTCAACTCATAGTTATCCATAAGCAGAGCAGCAAATCTGCATCCTAGAACAGACGGCCAGAGTGTGCTGACAGGAATATTGTTGAATGGAACAGTACATCTAATAATTATTAATTTCTATCTTCCTAGATTGAGCAGCGATAGCCATATACTTTTAACAATAGCATTATTCCATTCAGCTTTCTTCGCAAGGCGCAACAGCAAACCCATGTCTCTGAGCATGAATCCTCACCAATCCCCCATCCTCTGCCTTGGCCTCAATAACCACCTCCTTATCAGTAACGCTCACCAGCTGTCCCAAGTCTTTATGATTCGATCCAGTATCCGTCGGCCACATCCTTACGAGTTGGCCCTTCTTCAGGTTCTGTTGTTGAACCAGCACATCTGTTTCGTCAACATATCCATCCGCTTCATGATAGTCCGAGCTTAGTATCAACTTTGCGGCTTCTTCTCCAGTCAGTGTCGCCAGTTCTCCCAAGTCATCCACACTCTTCTGCGCAGTGCTCTTAAATCTGTCCATCCAAGCGAACACCTTTGGAAACTTTGCTTCCGAAATGCACTCCTCAGGCCTCGCCCCAGGCACCCTCTCCAGCCACAGCAGCGGCCAAGCCATCTCAATATCACCAATAGTCGGCCCTGCTGTCCCAAGCAGCCACTCCCTTCCATCAGATAGCAGAGTTTGTTCTAGAAACTCAAACCCATCCTTCACTCTTCGTATCGTATCTGGCCTCATCGCCTCCAAGGCTTCTGGCGGGAAAAACGACGCACCGCTCATAAACTCGGTGCGATCTTTGATAAACTCCGGATCCATCATGCCTCTGGTTTTATGTAAAATCAACTGCACAATACACCTCGAAAGGCCAGAATCTATCATGTACGCTTGTAAAAGACGCTGAAGTGCCTTCTGCTCCGGAGTTGTGGCAACAGAGAGACGAGCGTTTTTTCCTGGTTCCAATTCGCTAAGCTTTGAGATGATGTGTCGCGTATCCAGATAAATGTCTCTGCCAATGGTAAGAACAGGAATTCGTCTATATTTAACGCCCAGACGACTAAGATCCGGCCGGGGCATTATTCGTGGTTGTATCTACATTCCGTGATCAGATATTGTTCTCTTTAGAGAAGTCGGGATCGTTGTTTTTACATACGCATTGTTGGAACTTGAGTCCTTTAAGAGCAAGATACCATACCACTTGTTTTGAGTAAGGAGAGAGTTCATAATAGTATAGAACAATGGGCGTCTCCGATGAAGCCATATTGAACGGTGCGATGCTCAGATTGATGGTGTAAGTGGTAGAGATGGCTGAAGTGCGGGGCAATTCTAGTCTAAATAGTGTCATGGAGTTTACATTTTTATATCCACGCTTGAAGGATTGACTCGTTTATGGGCACCATAGGCCGCTACCGGAGAGTTGACCCTTGTCGCTATCACTTGAAATATACCTCATTTGTCTTTTAGGTAGCCTCTTGACAGTTGATCCCTGTATTTGGAGACTCAGAATACACGTATCTTGTATTATCATTATTAAATGATATTCGGACGTAGAAACTGTCAGTGTGGTGAACGCAGCGCCTTACATTAATGCTTCATAGTTGGCTCTATAGCCCCCTCAATGCCTCATTCTGGCGAATAGTGGAGGATGTTTCATCAGAATTTACAACAAACTGAATATGGCAATCACCAATCCTTCCAGTCCCCTAAAATTGCCCATGTCTATTCATCCCATTCGGGTATCTCATATGCATATGTCTCTCTCTCTAATTGAACCGACCCATGCCAATCCCATACAATCACGCCGAGTCTTTTTTTTCCCCATCCCAATCACAAAGCGCCTCCCACAACCTTGACAATCCACATAGCAATCCGAACCTTCAGACTAACTCTCCGCTCATTTCTCGTAAAATCATCCATCGTAACTCCAGCCGCATGATCCTGCAGCCATTTCTGTTCCTCTCCCAGCCGTGCCTTCAACGCCTCATTCCGAGTCACAATCAACGTTCCCGCCTCCAAATCAAGCGAGTAGCTTCGCTTTGTGTAGTTGGAGCTTCCAACAATGCTCATACTCGGGTTCGCGTCGCCAGGCATCGTTATCCACAGGCCCTTTGCATGGTATGTCCACCCGCCAGGCTGGCCAGTCGTACCGAAGCGCCACTCTTTCAGTGTAATGTCCCCATCGCGACCACGCTGTTGAACGGCATACAGGAAGCGGCGCGCCAGTAGCACATACGCATCCGGTAATAACCCAGAAACTCCCTTTGACTTGTAAAAGCCATTAGCTTCAGGTGCTGCTGTAATGACAACATTGTTGTTGGAAGCTGTGTTAAGGAGCAGCTTTGTTAATGAGGGAGCCGGGTTAAAATATCCCGCGGTAAACGTCCAGGATGATCCCGCATATGCCGGCTGAGACAGCCTCTCGAGAATCCGCGTCAATATAGGAAGCTCCGTTGATGTGTCTGGTCGCATAACCTGAGACATCTGGCCGAGCATATAAACTCGAGTATCCTTGAACTCGTTATCCGGTACTTTTTCAGGCGCAGATATCAACGCCTGCAAGGTAGATGTAGTGCTCTTGACAAAGGACTGCGGCTTCTCCAGAGGCGATGGAGCAGAGTTCTTTGCTGGCCAGGTAAGAGTAAAGCCAGCCGCATCTTCCTTTGACGGTTGGACAAGGAAGCTAAACGACGTGACTCCGTTATAAAGCTTCCAAAAGTAGTCCGTCACCTCCTTGGATGAAAAGAGGTGATATCGATCCTGTCGGTTCGTAAAATAGTCCATCGATAAATTCGCCCTTTCAACAAGATATCACGTCAACTCAAAGCCCGACAATCGCATGTTCAGCAACACCAACATACCCAGACATGATAATCTCGTCATCCACGCCGTAGAGCTTCATATGCTGCAGCCCCCATCCCTCATTGATCCTCTTCGGCACATACTGCTTCTTCAGCCCCGTCAGGTTCGGCGTGTGATACATCCGTATCTCCACCCGATCAGCCCCAAACTCCTCCACCAGCGGCGCAAGCAGCGAAGCGCATGAAGGGTTCGGCGACTCGCGAGTGCCGCGCAGCGCATCCGTCAAGATGCTGAGCTTCAGGTCAGGGTTCTGCCTCAGCGCCTCTCGCAGCGTCTCGATGAGCTCCTTTTCTGATTTTCCAATGTATAGCGTCGACAGGAAGATCCTCTTTTTCGCATTTCGTATCCGGTCCTACATCATCATAGCCCGTCAGCCTCCCAGAATCGCTTCCCCTCCATGATGCGCACTTCATACCTTGAGCGTCTCGTAGAACTCCGTCGGCGTCTTCAATATCCGGACCTGGTCTCCCCGAATGTCGAAACTCGGCGCCATGCGATCCAATTCGCTCACAAACGGCGCCAACAATCCTGCATTTCCGCTGTGGATTGGCGCTCCGGGAGCTCCATGCGGCGTCGCATAGCTTCTGAACTGGTATCGCGGTGGTGAAATGCTCGGCTTCGATCGAAGGACTCGCGCTCTGGAGGCGCAACGCGCGCAGCTGCGCACAATCATGCTCTAAGCGTCCAATTCTAGAATCTACAAATAGAAATACACAAAGAAAGAAAAAGAAAAGAAAAAGCAACAGCCCATCGTCCAAGCACATACCCAAAAAATTCCATCGGAATGCGGCTATCCATCTTAAAGCTCAAAGTATATCAGTTCTGCCGAGCTTTTGCCGCGCTCGCGGGAATCTTCAACCCAAGCTTCAATGACCTCTTCTCCCACCCGAGGCGACGATTCCAGCGAATACAACCCACCACCGGTAGGAATTGCCCGCTACCGCCACCATGTCGACCATTACAAGGACTCTGGGCAACCTGCGCAAGGTTGGCATCAAGGTATGCGTCGCGCCTCTGTCTCTTCAATTGCCACCAGCTGCTAACATTTCCCGCGCAGGATTACTTCCGCCAGATGCTGGTACGTCTCTGGATATCCTAACCTCTAGCCCTTCCGACAAACGACGACGCATGGCTAACGCATAGCTCTCGCAATTCTCCTCGAACAGTACATCGGTATGCCCAGCGTCGTCTCTCTTCATCCCTCAGCGTCACAGCCTCTGACCCCAGCAAACAGGTGACACCAAGGCCGGAACCCTCATTGGCACCGATCGCGCCGGAAACAAATACTACGAGAACCTCGAGGAACTGCCCCTGCGAACCCGCTGGGTCGACTACGCCAAGCACGACTACGACGCCGCCCACATCGAGCCCGGCTGGCACGCCTGGATCAGCTACTCCGTCGACAAGCCCCCGACCGAGGACGCCCTGATTGCGGCTGGCACCAGACACTTTGAGCCTGCGCTGCCCAAGCCCAACTTCACCATGACACGGGGCGCTTTCAAGACGTACAACACGTGAGTTGGATCCTGGAAGCACGAAGCAGGAGTTTCTCTTCGGGGGGACGATGGGTGATATATGCAGAGATGGGATCTGAGCTAACGTTTGAGGGGTCACAGAACGAAGCCGAAGCTCAACGCTTGGGAGCCAGTTGCCAAGGACCGGGTATGAGCGGTTTTTGGGGGTAAAAGATGGTGTACATATTTTAAAATCGCACAGCAGCAAACACAAACAAATCCAACAATAGACACAGACAGATGTATGCATTCCACGGTGATACCATCAGAAAAGACAACACTGAAGACTTAACGGTGAATTCAAACAATCATTTTACTTGTTTTAAGTCTGGCTAGAAATATCAACAAAAAAAAAGACTCAGTACTATCTAATCCCATCTATTGCGGCGCAACAAATGATCAAATCAAGCCCGGAATCCCTACGCCTTGCCATAGCGTCTACATCTTACAATTTTCCTTCTACGGCTGATTTAATAGCTATGAAAATTATTAGCAAATCGAACCCCCTGAAAGAAGTAAAATTGTTGTAAAAATTGATACTTACCATCACAAGAAACCTTTGCATCGCCAAACAACATCTTAGTGTTTGGCATATAGAACATCGGGTTCGGCACATCGGCTATTTATCACACGTCAGTTTCGCTTCCAATGATACCCGTAAAAGAGAAGGGCGGCCACTCACCATAACCACTGGCCAAAGTCCGCTTCATCACAATAACTTGCTTAGCCTTCCAAGCATGCAAAACTGGCATGCCTTCAATGGAGCTGCCCTTCTCCATAGCAATCGGGTTAACTGTATCGTTGGCACCAATGACCAAGACCAGATCGGTCTCAGGGAAGTCATCGTTAATCTCGTCCATTTCCAGGACGATATCGTAAGGGACGCTTGCTTCCGCCAACAGCACGTTACATTGCCCGGGCATGCGACCGGCAACTGGGTGAATAGCGAAGCGAACAGTAATGCCCTTCGATCGCAGCGATTGGACAATGCTCGAGAGTGCATACTGTGCCTTTGCGACAGCCATTCCATATCCGACCACTATGATAACGGATTCGGCGTTTACTAACTGGTCGGCAACATCTTCCACAGACGTTTCAGTAGCTTGGCCCTCAGGCTTATACTCCAAGGCTTGTGTCGGAGTCCCCAAGCCTCCGAATAAGACATTGGTTAGGGACCGATTCATGGCAACGCACATGATATACGACAGAATGGAACCAGATACGCCTATCAGAGCTCCCACGGATGTCAAAAGAGGATTATCCAGCATGAACCCTTCGGCCACCAGAGCGAACCCACTATAGGCGTTCAGCACGGTAATAACAACAGGCATATCAGCGCCTCCAATTGCAGCAGTGGTCGTATATCCCTTGATGAAACTCAGCGCCGTGTTAGCTGCAAGTGCTCCAGCGGCAATCATTGGAGCACCAGGGGCCATGGTGAGGAAAGCGCCGAAAGTAGCAGCGTTGGTTGCCAGCAATCCAGTGTTGATGGCATGTCGGCCAGGAAGAAGCTTGGGGCGAGAAGACATGCGGCCTGCTAACTTAAGGAACGCAACAATAGACCCAGTAAAAGTCACACCACCGATGAGGACACCAAGATATGCAGTTACCATGTGCAGAGTTGTGAGATGGGAAAAGTCGCCCATTACACTGCCAATGCTGGTCAACACGGCTGCAAGACCAACAACTGAGTGCAGGGCAGCGACAGTCTGAGGCAAATCAGTAGGCGTAATTCTCTTTCCAATCAACATGCCTAGGATACTATTAGTAACTTCAATGTAAGCATGCATCTCAATGACTTACCAGCAATAGCTCCTACAGCGGCCAGTCCGGTGAATTGTGTCAAGACCTCGGGAGAGAAGCCTACGGCAGCCAAACTAGCCAACACACCAGTTCCAACACCGAGGATACCGAGCATATTACCCATGCGAGCAGTTGCTTGAGAGGCCAAACCAGAGAGAGATCCAATGCAAAGAACAGAACTGATGAGATAGCCCGCCTGGACAAGACCAGCGGCTCCAGTCGACGCAGCGGCGATGAAGCCTCCGCCAAACAGAGCAGCCGGGATAGCGTAAAGCCAGGGATATTCAGGGGGATCAGTAGGCCCTAACTTTTTATTAGCTTGCGCTCTTACCACACTCATTGACGGTAAACCTACGTTTGAACATGTCGAGCATTCGTTTGGTGATGACAAAGCCACCGCCAACATTCACAAAGGCGAGCAGCACACTGAGAGCGCCAAAGGTTTGAGGAATGGTCTCAGGCAAGTAGCCTCCGCCGAGAACGAATAGACCGCCGATACCAACCATGCCAGAAATCGCGTTTGTAACGCTCATCAATGGAGAGTGCAGCGCGGGTGCCACGCCCCAGACGACACGATAACCGATTAAACTAGCCAGCGCAAAGGTGAACGCATTAGACATGAACAGAGGTCCGGTGAACTTTCCAAGAGCGAGCATGCTTGTCATTCCGGCAGTCACAGTAGCCACTTCTCGGGTCTTTTTCTGCCAAGGAGTGAGCTCTACAGCTTCAACTACGGCTGCGGCTGCGGGTTTGGCTGGTGCTGGAGGAGGTGCAGGACGAGGAGCGGGTGGCAGAATTTCTCCCTTTTGCATGACAATGGCGCCTCTGACAACCTCGTCGGACAGGTCAATTCCAAATTCCTTCTCCTTGGGAGACATGGACAGCAAGAGCTTGGTGATGTTGTTCGAGTAGAGAGTAGATGATTGGGTCGGCAAACGAGATGGGAGGTCAGTATATCCTGCAATTGTATGTTAGTATGAAACCCCCCTAGCAGATACAGATCTGTTCAGAACTTACCAATGACCTTGACATCGTTGTATGTTATCATTTCGCCTGCTTTGGTGGCCTCACAATTACCGCCGGCCTCGGCAGCGAGATCAACGATAACACTTCCAGGTTTCATGACATCAAGCATGTCCATTTTGATGAGCTTGGGAGCGGGCTTTCCGGGAATCAGAGCTGTAGTGATGATAATGTCGACTTCCCTAGCTTGTTCCTTGAACAGTCTCATTTCGGCTTCGATGAATTCTTTACTCATCTCCTTGGCGTAGCCTCCGGCGCCAGAGCCATCTTCATGCATATCGACCTCGATGAATTCAGCGCCGAGGGACTCAATCTGCTCCCTGACCGCAGGACGAGTGTCAAATCCGCGAACAATGGCACCCATGCGACGAGCGGTTGCGATCGCGCTGAGACCAGCCACACCGGCTCCAATGACCAAGACTTTGCAAGGCGGAATCTTACCAGCAGCCGTGACTTGGCCAGTCAAGAATCTACCAAAGACGTTGGATGCCTCCAAAACAGCCTTGTAGCCGGCAATGTTTGCCATGCTACTGAGGGCATCAAAAACTTGAGCGCGAGAGATACGGGGGACCATTTCCATTGCAAAGTAAGTCGCTCCTCTGGCGGCAATCTTCTCAACCAGATCTCTGTTCTGGCCAGGTTGGAGGAAAGATAGTATCGTCTGGTCTTTCTTGATAGCATTGACTTCAGACATTGAGGGTCCTCGAACTTTGAGAACTATGTCGGCTGCAGACCAGACGCCATTGGGGGAGTCGACAAGCGTGGCGCCAGCTTTTTCATAGGCCTCATCCAAGAATTCAGCCGAAGCACCAGCTCCGCGCTCGACCAAGACCTTGGAGTAACCCTTCTTTAGGAGCAGAGCCACATTGGCCGGAGTCAATGCGACGCGGCGCTCCCCCGGGAAGGTCTCTCGCGGCACACCAACCGTGAGCTGGCTATAAGGAGTCGTGGGTGGCACCACAGTGGTCGCGTCCGTCGAGTATGCCTTTGGGAAAAGAGCGGGAACTCGTGGAACCGGAGAATCACGGCGAACCAGCGCCAATGATTTTGCAGCCGCGGCGACAACTGCAGTCTGCCGTTGCGCCCCCGAAGAGGCGTGCCATTGGCGGTGGCAGCTTACCAAGGGCTTGACATCTGATGACAAAGGAGTCAGAAGCTGCTGCTTGCTGCTGCGCACAGGACACAAGTAATTCGCGCATGGGGGGGCCTTTGTCTCTTACTTTGGATTCGAGAGCGCAAGAAGCGCGAGGAAGAAGCAGTAGAGGGCGAAAAGTAGAGCTCGGTGGCCAGTGGGCGAAGCACAGAGGACGCCATCACGAATCGACCCTCATCTGAGGCGACTTATACGCGACGCACACAAGGATTCTAGCTATAGATGAAGCTGTATGGGAGACAGAGTTAGAATAGAGGCAATAAGTGATCATGCGCCAAAGAGACAAACATACCAGATCAGCTATACGAGCTCACATCGGCCGATGACTCGACAGTCGTCAGCAGAGCTCATGCGAGCAGCAGCAGTGAGAGCACTTTGTATGCGCCGGTTCTGCCAACGCAACAGAGATTGCGATACAGCTCAAAGAGGGATTCAGAAGAAGCAGAAGAAGCAAGAAAGAAGACGAGCAAGAAAATCACTCGATCGCAGCGCGTGCGCATGAGGAGAAGGTGGCCTCTACTCTACAGAGTGTATTCGGTGGTGAATACCCCCGCTCTGCCGACTCCAATTTTTGCACGACCGGGTAAAAAAAATCACATAAGAAAAAAAACAAAGAGTGGTGACATCTTCGGAGCATCTCAGCCTCCAGTACTCGACAGATACGAGCCTCGCAGGCAAAACTACGCCGGCTAACAAGGTACTCGCCTCGATCTTCGCGTCCACGGACAACCTTCTCTTTTCTGACGTTACCACTAAAGAGGCGGCCATCAGGTGCGGGGTCCTCAGGGGGTCTCTCCAAGACGTGTGCCGGCTTTTACAGGGGATCAGCAGAGCCTACAGGGGGGCGTGAGGGGAGTTTAGGCGGCACGGCCGCTAAAGATCCCCCGCAGTGGGGGGCCTATCGGCGCTAAAAGCTGGGGAAGGACGACATGCGCGCAGGCGGCAGCAGCCCGTATTGGCAAGACGAGCGCTGAAGGAGGTTGGAGTCGTGCGTTTTGTGTGGTTGCGATGCGAGGGGGCTCCGACGCAGCCGAGCGTACATACGAGCTTAATTCCATGGGGTGGGAGTCGTGCAGTGCGGTGCAGAGCAGAGCTGACCAGAGCTGGATGCGCGGGATGTGCGGGAGGGGGGGAGGATGATGATCAGGAGATTTAATGTGGGATTGTGCCGAGAGGATTTGCAAATGGGACGTTGAAGAGAGGAACAGTGAATGGATATGGATTAGACATTATTGGTGGTAGCGGCTACCTAGCTATTGATGTTATTAATATTACCCAAGTTTTACAGCAGCTATTAGTTGTAAGACAGTTGTCAACATGAACTCTCAGCAACATACTTGCATCTGAGCAGTGGTCAGTCTGTAGCATTAGTTGTTATTTGGCGGTACAGGTCCGCGGAACGTCATTTGACAAGCATTCATCCAAAGTAAGCACCAAAACATTATAAAGCAAGCAAAATACAGCAAATCAGCGCCCTTTGCTACAATTCCATCTGGCAGTTCCCGCCGTGGCAAGGAGTCTCGCAACGGCCCCGGAAGTCGGGCCCAATGTTCAGGCACTTGTCACATCCGCAAACAAGATCCAAGTGCGTGCCGACCTTTTGATCGACGTCGTCGCAAAGACAAATGTACAGAGCAGACGAGGTATTTGTAGCAGGGACGTTGTCATTGCACGAAGCGTGGGGAGTCTTGCAGTATGCCTCGGCCAGCTGCTTCTGAGACCAGGGCTTTTCTATATAGAGCGTCTTAATCAGCCAATGACCAGGTTGTTGTATAAAATGCAGTCAAACGGGGCTCGCATAACGTACTCATGCCCATTAGCACAGACGCGCAATAGGTATAGCCGCATTCACAGATGGGCCCCTCCGGCACGGGAGGCTCCCTGGTCGGAGCAGGAGGTGGCGCATCCTTGGACGAGGTCGAAGTGCTAGTCGTCGTTGGTTCCGGCAACTGAGAGGAGAGTGGCGGAGGGGGCGTGTCGGGCGTTGGAATCTGGGGTCTGGGATTGGCGGCAGACAGCCCAACCAGGGCAACTAGAGCGATTGCCAGCTTCATTGTGGGCAGGGTGGTTTATGTAGGTTGTTAAACTCAATTATATAGGGCAGTCTAGTGCAATGTTGTTGGTAGATGAGATCAGATCAGATCAGATTCAGATGTGAGATGTTATCAGTCTCGAGGCGGCTGAAGATGAGGCATTCGTTCGCCATCCCAAGTTTATATAGACATGCTCCTTGAGGGTCGATGATTTAATCCAGTTATAAATAGCACTACGATCCAAAATAGGTGATACCAAATCCTAGAGATCGACAGGAATCTCAAGTTCTAATCCTAACAAGAAGTCATGCTTGTGTTTCCAACTCGGCTCAATGCTCTGCTTTCATCTTCATATTTCGTCACAACACGCCATCGATCCTTTACAATCTCACAATCACCCAACCATCACGTAATAGGCTCTACACCTGGACACGAATTGCAAACAAACATGTAAATTAATACACAATGTTCGAGCTTGACACTTGTGTTGACCAATTGTAGGAACAGCTATTATTAGCAGTCTCCTATTTACATCTTTACCTCGGATTGTCGGTCCCGATGAGCCGACAAAACAATTTCATGCGTGGCAAAAGCCTTAAAACATCCTATATTTGACGATTTCAATTAGAATCAGTTCATCAAGCAGGCAGTACTCGTATATACATAGTCTGCACACATGCCTGTGATCGTCGCCAGTGCATGCAGCGCCTACCCTGCAAATCACAGTGCCGAATTACAATCCACACTGACCAGCACACCTATGCAAGCTCTGCACAGTGCTAATACCCCGCCAATGCAATGCTGCTCACTACCCCTCCATCGGCATTCGGAATCCTTCATCGAGCCATTATCGCCTCCTACGAAAATTGGACTCTCACTCGCACTCTCCTTCTCTCTCTCTCACACTCTCTCAAAATCACAACCTCTCCCAAATCCTCCCCCCAAAATGGCCGACGACAAATCATCAGGCCTCGCACAGGGCCCCACGACCATCAGGGTCGGCACGCGCAACTCGCCTCTCGCCCTCGCCCAGGCCGACCTCGTCGTCGCCGCGCTGCAGGCCGTGCTGCCCGCCTACTCGTTCCCCATCCACGGAATGACAACCACCGGCGACCGCGACCAGACGACGGCGCTCTACAACTTTGGCGGCAAGGGCCTCTGGACGACGCAGCTGGAGGATAAGCTCGAGGCAAACGAGCTCGACATCATCGTCCACTCGCTAAAGGACATGCCCACGACGCTGCCCGACGGCCTGCTGCTCGGCTGCGTCACCAAGCGGGAGGACCCTCGCGACACGCTGGTGCTGAAGAAGGAACTGGCCGACAAACACGGCTGGAAGAGCCTGGCCGACCTGCCGGCGGGAAGCGTCATCGGCACCAGCAGCGTGCGCAGAATCGCCCAGCTCGCGCGACGATACCCGAACCTCAAGTTCAAGGACCACCGGGGCAACATCCAAACGCGGCTGCGCAAGCTCGACGAGGACCCCGAGCTCACGGGCATCATCCTGGCGGCGGCCGGCCTGCAGCGAATGAACCTCGACGCTCACATCTCGCAGTTCCTCGAGCTGGACAACGGCGGCATCCTGCACGCCGTCGGACAGGGCGCGCTGGGCATCGAGTGTCGCGCAGGCGACCAGAAGGTGCTCGACGCCCTCAAGCTCATCGAGGACAAGGACGCCGCTCTGGCAACGGTAGCCGAGAGGAGCCTGATGCGCGCGCTGGAGGGCGGCTGCAGCGTGCCCATTGGCGTCGAGACCAAGTGGGTTGCGCCGGGCCAGCTGAGGCTACGGGCCACGGTCGTCTCGGTGCAGGGCACAGAGGGCGTGGACGGCGAGGCCGTCGAGGCGATTGCCTCGGCCGAGGACGCCGACAGGTTTGGCGAGAAGATGGCCGCCGATCTGGTGAGCAAGGGCGCAAACAAGATCTTGGACGACATCAACAAGAACAAGCCGGCACCACCGGCGCCAGCGAAATAAAAAAAGAAATGCTGGTGTTTGCTGTACGACTATGTATGAATGACACGGAAGGACAAGGACAATGGGAAAATGGATGGAGGGGAGGGAAGAAGGAAAACATTTGCATCATCATCATCATCATCATCATCATAGCTGTTTGATATTTGATATTCTCTTTTTTTTATGACGCCGCTGATAAACCGGCACAGCAAACCAAAAATGTATACCCTCTCATCTGATGTAAAATATGAGCAGCCCATGCTATGGCATGGTAACACCAAATGCGAACTTGTTTGTTTGTTTGTTTGCTGCAAAAAATATACAAGATTCAAAAATCCCTTGCCTCCCTCCGCTGATTACCAGGTTGAACTGTTTTGCTTGTTTTGTTTTACTACACCATTTTCCAGGCCAGCTCTTGTCCCTTGAATGAAGAAGAAAAAAATATTTCTCTTCTTCTTCTCTCATGTCTTTACCCCCCTCTCTCTCTTTCTTGTTTAAAGTGTTCCATCCAGTCCCCATATTTCCAACGCCCATGTCTGTCAAAATCGTCTAATCTTTTAGCCGCCCCCTCAGTTCTTCTTACTCGGAAGTAAACGCCTTGTAGGCCTCGGCATCCAGCAGCTCGTCAAACTGCGCGGCGCCCTCCTCGTCAACCTCGACCTTGACGATCCAGCCGCCGCCGGCGCTGTCGTCCTCGGGCACCTGGTTGATGGTGGCGGGCTTCTCCTCCAGCAGGGCGTTGGTGTGGGTGACCTTGCAGCGGATGGGCGCGTTGATGTCGCTGGCGCTCTTGACGGACTCGACGGCGCCGATGGAGTCGCCCTGGTCGGTCCATTCGCCCGCGGGGGGCAGCTCGACGTAGACGACGTCGCCCAGCTGCTCGGCGGCGTACTCTGAGATGCCAATGACGCCGGTCTTGCGGTCGGCCGAGAGGTCGATCCACTCGTGGTCTTTGGTGTACTTGCGGGCGAGGCCTATAGAAAAAAAAAAAAAAATGCTCAGTTAGTTTTCTTTACAACGGATAGGCTATTCGAGGAGAATGCTATGGACAACATACTCAGACGGGTGCTGGAGAAGCTTCTGAAGGGGGGCATCGCCAGTCGAGCCATCGGAGCAGCTCGGGGCGCAAAGCGCATGGCCACGGGGCGGGCAGCGCGCAGGGAGCAAGCAATTGAGGCCATTTTGTGTTTGGGAAGGAAAGAGATTCTCTGTTTGCCGAGGAAGCCTTTTAGAGAGAGAGAGGAGGTTGAAGAAAAAAAGGAGAAAGCAAAAAGAGAAGATCTTCAATGACGCCCCCCAGAGACGAAAACGAAGAGTAGCCGGTTAATTGTTTGCTCTTATCGGAGGCGCTAAATGGGCTGTTCGGTACGTACACATGTGGGGTTGATTTGCAGAAAAAAAAGAACAAAGAGCTTGGCTTAGTCACGCCGCCATAAAGGTGTATCTCTGTTGGACGTGCCAATAGAGGAACCCGATGCAAGGCGCCGGCACCCGCATCGCTTCTGCTCTATAGCCGGGGAGGACCAATCATGTGCGGCAGTCGAGGCGATTTCGCAGCTGGTGCCCTGGCCTGTGAGGTGCCAATTGGGTAATCATTACCCTACCGGAATGGGGGAATATGGGGATGGCTCTGATGGTTGATAACAGCGGGTCGAGCCGGGTTTACGGAGGAGGAGAGGCGTGAGATTTGCTGCGGGTTGGAGGATTGCGTGACACGGCATGGGATAACGGCAAGGAGAAGAGATGGAATAGTTCATATCACTGAGATGAAGTTGCATAAAAAAAAAAAAACCAAAAAAAAAAGGGCGGAAAATGGTGGCCGAAAACTTCATATCCACCATGGTCACGATAGTCTATAAAGCGCGAGAAAGACTACAAAAGAGCAAAAAAAAGAAGATCTCCAGAAGCGGAATCGAACCGCTGACTTTTCGATAACCTGAATCAATTACAGTCGAACGCCATGAACCAACTAGACCACCCGGAGTTGTATCTTCTTGAAAGAAGCTGCTGCGTATTCAGTTTATAAGAGAACTCTGATGGCATATCTCAGAACGGCTTTGGGTTTGTGTTGCGAAGTTTTTCCCACTATAAAATAGCTTTTCCCACTGTAAAAACAGCTTAATTTCGCGTTAGTCCCGCCCTACAGCTGCTAGCCCGGAGCTCTTTCTCTCTTCTAGCGGCGCCTGGAAGCCCTAAAGCGCAGGTGGTTGGGTCTAGTGGCTTTTTTTTGCTTGGGCTGGATCTTTCGATTTTGCGGTTTGTGATGCGCGCAACGACTCTGTTGAGGCGTAGCCGAAGTAGATCCGGGGGATTGAGTACCAATCAGGTGCTAACTTGGATACTCGTATGATTTGAGATTACTATTTGCTGGAGTTATAGCTATGGAGCTGGACATCGTTAGAAAAGATGCAAGTAGAATATATTGTTTATTCTGTAGATGGGCCAATTTGCTGATAGTTACTACTTGGTGTTGTCGATACAAGTAATAATGCTTGCGAAAGGCCTTCTGGTGAACAGACAAAGTAGATATTCCAGTCTTGATCATCATAGGTCGACTTTCGGCTCATTCATCTGCATTGCGGCTGACCACTTTCATATTCTTGCAATAAATTAATGGCCATGAGTGTGTGTGTTGTAAAAAAAATAATAAGAAATTATGATCGCATATCGCACATAGTTATGACCCATCTTGACCTCGTCGTCGAAAACTCCCCCAATCAAACGCTCATCTCAAACCCAAACATCTTCGAGCCATGACATTACCAAAAACTATACAAGACAAAACGTATCCAGCATGCATGCCAAACAACACATCACATCACATCACATTACATCTCAATCCTAACCACCCTCACAACGCAGTCCTCACCACCTTGCCCATCTCGCCCATATCAACCCTGTCAACCCTCCCCTTGACCTTCCTCCAAATCGCCTCGGCCACATCCTCCACCGGCCTGCTCGCATCCACAACCACCAGATCCTCCTCGTCCTGCCTCCACGACGGGCCCTCGATCCCGCCCAGCTGCTGCAGCAGATCCTGCCCCTTGATGTCCTTGCCGCCCATGCTCAGCGCCCAGAACAGCTCGCGCACCGTCCGCTGCATCTCCTCCTTTTCGTACTTTTCGCTGCCCCAGCCGCCGCGCGACCGGGCCGTCTCCTCGTCGAGGTCCAGGAAGAGCACCAGATCGGGGCGTGGCAGGCCGACGTCCGGGGACCGGGCCCAGGCGAGCGGCAGATGCGGGTTCTTCTTGGCGGCGGAGTAGACGATGCCGGAGTGGTAGAAGCGATCTGAGACGACGGTGATGCCGGCGGCGAGGTATGCTCTGATTTGGTTTCTGGAATGGATTGGTTAGTATCTGGCGATGAGCATATGTCTTGTCGTCTCGAGAGGTGCGTTTTGAACGATGGACGTATATACATATACATATATATGTATACATCGATATACAAGGGATTGTGATGATGAATGATCTAAGACAGACGCAGAGAAATCAACTCACGCAGCTTCCCAGCGGTTGGCACTAAACAGAAGATGAATGGCATGATCGTCCAGCTCAACATTGCTCTTCAAATAGCCATCAATCATCTGCCCAATCGCCGTCGTTCTATCTGCACACATACAATCAATTAGCCATCATCAGACATTTCAATCAAAGCTTCATCATTATTTCACAACAAGACAAAAAAAAAAAAAAGAAAAAGAAGAAAAAAAAAAAAAAACTACTCACCAGGAAACCTCATCACCTTGGCCGGCCTCCCCTCCTCCACAAACCTCTGCTCCAGCAGCTTCACCTGCGTCGTCTTGCCGCTGCGGTCCAGCCCCTCCAGCACGATAAAGGCGCCCCTCTTCTTGGCCGCCCTCGTGCCGTCCTCGCCCGTCTGGCTCGACGACGTAGAGCCCGCGACGGCGGCGGCGGCCAGGTCGTGGATGGAAGACATTTTCTTTTTTCCCTTTTCCTTTCTTTAATGTGATTATTTGCTTTATGAACCCCCTTCTTGATGATGAAGTCTCTACTGCTCGGTTAGCCGTCAATTGGGCTGTAGAAACAAGGATGAAATTGAGAAATGAGGAAAAAAGGCAGAGCTGCGGGCTGGGGGAGCTGCATGAGAGCGAGCTTTCATCATCGCAAGAGATAAGATTGGACGCCCGCACTGTGACACCACTGTGGCTGAGAGATGGAGGTGGCTGGTCTGAAGCACAGTGTAACTAATCCCAGCTTAGATCGGGCATCGCTTCTCAGTTGTCACATTTATACCACCAAGTGGCTGGCTGACGTATCACACAGACAAGACGAATATTGTATATAGAGTTCAAACAATACGATTAATCGTGTACGATACTTGCTACTCTGTTCAAGACTCTAACAAGGAACGGCCACAGACCGGCGCATCAAATCAAGCAACAACTCCTGGTATCACCAATTCCGCACCGAAAACCAGATAACGCCGCCCAGCCCTGGAAGAAGAAAAAAAAAGAGGGCAAAAAAACTGATGCGCCAAAGTCACGACCTTTTTTGAAACAAGGATAAATAAAAAAAAAGAGAGAAAAGAAAAATACAAAAGAGTAAAACAGGCCAAACACAGTCAGAGAAATTGTTTTAAAAAAAGAGGAAGATGAGAAAAAAAAATGGCTCAAACAGAAAGGCTCAAATGCTTGCTTGCTCTTCATCCAGCGTTAGAAAGCGTACACTCATTCCCTCGTTGATTATGCGAAGTCGATTGCAAACACAGCTCCTTACGGGCTCTCAGCCTCATCCTTGGCGCTGCCGCTTTCCCATAGCTCAAAGCTCTCGCCTGTGCCTTCAATGGGCTGTAGTACAGCGGCCTTGGATGATGAGTTGTCTGGTCTTGAGATGAGGTCATCAATATCCTCGTGAATCTCAAGCTCAGGTTCCTCGTCTTCTTCGTGTTCCTCTTCCTCTTCCTCTTCAGGAATGTTTGAAATGGCAAGAGGGGCTTCCGGCTCCTCGTCATCCTCGTGGATTAGAATCACCGACGTCTCATCACAGCCGTCGGCGTAAAAGTCGGCGGCATTCATCTCTCCGAGCGCAACTCGCTCCTTTTCAATAACCATCTCCTCGCCCTTGGGCTGGCTGGTCTGCTGGGCTGAAGTCTGAGAGACGTCATCTGGAGGAGGAATGTTCTCCTTGTCACGGCCTTCGGCACCATCTCGCTTGGCGCGCTGCTCAGTCTCCTCATCGGATGAGATGTCGAGTGTGCAGGTGCTGTGCTGGAGAAGGTTGGTCATCTCTTGTTCAGGGGTATCTTCATGAATGTCGAAGAACCAGCTGGACTTGGCCTCAGGCTCGAGCAGGCTAGACATGGGCTTCCTGGCAGCAGGCTTGGGGGTGTACCCCGCGATGGTGCCCTTCAAAGCAGCGTCGAGAGAAAAGGGGGCAGAAGAAGAGCCCATAAATGAGGGAGGGTCCAGGCGAGTAGTGCGTCGCCGGCTCGACAGCATTCCTGAGCGCTTACCACGAGTCGGTGAGCGACCGGCTGGAGGAGGGCAGGACTTGGGAGTGGCGTTTTCAGAGCCGAGCTTGCTCAGGCATGATTTGGCACTGAGAATGCGTCGAGGCGTTGAAGCAGCCTTGACTGGAGTGGCGAGAGAAGACCGCACAGGAGTGCTGATCTTGGGAGTGAGAAAGTAGTTGGAGGGCTTGAGGCCATCCTTGGCAGAGCTGACGCCCTTGGAGCGCTTGGAGAAGAGCAGCGGATCGACATTCTCGCAGTTGTCAATCTCGAGAAACTCTGCCTTGCGCTTTGGAGAAACGGGCGCGGCTGAGCGATGGAGTTAGCCAGACGTTATCCATGTCAAGGCTGGGAAGTGCGCATCTGATGCTGCCGCTGCCACTTTTTCATCGCACAAATTCAACGCAACAACATACCGTTTTGTCTGTTCTTCAGACTGGTTAATGATTGAAGACGGGCTCCGTCCAGGGGAGCAAACGGCTGGCGAGTGACGGCGGCCATGGTCGATGGCGAATTAAAAGAAAAAAAAAGGCGCTTCAACTTTGCGATTTCGATGCGATGCGAATTCGATGTAAAGCGAAATGCGATGATGCGACAAGTTGCACTGGTTCCACTCCGAGAACCGCCCTTTCGAACTGGTGTGGAGGGAGAGCAAAACAGATGATCGATGGCAGAGATTTGAGATTTGAGGGCAGCAGATGATTCACAGTAAAGGCGGTAAGGTAGAGATGAGTATCAATTAGTTGGATATGAGGCGAGAAACGGGCTTTGCAGATTAATTTTTTTTTTTCTCTTTTTTCTTTTTTTTCTGTGCTTGTGGTATGTATTCGCTTCAAAAATCCTTGGAATGAATCGTCCTCTTTTTTTTTTTCCTTTTACACCAGCCTTAAACGAACGTGTTGGTGTGTGTATGGCGTTCTGAGAGAGTGAGAGCCGGAATAAACAAAAAGGATGAGGGGAGGGAAGAGGCAGCGCGAGAAAAGCAGGCCCAAGTGGGACACAGCGAGTACTAATAAACAAGCAACGCAGCGAACACGCCGCGAGATGGACGTGAAGCGAGAATGAGAGGCGACGAGGGAGGGCTGGCCAGGGAGGGGCGCAGAGGGCGGTACAAGTCAGACGCCGCAGGGCTCCGGCGCTGGCATGTGTCTGCGACACTGCCGCCAGCTGCGCCGGTACTTGGCGGCGAGGTATCTGCGTTTGTAGCCCTGAGGTACCGCTGCGGGGCAGAATGTGTGGGAGAGACACGCAGCTGCGGCTGGCGAGTAACCACTGCGCACCAACGGGCGTTCCAGCAGGCGATGGTACACAAGGCAGTCGCCGGTACCTGGTGGTCCGTGCGCGGATTGGCTGAAGGGAGGTACCGCAAGACGCGCCTCACACGCCGATGGGTTTTCACTTTAATGGGACGGGACGGATGGCCCTGAAGAGTGGGGGGCCCAGCAGTAGCTTCAGGGAGCTTTCAGGGGACGTTGGAGGGAGAAGAGAACTGGAGGAGCGGAGTTTTCACAGGAGGGCATGGGAGGGGATTGGAGGGGATTGAATTGCGGCAGGGGAGGGGCAGCCGCTGGCCGGAGGGATGGATTTGACGGGAACCAAAGACGACGAAGAAATGGCAAAATCGATCAATGTGCGTGATGCTGCAGGGCAGAAAGAGAGCGAGAGAGATTCTCGTCTCATCGGTCAGTTCAGCCCCAAAGACACGGGCTAGAACATCCACTCGCACGAAAATCTCAAAACTCTATCCTGCACTTAACGCGACTCTGCCGCCAAACTGTCACGAAAAGCACTGGCCACGGCCGCCCGCGCTGCAAGGCCCAATCGTCGCGTGGGGATGCGCTGCCGCCATGGATGCGCCTTGATGCGGACCCCTGTCGGTGATGCAGCGGTGCATGTCTGGTGGGACACGCTGGAGAGGCAAAGAGGCAAAGAGGGCTGCAGGCGGGCATGGGGGGATGGATCGGAGTGGATGCAGCGCCGGCGGGTTAAGAGTCAAGAGCTGGGACGCGAGCTGGACGCGATGGTGGCGGCCGGGGGGGCTGCAGCGGTGATGCGGCATGGATGGCTGCAGATTGTATGTAGATATGTATGTATGTACGTAGATGTGGCTATATTTGTCTTGATCCTGGCGGGAAAGCCTGGATGATGGGCGAGGCGGTTATCATGAGGGCGATTGCGTCTGATTGGCGATGCAGCAGCAAGATTGGCCGCGTGCAAGTGGTGGATGGATATACTGTAGATGGCTTCAGATGTCGGTATAACTACCTACAGATGGACCTCGGCGTCCACGATCGCCTCGCCTCGCATCGCCTCCAACTCAGCCGCTATATTAGCATCGCTCAATAGTAGTAGTAGTAGTAGTAGTAGTAGTAGTAGTAGTAGTAGTAATTAATCTCGACTCTGCCTTGGATGATGTCAGGGCCTTCGGCTTGCCCCGATCACGCCAAACCGACGCGTCCAGTCCCGGCCTCCAATCTTGACCACCGCCAATAGTCGCCCCATGCTAAGAATCCAATCCAATATCGCTCTCCACCCAGTCAGCCACCCACCTCTGCAGCAGTAATTCAACTATTCAACCCCCCCAGTCGCACCAAGCAGATGCATCTCCGCCATCACGACCTGCCATTGGCTGCAGGTCCCGCCTCTTGCATTGTCTCTTGAGGGCGGCCATGTTCGACATTCTGCCCTGGCTCTGCCTCATCTGCTGTGTGCTCTTCTGCAAGGCCTAATGGGTTTGTGCGACATGCGGTACGGCATTCTTGGCTGCTGATTGCCTGCATGGCACAAGTAGTAGTAGTAGTACATGCCTGATGTCTGATATGATACATGACTCTCGGCAAAAGGGACGACGCAGGATAAGTGCCTCTGGTTTCAGTTTCAGCTTAATCTCGACGAAGCCATCCCTTTGCGTGTCTCTGCTGCATCTTTGAATGCTTGCATATGAATGAGGAGTATTTACTACTAGTATTACTATTACAAGCCATACACACACACACACACACACACACACAGCACAGACAGGCCTCTTCCAACCTCAAATTTCTTTTCCTGTCCAATGCCCTTGCATTCATTCATTCATTCATTCATTCATAGACGCCCTCTGTCATCAGGCACAACTCAACTACGACCACTATCAATACTATAATTCACAGCGGCTAACAGCACAGCACAGCACAACACCAACCACACACACACCTCCATCTCCATCCCAGCTAAGCGCTGCCCCCTTGTAGCGCCAGCTGCTGGTCTATCAACCCGCCCAGCGTCTCTCCCAGCGGCCGCCACTGCATCCCCAGCACCTCGTTGTCGACCCTGAACGGCACCGGCCCGTCCTCGTCCAGCCTCGTCTCCAGCTGCGGATACGTCGCCCTCGCCCACTCGCGAATCTCGCGCCAGCTCGTCGGCGCCCCCGAGGCCACCAGCTCGGCCTCGCTGGGCGGCACGTCGGTCGCTGCGGCCCTGATGCACAGCTGCGCCACGTCTCGCACGTCGACAATCACGGCTGGGAACAGCGGCGCCGGCAGCTGCAGCGACTGCCAGAACCAGGCGTTGATGCCGTCCAGGTCGGCGGCCGTCTTGCGGACCAGGCTGGGGCCCAGCACGAACGTCGGATGGATCGTGGCCAGTGTAAAGGCGGGCGAGTGCTCGGCGACCCAGTCCAGCGTGGCCTGGTGCGCGACAATCTTGGAGGCCACGTACATGGGGCCGCTGTCGCCCTTGCCGCCGGGGAAGACCTTTTCGAGGTCGATGTCGTGTATTTTGCCGGTGTTGGCTGGTTACCATGTTAGCTGGTTGGATGTGATGTGATGTGATGTGATGCGGTTTCTCCCTTCAATCCTATCAAAGAAACTACTACTACTACTACTACTACTACTACTAATATGCATGCACTATATATCCTAGCAACTCACCTGCGACAAAAGTGTCTGTGTTGTAAAACAAGTCGACGGGCCCAATGCCCAGGATCGAAGACATGACAATCACCCTCTTGATGCTGCCCACCTTGATGGCACTCTCCAGTATCGACAGCGTTCCATTGCGGGCTGGCTCGAGATAGTCCCGGTGCAGGTCGCTCCCCTTGCCAGGCATGGGCGATGCCAGATGGAAGATGACCTGCACATCGTCCAGAGCACTGTCAAACGCCCCGGGAACTGAAATGTCCGGCACGACGACAAACTGCAGCCTTGAAACGTCGTCGTGGAAGATGCCCTTGAGGGTGTCGATCTGCTCTGGCTTTCGGACGCTCACTCGCACGTTGTAGCCGTCTTGCAGAGCAGATGCGACAACCTGCGAGCCGATGAAGCCCGTTGCGCCGGTGACAAAGGCAAGGTTGGGAGACATGACGCGTAAACGTAAACTCGATAGAATTGTGATGCAATCTTCACTTCATTAGGATGAATGAATATAATATTTGAATTTGGTAATTGCATAAAACGGCCTGTCATGCGCTTCATATACAATTGCACCTCGTCTTATACAAGGCCCAAGTGCATCCGTATTGTCTCCTCCAACGCATCACTAATCACCCCGTCTCTGTATTAACAACTCTGATTTTGTAATCCAACAGCGACGACTAATCAAAAAATCAATCCATACAACCCAGCATTTGCATCATAATATTCTGCACCCATATGCCAACATATGCCAACATTTGCCATCAATTATGCTTATAATATCTGGCGATTACCTCACCCCCTCCGACCCAGCGCCACACTTGATTTGTCCTCCCCCACCTGAGTCATGCATCTCATCGCCGACAATCATGCAACTGGGCTATACTGCAACAACATGGACAGGATGTGCATGCATTGGTCCTTATATATTCGTCGATCCTCGGCCCTTTCCTTGTAGATCCCTTTCCGAGGTATCAGTGCAACCAACATGGGATCCAAAGGCATATACGCACCTCCCTGAGCAGCATTTTGTGATTAGTATATCGAAATGCCGAGATGAACGCTAATTGTCTGGCCCATGGACGCAAACGATTATCCCCTTTCGGCATATCCAAGTCGTAGCATCCTATTC
Organism: Trichoderma asperelloides; assembly: GCA_021066465.1. Taxonomy (NCBI): domain Eukaryota; kingdom Fungi; phylum Ascomycota; class Sordariomycetes; order Hypocreales; family Hypocreaceae; genus Trichoderma; species Trichoderma asperelloides. Next base: position 63,164 of record JAJKFY010000334.1, on the reverse strand, counting down.
GAATACAGCCACAAGTCCATGCCTAAGTCGTCATGCTTGTGGTGTTGGCAGTCATGCTTAGACGGCTTAATATAAGAGAAGAGTGCCGTCCCCTCAAAGGTGAAAATGAAAGCCGTCACTCACCAGCTTCTTTCTCGCCACAATCTCGAACTTCTCAACATTGACACCTAACACTTCCACTTCCACTTACACCATCAACTTCAACACAAACCGCAAAACATGCCTCACTGGCTCATCTACCACCCCCCCTCCGCCTACCAGGACGCCGAGTCCAAGGACACTCTGGCCAAGGCCATCACCGCCTTCTACACCGGCGTCGGCATGCCCGCCTTCTACGTCGTCGTCCAGTTCATCCAAGTGCCCCTTGCCAGCACCTACGTCGGCGCCCAGACCCGCGGCCCCAGCGACAAGCCCTTCATCCGCCTCGTCGCCACCCACATTGCGCACAACTACCCGGACGACGATGCCGTGCTCCGCGCGGCGGGCGAGACGTTCAACAAGCTGCTGACGGCGCAGATCAAGCCCCTGGGATACGACTGGGAGTTTCACATTGCCGAGACGGATCGCCGGCTGTGGAAGATTAACGAGTTTACGCCTCCGGAGAGACGCACCGATGGGGAGGCGCTTTGGGTCAAGGAGAATAAGGCGGTGCCTTATTGATTGATGGGGCGGTGTCTCGTCGGGATGTAAGAGATATGGAGGTTGTATTTGGAGGCTATTGAGAATACAATACAATACAATGGCAATACATTACTCTATACTGACTTATTACACTTATACTGCTTGCCTCTGTCAACCCCTGCTCTGTAACATCTGTAAAGTAGGCAATGAGTCTATCAATTCTTCTCCATCTAGGGAACCGGAACCCGGATCGAAAGACACAACATGGCCACACTAGACTTGGAACTGCCAAACATGCATCTCATGACTTCATCAAGAGCAACTTTCAAGTCCCTGCTATTCAAACCGACCGCTTACACTGCTGTAGGTTGAAGCCCCACAACTTCTATAGTAGCTTCTGTCATCTCGGCTTAATGCTCCCCCCCAAAACTTGGAGGCGACAAACTTCCGCACTATAATTTTTTTTAGCGGCTTGTTCTGCATACCGTTTGCCATTTACAGAATACGCGATAATGATATTTTTATATTGCGTGATTCCAAAGAATAGATTCCTTCGATTAGTAGATTATAATGCAATGATTGAATTAATCAGCGGCATTTGGAAAAAGAATTTACAAGCGTTGAGCCCCTGTATTCAATCAACTCTAGTCATGTTCTTACTCTTGCTCGTGTTAGCATCTTTGGCACTACTAATTCTAGGCGCCTGTAAGTTGAAGAGGGCCCCTTCGGGAGCTTGTCTATATATCTTAAAACTCATGTTCGCTATATCATATTCTCTATCATCGAGGTCTAGCCCGTACTACTCCAGCCCGTTATCTTGCCTGAAAAATCTACCCTGCGTCGTCTTTGGAACATCTATTTCTCTTCTCACACTTTCACCAACTTTTACGGGCATGCTTGCTGCGAAAAAGTGCAGAAGCCATTATTTAATGCCTTGCCTCATCTATTTTATTACCATAACAAGTCGATCATGACTCCATCTATGTACATCACATGATATCAGCATCGGTTGATCTGCAATGTAGGCAGCCTCTCGCCCAAGCTCGCTACCAACAGAAATGCAAACGAGCTTTAAAGGCAATTAGCGCTCAAGCTGTCAAAATGGAACCAGAATCAATTAACAACCTGGGCTGAGAAGTAACTCACTCATCGTATAACTAAAGCACCCAATTCAACGGTTCATAACTGGAGTAAAGCCGTTCGCTAACAAACACACACACATCGTGAGAATTACCAGGATCCACCAACTAGGCCCTCAAAAAGCATACTTTATGCTTATTGGCGGCAAGACTAGAAGCACTACTCAACAACGATTGCTATTTTTACACCGAATTTTACATAAACAGAGGTTTAAAAAAGGAATCTTACTCATTGCTGGCTAGCTTGCTACCCACTGCTCATACATGACAAGCCATTGAAACGCCGATCATATAATATGAAAAAGAGCCTCATCTAATAGTCAGGCCCACCGCATCAGACACCCCATCTACACCGATTCTTTTTCACGTCTTTCAGAAAAAAAGCCCATCTTCCAGTAAAGCTATACAGCTAGTAAATTAAAAAAAAAACAGCGCCAGAAACATGTCCAAAAAAGTCTCTTGGCACGACCACCTCCTCCCCCCTCTCAACCACTCCAACTCAGAAATCCGAGTCCTCCAAATCAAACCAGGATTCCCAGACTCGCCCATCCGCTGCAAATTCCTCGTCACAACTCTCGACAACCTAGACGTCTCCTACGAGGCGCTCTCCTACGCCTGGGGAACCGACAGCCAAAATTCCATCCACGAGGACATTTACTTTGGAGACAACGACGATGACGCCGACGACACCCACAAAGTCGGCGTCACCCCTTCGCTAGCCAATGCCCTCCGCCGGCTGCGTCTGCTGAATGAGCCACGCCACGTCTGGGCCGACGCGCTGTGCATCAACCAGGCAGACGACCATGAAAAGTCCCTTCAGGTCAGCATCATGGGCCGCATCTACAGCACCTGCACGCAAGGCGCCATCTGGCTCGGCCCCCTAGGTGACACCCCCCAGGATGATGCCCAAGCAGCGCTAGACACCATCTCCTGGATCGCCGGAGAGCAAGAGGCTCCGTCTTGGATGGAAGTCAGCGAAAGCGACGAGGATGAAGACGAGGATGAAGACGAGGATGAAGTCGAGGAAGACGGTGATGAATGTGACGGTGAAGATGGTGATGCTAATGACAATGGAGCTGTGGATGAGGAAGAGGACGAAGCTAGCAATGAAGAGGAGGATGAAGACGGCAACCCCAGCGAACAAGACAGCGAAGCCGCCGCCGCAAGCCTAAAGAGACAATCCGCCGCCGCCGGCTTCAAAACCCTCATCAACGTCCCCTGGTGGTCCCGCATCTGGACCGTCCAAGAAGCCATCCTGCCCCCCAAAGCAATCATCTACTGGGGCCCCTGCCAAATCCCCTGGTCCACCCTCGACAAGGCGTCCGACAGCTTCTTCGACGACTCGGCGCCAAACGTGCCCGACGAGTTCTGGCACAACGGCAGCCTCGAGGACCTGACGTCTGCGCTCCGCGGGCTCAGCGCCTCGCGCGAGGAAGAGCTCTTCATGCTGCTCTGGCGATGGAGACATCGAAAGGCCACCGATCCGAGGGACAAAGTATACGGCCTCTTGGGGTTTCGGCACGACGTCTCTCTCCCCTCGGTGACAATGTGCGACTACACCGTCGACGTGCGCACGCTGTACCAAAAAGTGACGATAGACCTCATCAACATAAGCACCGACCTCCAACCCCTGATGGGTCGCGGGGGTGAACGCTCTGAAATCCCGGGCCTCGCCTCCTGGGCCGTAGACTGGGACGGCGTCAAAGACCCCGCGAAGCGCACCAAATGCAGCTTCTGGGACCATCACCACTGGTGGCACTTTGGCGGCTTCAACGCCGATCTGGGCATGGACGACGTGAGCGAGGGCTTGCGCGTCGAAGGAGACGGCGACGTCCTTCGTGTGACCGGCCTTCGACTGAGTCCGATTGCCATGGTAGAGAACAATCTCCCAGAAGACATCGAAGTGTCAGAGGATGTCACAGTCGCGGCTCTCTACCGGTTGTATGGCGACCGATGGGGCGAACTCATGACCCGGTACCACAAACAATTTCCAGATAAGCTATTCAACGGCGGCATGACTGCTTTCCTCAGCCTGATTACTGGTAATTTGGTATCAGATGGATCCGAAGATAATAACGAGTTTGCCGAATGGGTCCAGAAAATGCTTCGGACAAAGGCCTTCTTTATCACTGAGGATGGGCGGCTTGGACTGGGTCCGCGAAATATTCGCCCAGGGCAAGAACTGTGGATTGTAGGCGGGTGTAGAATGCCTATAATCCTGAACCCTCTACCAAAAACATCAGATAAAGAGGCTGATGTGAGTCTAACATTTCACAGCGAATGCTTTGTGTATGGTATCATGACGGGAGAGGCTGTAGAAGGAAGAGAAGACCAAGTAATAGAAATCCTGCTTCGTTAAAAATTGGCATTTGGTAGTCGATAGATAGCAATCTCACGTGGACTGCAACAAGAGCAAGCGGTATGTTGAGCGTATAAAATAATCTGATATTACTATTTATAATCCTATAATGCCAAGTCAATGCACAGACAATGCCTCTTCCGCGCTCTAACCATCTTTACTGCCCAAGTTGATGAAGGCGAGGAAAGCTTGCAATTGTATTTACTTGATCAACCTCAATATGGTGTCCCGATCCGCCGGCAACGGTGTGAAGAATAGCATCAGCATGCAGAGCCTTTGCAAGAGGAGCGTCGAAGTAGAGCTCGTAGGAGTCTTGAGAAAGATTGGAGTTGTTGTTTACAGTGATGATGCCACCGGTCTGGAAGAGATGAGCAACGCCAACAGCAGGTTTTTCTGGGACAATGGGGTCCTACCCGGTTTCATTCTTCAACGGCCCTATTCGTGATGCTGTGCCCCCCAGATCGTGGGGGGTAGGCTCTGTGGGAGCTGCGCTCTCTACATCTTCGCCAAGAACATGTTCTTGCTGATTAGCTCTTCTCGGCGTAGCAAGGTCGTCTTCTAATGTGTGCATGGGTCGTCGGTTGACCTTGGCCGGCTGTGGACGGGCCTGCAAAGTTTGCTGATACAAAGAGGCTTTCCCTTTCTGTTTCTGTGGAGTGGCCTCTTGAAGACGAACTGCTGGAGTAAGTTGCTCTTGTTTGGTAGGATAGGCCATTGGTCCGTAGCAAAGATACTGTGTCTCTTCCAGCTTTTCACCTTTGCCATTTCGGGCTTGCTCGCGGACAATAATCTCTCCTTCAACTCGCACAAGTGTTCGGCGCGGAGAACAGCAGGCATCGCAATAGTCTTGACAGTCATCACCATCAATGCTGTAGTGCCTGCGAACGGCCTTTTGTAGTGAACCGATGCAAAGTGCGTAGACTATACGCCATTGTTAGCGGGCTTGTCCGAAGCTAGTGTAGTGTAGAGCAGACATACATGGCAGGCCCAGTGCAAACTGAGTACAATCGGAATTACAAGACCGAATCTCGGGTATGTTGATTGCATCTTGATCAGAAGCAGCTATCTCCAGTCGAGTCCATGCCCGCGAATAGCTGTAACAACCGCAGAGAAAGGTCTCGGATCCCCATCCACAACAGCAGCAGGCTTCTTCATCATCTCTGCCCCATACCCATGGGTTCCGTTCCTCCGTTTGACGAGCGCTATTGACTCCTTGGACGAATTTGAGGTTGTTTGGGAAAGTGCCCAGCCGCGTTTGCAGGTCATTGGCTCCCGGGTATGGGCACATTTTGATGAGCTGCTAATTGATCCATACTCAAAAAGCAGATGGGAGGCAGCAGAATGGGAGCAAGGTAGCCCAAGAAGAAGGAAAAGTCAAGCAAGTGAAATTAGTGTAGCCAAAGAGAAGGTAGCACAGAGAATGAGAAGCTAGTAGATAAAAGAGAGGCGGTAGCTGAATGACTAGAGTATAGCGAATGGCGATGATGATGATGATGATGATGGTTGGGTCTGTAAAGCTGGTACGAGAGCAATAATGTGGCGATGAAGGCGATGATGGCGAGGCAGAAAGCGGCAGAATGTACAAGTTGGGGAGAACAAACAACAAAACACGTCTACGAGTTTGATGGTTACGGAAAGAGAGAGAATTAGGCGAGTGGAAGTGGCAGCCTCATATCTGAGGTAGTCAATAAAGTCTTGGGAGTGGCTGCCCAAATGATGGTCACTAATGTACTTGCAGTGTACTTGAATCACTACCTTTAACTCCATATCGTCTAAGTAGCTGCCAAGTTCCCATATTTAGACAGCACCTGCACTGGCCAAATTTGGCCTGTAGCAGTAGCGCACACTTGAAGGCAAGTATAGTACCTTGCCTCGTATCTACTATAGTACTCGTATCTACTACAGTAATCAATCACCGTCGTACCTGGATGTGAAGAAGGAATTAAAGGAAAAGAAAGCTACAGGTAGTATTAATAGGCATGGAAGGCAGTATGGCCTCTGGATTCAACTGTTAACGGCAGTACATGTTGGCAGTCGTGATAATTTTTGGATGCCTTGAACCTAAAGTCAATGGTGTTGTGGCAAAGACAATTACAGTTACGCACACCATCACTCCCACGACATAGCAAACTAGCTCTCGAACGACTGAGACATTTTAGGGAGTGTCAGCGGAGACTATGGAGTTCTGGGGATTCACTTGTCTGGCGAGTTGTCGGTGAGATGAGACGTTGTTTTAGCTAGGTTCTCTTTGTTGTGGCGTCGATGCTCTTTTGTTTGTTTTAGCAGTGCTGGGCAGGGTATTGACTCGTCTATACTCTGTATAAAGAGGTCGGATAAAGAGCAGCCGGGCGCTAAGGGGCCGAGATCCGGCTGAGGGCAGGAATTGCTCTAGCGAGAGCCACTGGCGGATGGCTGCATGTACTTTTGCTCCCACAGTGACAGCCGTTATACGCGTCTCATGGAGCAAAAGCAGCAAAATGGCGCATGCATGTCACCCTATCGATATAGGACGAGTACTATTTCGTAGCCCCGTTTGCCTGTTGCCCTCAACACGTAAAAGTTACTTTGCGCACTAAACAGCCACATCTCGATAGTCCGAGATGCTAACAGCCTTTAGCAGCGCTGCTGGCCAGCCCAGAGACTGGAACAAACTGCCGAAATGGGCACCTCAAAACGCGGGGATTGGGCCACGGCATCCACACCTGGCGCCACAGGCCACGCCACAGAGCGTCTTGAAACTCGGCCCATTGAGGCTAGGGACGAGTCGGGCCCCTGAACCTGCGCAATGACTCGCCTAGGCTCCTTGTCTCTAGCGGAATAGGGCTTGGGGTTCTGTTGAGTTGAGCCGAGTTGCGCTGAGTTGCGCTGAGTTGCGCTGAGTTGCGCAGTGTAAGTTGCGTCTGTAGGGCAAGCCGTACAATCGATATGGCGCTGTGCGATATGGTGATCGGGCTGGAGAATATGGTGCCATGATTCGTGCAGAGTGGCCCGTGTGCCAAGCGCGTATCTCCATGTCGTCAGTCATTTCATTCGCAGCGCTTCGTTATCAAAGCTAGTGGCGATCCTCATGGGCAGCAAGGGGCTGTCTCGTTCGTTCAGGGGGGCGGACGGGAAGCGATATGGAGGCACGCAGAAGAGAAGACGGAGAGAAACTTGTAGCTGGCCAATAGTGTCTGTCGCCAGTCGACTGAATGAGGAGCAGCCTTGATGTCATGCAACGTTCATGTAGCCACCTTTTACAGGCCAACGATCCATTGAACGAATGCGATGCGACATGCGAGGCACCCCCAACCTAGAGCCAGTCGGTGCAAGTAGTACTACATGACTAAGGACGCGGACTGCGCCGAATGGATACAGCCTCTACTGCAATAGCGCTCTAGCATAGAACTAGATAGAGGGATGAGCCTGCTAGAGGGACCGTTCGTACTCGTAATGGCGCCAGGCAAAGATGGCAGATACCAGACAGGCGGCCCAGTAGCAGCATGGCAAACGGGCGTGGCCGTCCAGGATTTGGGTCGTATACAAGAGATCCTAGCTGGCCAGCGGAAAGACAGCGGGGACAGATGGGTGGTTCGCCTTTGATGCTCTGGTGCTAAGAGGTTAGCACGGAGAATTATCTTCCAGCATTGGTGACGAGTCTGTATACATGCTCCGTCTATGGCCTGCAGCTCAGCAAGAATAGCCGTGCCGACGTTGCGAGGTAGCGTTATCTGGGCATCATGCCATGTCGCATCGTCATCTGCAGCATCTGAATGAATCGGTTTGGTGTGTTCGTACTCGCCAAAGGGGCCCGTTGCTGAAATGATGGGCCGAGACATGTGGAAAGAGGATGAAGCAGGAGGAGAGAGAAGAAGGAGGAGAGAGACAGTTTGGCGGTACTTGCGTCACCATCATAGAAACATCAATTACACGTATCTAATATGAGATGAGATCTCGTCAATTGCTTCACCCGTCTGTGTTACAGCTGTACATGGCATGCCATCTCAGCGTTTCCCCCTCTGATATTGGAGCAATGCCGCCCAAACTCCAGCAGCCTGGGAACCACGAAATCAGCCGTCATCTGCTTTTCTTATGCGTGCAGGCCCATGCCCACGCCAAATCCTTTCATCTAGGCACGTTTCGCCCCCCCATCCCTGCAAATGCCCCCCAAATCTGTTCCCTTGTATCTGCACTAGTCCTGCCACTATCTGGTGCTTTCCCAGCACTAACAGCATCGGCTGCGAGCTGCTGCAGGGCACCAGGTGCGCTAGAGGCAGGCCCCAGGCGGCCCAGGGGCGCTAAACGTGGCGGAAGGCCGACCGTTAGTGGGAGCTGCTAGCGCCGTTCTAGGCCCTGCATGGCCCAAGCGGCACCTGCGTTGGGCGACGCAATCTCGCTGAGAGGAGGGAGCTTGGGGGGCCTGGCCGCTGCAATTACATACTGCCAGGTACTTGCAAAGTCGAGTCGAGTCGAAGCGAGTCTTGATCGATTTGTATCTGTGCCTGATGTTCAGACTGGCGAGGGCACGAGGTCAAGGCACTACTCAGTAGCAGACATGGCCAAGCACCGTTTGTCGGCTGAAATGATGCACGAAAAAGATACTTGGCGAGCTGCAGTCTCTTGCCATGAGATACAGAGGATCTACCTCTATACTCTCAAGGTATTCTGTACTAAGGTCCGCTAAGACAGACTCGTCCCAGCCGCAAACGCTCTGGTTCTGTTTGCCCCATGCAGCCAACACTAGTGCCAGCACTTGGACCTGCTTCCAACCCTTGTACTCGGTACCCCGTACTTGTACTGCGTCTGCCATCAGCTGCAGAGGTACCTCCTACCAGGCCCGTTCGCCTCCCTCCTTTCCAATATCACTGCCGCTCTCGCTCGTCCTCGACCTCTTCATCTCCACGATTCTCTTGTTTCTCGGCAGCCCGAGTTGGATCCAGGGTTTCTTTGTCTGATTGCACGGGATTCCCATTTCAGCATCAAGTTGCTTACCTATTCAGCTCAACGACGCTCAGGTCATTCCTCATTGTCTACTCCTCATTGTCTACTCCAGAGGTCCAAGCTCCGCCCAATGTCCAGCGTCTAAATCGCATCTCGTCCATCGTGGTTGCATCGCACCACACTCTCCCCTTCTCTTCTTCAGACATTGCCGCAAACTTGCAGCACCACTCGAAGCTTGCCATTCTTCTACGCCACTCGAGCATCTCGGCGAGCCAACGACCGGAATTGCGCAATCTCCATCCAGACTTTGTGCCACGCTACTCAGAGGTATGATTTTCCGTATGCGTCCATATCAGATGGAGCACTGCTTGTGACCCGCGAACTGTGGCTGCAGTCAGGCGCTCTCCATACAATTAGTTTTTTTGCCCTTTTGTTGCCCACATTTTAACGTTGTGTTTCCTACCGTGCTCTTTCTCTTCTTAAATGCAAAAAGCTAACCCTTTCCCCTCCAGACACTATTCCTTGGATACTCTATTTGCTCGCCTACACGATTCTCGGCGTCCCTTGATCTGGCAGGCCTCATTCTGATATTAGCCACTCCTCACACAATTGCTCTATTCTCCTCCCATCTCTATTCGCCATCATGTCTTCTCTCGACAAGAGGCAGTCTACTGCCAGTGTTGTCCTCACTACTGAGGTCACCGTGGAGGTTTCTGTGCCCGACAAGGCTCTGGCCCCTACCGTGGGCGTCTACGCTGTCCCAACACATGCCACCTCTGTCACGAGCATCACATCCAACCCGCAATCCGAAAAGACAACGACCAACCCCTTCGACGCAGACATTGAGGCGCTCAATTCGCACAGCTCCCTCGATAAATCAGGCCGGAAAAGCATGACCATGGAAGCCGCCGCGAACTGCCCCGTATGGCCTGGAAAGGACCACTGGAAGAAACAGGCCAAGCACGCCAAGATGCAGCGCACGCGCTGCACCCCCATGGCCAAGCTGAGCGCGCGCAACAAGATCATCGCCAAGATCTTGATCATCGTGTTAGTCGTGGGAGCCGGCGTCAGCATTGGCCTTGGTATCAGCAAAGCGGTGGGCGCACCGGTCTGGGGCAGCAAGAAATCAGACTGAAGGCAAACATGATGCCCGCGACGATGCGCCTGACTACGAAACGTCACGCCACCTCACTTCTCTCCAGCACCTCAAGCACAATGACAAAGGATCAAGCCCGCATGAGTAACACACACCTCCAAGACTCATGTTTCCATCAAACCACGAATCTGATCTGGCATCCCCTGTTGGCATCAATCTATCCTCTCTAACGGACTTGTATTCCCTACATTACGCCATACTTTTCTCCCATCTTCTTATCTTGTTGTGTTCTTTTACTTCTTTTACTTCTTTTTCCTCTTTCTTTCTTCTACTTTTGTTGAATTTGTTCGTCTTTAATCATGTACTGTCCTGCAAAAGCAGCGGCAAAGAAATTTCATATCATAGCCGGGCGTTGATGGAGTTGTGGATTTGAGCTCCAATGCTTGGAGTGTAAATATGGCAGATATGAACGCAGGAGAGGCAAACTGGATGGAATTACGCCTCTTGTACGAGCTCCAGCCTCGAATACGGGTTTTGTTTGTCAGTTTACCTAGATCAAGGGATACATTAAGCGCAGAAGTCGACGGCAATAAGCCGGCCACTCTGTGGTTCCAATACTATCAAATACGAGCAAATGCGAGACGATGCTGCCTACGAAACACATACACATGACTTTTTGCTTTCTTTGTTGCGTGCCTATCTATGACCGTGGCTTGTGCTCTCATCATTTTGAGACTGGCCTTTTCCCGGCTGCGTTGGTGCTGGAAAATGAGGTTACATTGCGCACTGACCCCAGTAAGGGGCTTGCTTGCGTTGGGCTGTAATACGACGCCGCGATACGACGATTTTTTCATTCAGGCTCGGCAACTACTGCCGCTGAACTGGGCGATGCAATTTTACGGGACAGACCGAAAAAGCAGGCGCCAATTGACGCAGCAGAGATGCAGAGCGCAGAGCCTGCCTGTGGTGTTTTGCATGTGACAATAATGTATGGCCGCATGCAGCCACAAGAGACAGGCCAATGTGTTAGTAGTACTTGGTACTTTGCACCTTGGTTTGCACCCCAAAATTTCCATTGTACATAGGTACTATAGACACATACTACTATTAGGTACTAGCACCGTGGCTGGAAATTCGTTTAGGCATAGATTGCAGAGTCTGCAAGTCTAGGCATATGCATGGGATGTCAAAATGCAGAGTAGATCTGCAAAAGATGGAGATGAAGTAAAATAAAGGTTCAGGTGTCGTCCATGAATACACGTATAGAATAATTACCGAGAACAGGCTGGAGTGCCCTGAAAAAGAGGACCGGGTGGGCTGGCGTATACACGTATTCTTGGCGGAACCATTTCCATGCTGATAGGCAGTGAAGGGGATGCCGCTATTGGTTGGGAGCGTGAGAACCGGTCGGTGGAGGATGCAGGGATCTGGACAGGTAGGGTACGTACTTTTTATACCTGTATGCTCTATCGATATGATGTAACTTTGGCAATGGTTTGCAAACACAGAGAAGGTGGCATTTTATAGAGAAAGAGGGCATTTGCGCCGAATTGCCTTTAATTACTTAGGTACATGATCTGCTGGAGGGCAGTACCGAGGTCAAATGTCATGATGCAGCTCATCAGTCCACCGATTCTATACGTATTCCGAGTCACTTGGTCTGCAGCAACACGTAAAGACATTGCAACAGAGCAGAGCAGCAATCGATGTAGATGTTGTATTAACTGTGGTTTTGTGATAAACTCCCATTGCTCTCCTGCCTTACAGTATTTTACTCGCAAATAGTTTGATTCACTCACCTGACTTGAAACATGTCGTGACGGCTGCCATGCCATAACAACAGGCAAGAGGGCTGTCGGCCGGTCCTGCCAGCTGGCGCCTCGACCAAGATCAGCCGACCACCGATTCTGCAAACGCAAAACGAAAAACTCATGTTTCGAGTCTCATCTACGCATCTCTGATTTCTCCCGCTTCCGTGGATTTGGCCTCCCCAACACCTTTTCTCGAGGCAGCAACTGCGTGCTGCGCATCATCGCGATCAGCCAACACTCTTTAGACCCTCGTCAGCCGTTTCTACTGGCTTCCAATACCCATCAAGCCCAGATATTTGTCGTCATTTACTCATTCATTCATTCGTTCAAACCGTTATCGACAATCCAACCCAACCCAACCCAATCCACCCATCATCATGGCTTCCGCAGACGACAATCACAAGCCCGTCTCGGTCCACCTCGTCATCGCCATCATCCTGGCCGTTCTCATCTTCCTCAACATCCTCATCGGCATCATCTATCTCCTCATCCCCAAAGACTGGCTCGACTGTCACGGCGCTGCCTACCGTCGACGAGCTGCTGCCGCTGCCGAGGATGGTGGCGGATTCTACCATCGGGCTCGCCGCAATCCTCACCACGGCTATCACGTGGCCAGATCCATCTACATTTCTGGTTCCGAGGGCCAGCAAGTGACCATCATCAATGGCGTCGTCGAAGTGGATGATGAGCTTGACGCGTGGGCGTATTGGGCTACTGATTCTGAAGAGACTCTTCGAGGAATCCCTCTCAATACCGCCCAGCCGCAGCATCAGCCTCAGAACCAGTACGGCATGCACAACGACGGCGTAGTCGCAGCTAGAGCCACACCTGCTGGTACTGTCATGGCCTCCGACTACGACTATCGCCACAGTTACGAGCAGGATGCTCCCGAAATGCAACTCACCTCTGACGGCATTATCACCAGTACCCCTGGCCAGCGAGGGCTCGTCCTCGATCTGGCAGGATACGACGTCCAGCCGCCCATGGAATCTGCCCCTGACCGAGTCGTCACTCGCGCTCCTCTTGCTCGCAACATTGATGTCTTTCCGCCCCCACCGCACACGCCTTCCACCGTTCGCACTTGGGGAAGGGATAGCGATGCCACTATTCGCCCTGTGGTGGAGAGTCCGCGCAGAGAGGTTGCCGCAGCGAGGGAAAAGAGGTACAGTAGACAGGCACAGAGTGAATGTCTCTAAAGAGACGTGCGAAATGCAGAGAGAGACATATTCCTCTCAACAATAGGAGATGCATCAGCAGCATCTACCTGGAGATACCCACTCTGGTATCCAGACCGAGGAGTCTGATCGAGAGGCGGGACGCTATAAAGACATTAAAAAATCACACAAAAAAAGGACCATCTCACCATCTTGCACAAAGAAAATAGCAGCCTAAAGGAGAGATCAAATACACTTGGGAGATTTCTAGCAGTTGGCTGGCTATTAGTGTACATGTACGGATTATACAAAAATGGAAAGGGTTTTGGGAGAATGAGGCAGACGCCCCTCTACTATTCTAGACACTCCGAATTGAGCTTATTTGATACGTAAGACTGGGCATCAGGCTCAAGCTGAAAGTAGTTGGTGACGATGTTTTCTTAGAGTGCTTGTAGATGAATGCAACTGTTAAATCATGGGTAAAATAAACACATCTGAAGCCTTCAAGAAGCCTTCAATAAGAGACCATTAATCAATCATATCAACGACATGGTTCACACAAACATGAATATCATCATCAGCTTCAACATCAACATTCTTCATGGGACCATCACATTAAGTCGAAAAGTACCTAGATAGATCAAAACAAGAACCTGGCCCAGCCAATGTCCTCCTCTGCAACCCAAAAATGCATCCCATCGATCCATCCCTTCCCTTCCATCTTAAAACTCGTAGAAGAAAAAAAAAAAGGGCCACGACACTTTTGTCTAATAAAGTAGGAGAGGCACTTTTACAAAACAAAAGCAAGGCCCTTTTTTTTTTCTCTCTCTTTCTAATTCTCATTTATTTGCCCCCCCTTTCCGTCGAGCGCCCTTTCAAATAGAGGTCCCTGTTGAAGAAAAAAAAAAAAAGGAAAGGAACAGAATACAAAAAGAATAAAGAGTTTAAAATGAGATAAAAGCACACGGTTTCTCCCTCCATTGTATCATTCTTCCAAAATCCAAATCTTAGTAGTAGTAGTTAGTAGTGAGGAGTGGGTTGCGGCGTCGCTCTCACACCATGTTTGCGTCTCAGTAAGCCATCGCCAATGTTTAAAGTTAAAAGAGGGCCATCTCATGTAATGCTGTGCTCTCATGCCTGCTGCGCGATTGGTAAAGACGCAGATGATAAAAGCAACTGAGAAAGACTGCAAGGCACTCTCCTTTTTTTTTCCCCCCTTCAAAAGGGCATGTTAAAAGTACACGATTTGCTATTTCATCGCCTCTTTTCTCTGTGGCGATGGCTGTTTCGTATTCTCAAAAAAGATGCGATCATCTGCGTCGCTGGTCTGGAAGTGCGTAATATGGGGCTATGCGAGTTATGCGAGTTATAGCGCGTGCAGCAATTTAATGGTTTAATGCTGATATCGTAAAACAAATGATTGGGCGAAAAAAAGAAAAGGGCAAGTGTCGAGTTAAGCTTTCAAAAAGTAGAAGCGCCGCCGAATGATGGATCAGACAGACTGATATAATAATAAGGGCTCGCCGACATTTTCGATTTCGGGAATGGTGCATTTGAGATCAAACGCTTTGGAAAGAACAATTTTGAAAATCTACAATTCGTTAGCTATTTGCTTGCAGTGTATGCCGGATGAGATGAGAAAAAGGGCAGCCAACCTTTTGTACGTTGATGCTGTGGCTTGTACTTGAGAAGATCAATGATGCGCGCATAGCTTTGGCAAACCGTCTCGCCTAGAGTATGCAAGTCAGAAACCCTGCCGGTTACAGAGGAGGGTCTTGGCTACAGCTAGGTAGCCAGCTCGCGAGCTTACCTGATTAGAAATTTCCTCCTGGTCCTGGATGGGAAAGTTGACAAAGTGGTCGTACTTGGTGCCGACCAAGACGGGGATAGCCGTCTTGTTGAATCCGCGACCTTGGCGATACCACTCCTTGATGCTGTTGAGTGTGCTCTTGCGTGTCAGGTCGAACATGAAGAGGATGGCGACTGCGTCGTTGCAGACCAGCGGCAGCATGTTGACAAACTCGCGCTGGCCGCCCAGGTCCCAGATGGAAAAGGTGATTTCGGTGTTGCGGATGGAAATGGTCTTCTCCATGAAGTTGACGCCCAGCGTCTGGATATAGTCCTCGTCCCAGCTGCCCTCGACGTACTTGACCATGAGCGACGTCTTGCCAATCTGCGCATCGCCCACCATGCCGACCTTGATGACCACGTGGTTGCGTCCGTTGGCCTGGTCGCCAGAATTGGGCCGGTAGTCGTTATACGAGGGAGGCGCCGGGTTTGACAGGCCGCTGGCCGGTCTCGAGAGCGATGAGGGGCCTGCGACGGGCGGTGTCTGCCGGCTGGGCGAGTCTTCGTCGTGCCTGACGCTGCCGGAGAGGCTGTTGTCGAGCGACGGGGTCTGCTGGTGATGGTGGTGGTAGCCGTTGCTGTGCGCGGCGTCGGATGCGCCGTCGAAGCCGCCCATGGTCTCGTCGGGGCCTTGGCTCATGTCGGCGTCGTGTGAGGGGAGAAAGTCTTGCTGCTGCGAGAGATCCATCTCCAGGCTGTCGACGGCGGCGGGCGTCGTGGAGCTGAAAACGAGCGGGCCGCAGTAGGTTTCGACTAGTTCAGCTGCGAGGGATCGGAAATGAGATTCGGCGGGCGTCGACGATGGCGGCGATGAAGCCGATTATGATGCCGATGAGAAAAAAGGGCAGGCGGTATTAAATGAAGGTGCGAAGTGAGATTAAAGAAGGGCGGGTTGGTTGTTGTTCGTCTGGGTCTCGGATGGGATCGTGGAGGGCATCAAGTTGGGCGTCGAAGCGGGCACAGAGGCGCAAAGTATTACAAGAAGATGAGGCGTGACAAGAGTGAAAACGAGAGAACGAAGGAGAGAAAGCTGCGATTGCCGGCAGAAGAACAAAGGAAAACGGGTCGCGGTCAGAGTCCAAAGCGCAGGTCGAGGGCTGAGACGAGAATCAGTCAATTCGGCGATGATGAGGGGTGCTGTAGAGCAATTATGGTGGAAAGGCTAGCAGGGGTTTTGGCTTTTGGCTGGGGGGGAGATTTGGCGGCTGGTCTGGCCTCTCCAGAGTCCAAAGGGAGGGCGCGAGAGCTGGAGCAGGCCCGGGCCGGAATTATCAGGCGCCGCGGGCTGTGCGCTGCCTAACGGGAGCCCTATAGCTGGCTGTTGGCGGACCACTAACAGGCCACTGATACCCAGCGAGCGGACAATGGGCGAGTGCGGCTTTTAGGGCCGTCTGTTGGACGTGTTGAGCTGAGCTGGGCACTGCAAGCTGGCAATAGCCAAAGAAAAAGGGGACATGAGCGGATAGTAGCCGATGATGGTAGTAGTATTGACGGCAGAACCCGTGACAGGATAAGATGAGATGGAGATGAGATGGAGATTGAAGCGGAACGGGATGGGAGGGGGCTTTTAGACAGGGACGCTAAGCAAGAATCCTGTAAGCAACGAAAAAGGAAAGAAAAAAAAAAAAAAAAAAAAAAAGGCGTGCGTAGTGAGGTTGATTTGTTAATCCTACTCGATTACATATGCTGCAGGTATTGATGGCAGTACCATCTGTAAGTGGTGGGTTGCCGTGCTATGAGGGATGCTGTAAACAAAGCAGCAGTGCGTCAATCAACATGCTTTGTTTACTGCACCAGCCAGCAGCTTGACGGACGGAGAGTTTGCTGCTTATTTTTAGCACTCGCCACATACTTTTGCACCTGCATTAGGCACGACAATTTGTTTTTAATTTACAATGTCCGCTGCCCTCAAGGTTTCTCGTGTTTGGCGCGCTGACAATTGCTAATTCCCAAACGGTCCGGGGGGGTTGATGTTGTCGTCGGCCAATCAGGGCTGAGAAGCCTATGCCCGGCAGAGTATCAACAATCGAGCTTCACAACCGGCGGCTTGAACCATGTACTCGGTGGCTACCCACCACTGGGCTGGATGCAGCGCAAGCGTCAAAGTCAATCGATGTCGCGGCTACAGATGCGCGGTAGGCAGGACAACGCAGAGAGTAGATAAAGCAGATTAACCAGATTAACCAAATCAAAGCAAATTACAGCACAGCATTTCTAAGCAGTGGAGGGTTCAACAGGACGTCTAATTTGCTTCGAATTGGTTATGTCATGTCACGTGATGATATCTCAGTCCGTCTTATCGCTGCAAGCCAGCTTTGGAGCTCCATCACATGTCATCGCAGGGTCTATCTGTGATGCTCATCTGGGATATACATACACTCATTAATCTTCATTCATTCATTCATTCATTCATTCATTCATTCATTCATTCATTCATTCATTCACTCATTCATTTGTACATGTATACCAATACATATACGTATACATACTTATATAGGCAAGTACACTCTCATATACCAAACTCTCCAGCTTAATCAACGGCATCAAGGTTCACCATCTCTTCCATGCCGCAAACCCCATCCACGCCGCCGTCCCTGCACCCGCCAAAATGCCCACCCAGACGAGCATCGCAGTGCGAATCATCTTTTGCGCAAACTGCTGCATGGCCTCGCTGTCGTTGGCGCGAGGAAACGGCTCGTCGGGAACTGGCTTGCCGAGAAACCTGGCCAGCGGCTCCCAGCCCTGCTTGAGCTCCATGGTGAGCAGCCTCTCTGAGGCGATGTTTTTGCGGACCCAGTTGTTGTATATGGACAGAGAGTCTATTGAAAAGAAAGAAGAAGGAAAAAAACATTAGTATTCAAGTTGGTAAAGTATGCGAATTGGTGTAAGACGATGCACTTACCTCGAGAGAATGGCTGTCCCAAACGCTCCTCATCACTATCCCACCAGAATACATCAAACAAGTCAGAGCCCCATTCCCAGACATGTCGAGCACGGCTGATGCTGATCTGATCAAACCAACAAAAAAAAAACTCACCATTGCTGAATCCCCCGCGTCCAGACACCAGCCCATCGCCACGTCGGGCACGGCCAGAGCAACATTGTGAACAGCCGCCACGACCCGTTGACGCTGCCCTGCTTCGTCAAGGTCATTATGCTGCTCCACCAGCGGTCGGCGTCGCGCTCTACAAGAACCACCTTGGCATCGGGATAGAGCTCGGCCAGCTCGGTGACGAAGCAGATGGCCGGGTTGTCGGTGACGGCGACGAAGCCGGCGGTGGCCTGGCGGAGGAGCTTCATCAGGATGGGCTTGTTGTGGCGGTTGGCGAAGATGTCGCACCAGAGCTTGGCATAGGCTGTTTTTTTTTTTTTTTTAACGTTTTTTTCATCCCATGAGTAAAGTATCCAAGTCATATCATGCCATATCATGTATGTTTTGGCTTATAAGCAGAAATGATGTTTCGACTCACCGTCCTCTCTGCCCAGCAGCTGCGTGCCGCCGTGCAGCACCGGCCCGTCAAGCAGCTTCTCCAAGGCCAGCGACATGGACACGGTGCCGGTGCGCGAGTAGCCGGCGCCGATGACCTGCACGGTCCGCGTCTTGTCGGTGGGGATGGACGGCACTCCGCCCATTTTGCTGTGATGCAGTAGTACCTTAGTAGGTACTATATGTATGTTGCTAGCACCTGGCTGATGAGATGTGACCAAGGATGGCTCGCGGCGTGTCCTGTGAGCAGAAACTCAACTCTCACAAGGCGGGAAAAGGAGGCGGTCCTCCCCTTTTACGGCGTTGAGCGTGGCCAAGATTGGCCTGCATGTCTTGGAACACAGCGCGAGGGGCCGATGACCGACATCCGACATTCAATGCTACCTTGCCTACTGGTAGTTGTAACGATCTGCTACAGGATATGTAGCTACTGCTAGGTAGGTAGCAGTACTAGCAAGACTATTTGGTAGCGTGTTACATGATTTATAATCGCTCTACAAATCTGAAACACACGAGCAGTAGGGTTGTAGAATAGAATAGATGTAGAGTCTTTGCAAAAGTTTAGACTATCATATGTACGGATGCCCATTTCATCGTCATCAAAGCCACACTATATACACTCACTCACTCATTCTCCTCAACCACCAAATTGTTCTCTTTTTTCCCCTCTCTCTCTTTCACTCAGTCACCATTCTCCCCTTTCCCCCTTTTTGGTCTTTGTCTTCGTTCGTCCACTGCCATTCATTTAAAACACAACCGTCTTGTGTCCGTTCAAAAACACTCTTCCCTCGGCATACCACCGCACAGCCGCGGCCAGCACCTGCGTCTCAACCGTGGATCCCTCCTCAGACAGCTTCTTGGGGTCCATGCTGTGGTCCACTCGGGTGACGCGCTGCTCGATAATGGGGCCCTCGTCGAGGTCGGCCGTGACGATGTGGGCAGTGGCGCCGATGATCTTGACGCCGCGGTCAAAGGCCTGGTGGTAGGGCTTGGCACCGATGAAGCTGGGCAGGAAGCTGTGGTGGACTATTGAAAATGTTAAGTTAGCAAGGCTTGCATGGATGGTCCCGAGAACAGAGACTCACTGTTGATAATCTTTCCCGACATGGCCTCGCACAGCTTGGGCGACAGCACCTGCATGTACCGCGCCAGCACCACCAGCTCGATGTTGTGCTGCTTGATCAGCTCCAGCACCTGCGCCTCCTGCTGCTGCTTGGTGTCCTTTGTGACGGGCAGGTGGTGGAACTCGATGCCGTAGCTCTTGGCCAGCGCCTCAAAGTCCGGGTGGTTGGACACGATGATGGGCACCTCGATCAGCAGCTGGCCCGTCTTCATGCGGAACAGCAGGTCGTTGAGGCAGTGGCCAATCTTGGACACCATGATGAGCACGCGCGTCTTGCGCTTGAGGGGGCGGAAGTTGTACTCCATGCCGTACTCGGCCGCCAGCGCCTGGAAGTCGGGCTCGAGGTGCGCCGTGGACGCGGCGTCGGTGGCCGGGGCCGGGCCGAAGTGCACGCGCATGAAGAAGCGGTTGGTGTCCGGGTCGGAAAACTGCTGCAGGTCGAGCACGTTGTGGCCCTTGGAGGCGAAGATGCCCGTCACGGCGTGGACGATGCCGGGCTTGTCCGGGCAGCTGAGCGTGAGGATGTGGCCGGTTGAGGACGACATGGCGATGGTGGTTTTTGTTTTTGGTTTTTTTGGAGTTGCTGTTGAAGCTGACTGGCTGGCAGCAGGAGAGTGTTGAAAGGTGGGAGGAAGTAGGAGAATGGGGAAGAGAAAAAAAAAAGTGAGGCTATCTCGAAAGCTGGGTCCAGATAAGATGGCAGGTGAGCTAAAGATTTAAAGTTGGGCTTAGTACAGACCACCAGCGATTCAATTGGAGCAGGGCACAGAGTATTAAATCTCTAGAAAAGAACGAAGAGAGAAAAAATAGAGGCCACCTTAGTATTTTTTTTTTTTTTTTTTTTCTATTGGTTTCGGAGTCATCCCCCATCCCCATCCCCCCGGAAGTAGCTCGGCGAGTTGCCAAGTGGACGGTCTGACTCTTTTTCCTAGCTTGAGACCCGGCCCGGAGACTCCACCGGGTCTAGATGCTCTAATTGAGCTTCTATTTGCTTCCAGCCAATATGTAGCACTCGTGCAGGCTGGATCGCATAAGCCAGCGTCGCATTCTATTGACAAACTATCTGCTGAGCTGCGATTTCACTATCGATATCTTGGACCATGTGTCCCCCACCCTCTGCTATTCGCCAATGGCTGTCAGCGGGTAAATTCACTGATTGCCGATTACGGAGTCGGTCCCGGGCTGGTGGGGCTCCGATTTGGGAATCTGCTTCGCTTGACAGCGTCACTCGCCGAAGCCGAGTAAACTGGGGATAAGCATTGATTGAGGGTTGTTGCTATTTTGACCTCATATCGTTGGGGCATGAGATTAGATGATTAAAGCTCTATAGATTACATGACAAATTAATTGAGCTGAAATATAGAAATAATGATTCAAATGTTACTGCTTTATTAGTGATATTCCAAAACCATCAACAATAGGAAACGAAAGCGACGTTGATTGTATAGATAATTATATTGAGTATAACTGAAATAGGGTATTATCGTTAAAGCATCAATGACAACAATTCATCATCTTCCGCCATTATGCCTATGCAGTCTCTCATCCTCCTGCCAACCAATCAACAGTTCTTTCACGTTTCCAATCTCCCCCTCTGTGAAAATTGAATTGACATACAAAGAGAATTAAAAGTGCAGAGCCAGCCAGCAAATCATCCAACAACCATCTACACCATCTGGTCTCCATGAGCATGCGTCGTGCCCCCAACCGCCCGTCGAGGCACCGTCGGGTTCGCATACTCGCCATTCACTCCATTGACACCTCCAGCACCATTATGATATCCATTCACTCCATCAACACCGTTATGATATCCATTGCCATGATGTCCATGATGATGTCCATATCCATTCGACGGCTCCATCTTCCCATTAGGAAATCCAGCACCGGCACCACCAGCACCAACTCCACCCCCCGCAAAGCTCTCTGTCCCCCACCCCACGCGCCTCGTAAACGTCGCCCCAAACAAATCTCCATTGCCCACCGCGTAGGGAAACGCCACGCCGCGGTTCAGCGGGATGTGATTGAAGCGCCAGTCCCAGATGGCCGCGTACGTCATGCGGTACCCCGAAAAGGCCATGGCCGTGCCGATGATGGCGCCGGCCACCACGTCGTACCAGTTGTGGAACTCGTCAATGGTGAGCGCGCCGCCGATGAGCACCGCGCCGAGGATGGGCGCGTACAGCACAATGAGCTTCCACATGGCGGGGTGGTAGTTGGAGAAGATCTTGAGCTTGGCGTTGAGGTACAGGTAGAGGAAGACGAAGCCTGCAAAGGCTGCCGTCGTGTGGCCGCTGGGGAACGACTCCAGGCTGTCGTCAATCTGATCTGGGTCTCCGGTGCAAATGTCTCGTGTAAAGTAAATCTGTTGGAACCCGGCCCTGTCTAGACCTTGGGTGGTGACACGGCTCATGTCCGGCTTGCACACGTCCAGGAAGTGAGGGCGAAGACCGCCGATGAGCCATTTGCAAAACACCTGGAATACTGCGGCAGATATGAGGGAATACAAGAGGCCGAGGACTCCGTTGTTGACATCCCAGAATGAACGGATGCGGATTTGCATGACCAGGATAACCGCAATGGG
This sequence comes from Trichoderma asperelloides, assembly GCA_021066465.1. Taxonomy (NCBI): domain Eukaryota; kingdom Fungi; phylum Ascomycota; class Sordariomycetes; order Hypocreales; family Hypocreaceae; genus Trichoderma; species Trichoderma asperelloides. Next base: position 41,025 of record JAJKFY010000334.1, on the reverse strand, counting down.
GATGATGGAGGCGAGAAATGCGGCCAGCCAGATGGGAATAATCTCTTTGCGATAGGGATAGCCAAACTCGGGCCAGACAATCTCACCATCGGAGAAAGTAACGGGGAACGATCGAGTCGGTGCAGGTTTGGCCTCATAAATCTATTCAAATTAACCCAGTTTAGTAATCATCTCATCCCCGAATGCGTGCAGCCATCACTTACACCAAGACCAATAGCTCCCATAGCCACCATGGTCAAGATATCCAGCCAGGTAAACTTGAGCCACTGGCCAAAGCTGGGCCGCGTGTGCATCGAGTACGCCTGGTGATGGCTCCCATGGCCACCGCGGCCAAATCCCCAGCCTCGTCGCGTCGTCGTTGTCGTCGTCGTGTTGTCGGCGGCTGGAGCAGCGGTCCTCGACGGAGACCGAGCTCTGCGTCCAAAGAGACCCATGGCTATCGCTTTGCTGTGGCCCTATACAAGACAAAGAAAAGCTATAAAAGGCAATCGCCAGCAAATGATATTAAAAGAAGAAGAAAAATCGCTGGGAAAAGCACCGCTTTAGCGCTGCCCAAATGCTCTCAGAAACAGACGCTGAGCAAAGCTGGTTGATCGTTCCTTCGCCTCTCTCCAGCTGTGTCAACAGCAGGTTCTGCCACATATAATATATAATTTTTTCAACACCACAATCACCAGCATTTTGGATCGTCGCCCAACCTGACGTCAGCCATGTCACGCACAACAGCAAATCCTTCCGTCATCGTCACAACCGCTGCAGCTCTGGAAGCTTCACCATCGTTGCTGATTGTCTGGTGTTGGCCCAACTCCCCTGCACGCTCCCACAAATCAGAGTGCCGCAGCCCATGAATAGCGTCATACAACGGCAACAAGCTTGGCAGTAGAGTTGTTTTTGGGCCGGCGCCTTTATTCCGGGTGGTGGGACAAGGGGGAGCCCAATCAAAACGTCATATGCTTGTCATTGTCATCGAGATTCCGGCGCGGGCACCCACTTTCTGTTTTGGGGAAGCTTCACCGAAAGGCTGGTCAAGCTGGTCATGCCTCACCGAGTTCACCGAGTTGACCCAGTCCGCGTATAATAGCGTATCAAGTGCATATCATGTCCAATAATAGAAACAGTTCATTCTGGTAGTAAATCCAATTTGCCTAATTTCTCCATCCAAATTTCTCCATAAAAGACCGTATCGAGTGAATATCCACTATCCCTACCAGTTGTCTCCACCTTCAAATGTAAAACATACTATCCCTCAGCCTCTCATGAATCTGCACGTCCTGCCTAGATGCCGCATGGCCTCCCTCCGCACCCTCTGCCACCGACGGTGCCGCTGAGTTGCTCGGCGAGTCGAACAAGTGACTGAGATAGCACCGCGCTCGCTCACACAAGATGTCGGCATAGTACGCCGGCGTGCAGTAACTCACAGCCTTGGTGGCTCGGCCAAATATGTAGCACATGCTCTGAGTCAGGTCCTGGAACTCGTCCGCTATGTTCTTTCCCGGCGTCTTGGCATATCGCTGCCGGAAAATCTCATCCAACACGACATAGTAGTGTCCTGGCCGTGCGGTTCCCTGTAACGCTGTGTGCGCCTGGAGGAAAAAGTCCCAATTACGGGCTTCTGTCACGCCTCGGTCGACAACGGTGCCAGACTTGGTGTTGCCCGAATTGTCAGCGTCAGAGGCTGCAGTGGGATAGAAACGTGTATGGTGGCGCTTTCCCACAACAGCAATGGTCAAGCGAGGCAAACCCTTCTTTTGATCAGCAGCCGGATAAACCTGTTTACAAACCGCGCGTATCAGCGGCAGCTCCTCGTCCAACACTGTCTGGTATTGGCCTTCTGAGACGCCATCGCGGTAGATTATAATATTCTCCGGGAATGCAGTGTGTTTACCCCTCTTACGCCACAATTCGAGGCGCGATTTGAACATAATATCAAGCTCCGTAACCATCTCCTTGCGGCTTTTCTGGATGCTGAGGACCGAAGGCCACTGGCCGAGCCACCGGTCTACACTAGCAACCATACCGGCTACACTAGGAGCACCCTTCGAGCCCGGAGACGGATGAGTTACATCAATGCCTACAATCATAGTCTTGTCTTCGGCAATGAACCCCAGGCGCGAAGGATCGACGAGATGGTTGTTGCCGCCCAGCTTCAGGTTGAATTTGAGTGCCAGGTTTCGAAGGTATTGATCTTGACCAGTAGGCTTGGCAATTTTCGAACCAACACTGCAGATGGTATGGACGCCATACTTGACATCGCCCAGAAGTTTAATACGGTTGTATAGTGGAATAGGGGTATGGGGCAGGATAACAAAGAGCAGCTGTAACGACGATGCAGCACGCTTGAACAAGGCCTCGAGCTGAGCATCATCTGCGTCATTGAGCTGCAGTCGTTGAAATGGAAGTAGAGGCGCGCTAGCGGTGATACCAGTGTCTTGCAGGACTCTGTGGAAGCTCTGTAGGATATTGCCAAGGGCATCGGAAGTGAAAAGCTGGACCTTTGGGTAGTTTTCGTTGGGCATCTCGATGTACACGCAAGACCACTTCTGCACGCTGCCGCAGGTACTGAATTTTAGGCTTGGAGCGTTTCTTGGTACCAGATTCCAACTGCCCCCAAACGTTGATACTTGTTGATTCTGGCCATAGCCGACCTTTGGTCCCATAAGAACGCGGCCAGGCACAGTGATGAGACCTGGCGAGACATTAATTCCGAATTGGCTCTGAGAGGAATTAGCAATTTCGTCACTTTAATGCATACGGAAACAAGGGGGCAATCCCAGCACTAACTTACCAACAAAGGGTTCACTTGAGAAGATAAGCCAGCCGTTTGCAATCCCCGCGAGACAATAAACGTAGCATTTTCGGCCGGCCTCTTGACAGCAAATCTAATCATTTGCTGGGTCTGGGATGGGTCAAGCTTTGAATTGGAAGGCTGGCCAGGCAGCACGTGGCAAACTTGGACTGGCAAGTAGGTTGGATTTTCTGTATTCCCAACATTGACGACTGGTAGCCTTGGGTCGTTTATACGGATGTTGTAAGCTATGCGACTGTTAGCAACCGCTGATTATTTATTCATTGTAGCAGCACCATTAATTGCCTACTTTTGACGAAGAAATCATAGACAGAGATATACTGTCCTGCGGCCGATCCGGCCACGCCTGGCGGGTTTCCGCCTTTACCGCCCTTTTTCTTTCCGCCAGATGTAGAGGTAGATTGAGACTGGCCTTTCTGGGGCGATGCTTCGAGCCAGAACTCAACATCTTTTGGTCCACTTCCCAACGCTTTCACTCTAGGAGGGTGTTCAAGACCATGGCCGTCATTCTTGGTGGCATAGCCATGAATCGTCTTAATGCGCGGTATTGGCCTGCCCTGCTTATCCAGTTTGTCCTTCAAGTGAGTAGTCCTGACCTTGATCTTCTTTAGAAACCTCTGCTGCTCGTAAGCACTCCTTCGAAAGCTGCTAAGACGATTTACGAATTGTTCGAGGGGGCCCTCCTCAAAGAATGCAGCATGGGTAGGATTGACATTGACAAGCACGCGAGCCGTTGCCGCACGAACACTCGCAAAGAAGCCGCGCATGGCTTTGAGACAGTTGCCAAGATCCCAGGTATCAGCATCTGCTCCCAAAGCAAACGTCTTTGACGATCCAACAGCGGTGAGGTTGTTGGATGACTTAGCATAATGATTGATAAAAATATTGAACGCTTGGATAAGAGGCAACTTCTCTTCGTATTGGGCTGATGGGTTTGTTGAAGTGAGGTATCCTATCAGCTCCGAAGTTGCCAAAGTATTGGTAAGTTGAAGCTTCACATTGTATTTGGTGGCGTTGGCACGCGGCTCTTCTTCGCCTTCTTTTCGATACGGTACCGTGATTGTCAAATCGGCAAACTTCTGCCGGCAGATGAGAGTAGACTTGAAGTCGCTAACGATATCGTGTTTATAAGCTGCCAGCTCTGATGCCTCTAGCACCAGGTGGATGATCTGTGTCAGCTTCCCCCCAGTGGCGGCCGGGGTAACTGAGACATCATATCGGTAGAGAACAAGCTTAGGAGATGCCGTCAAAGCAACATAATTTGCCCAGAGCACCACTTCTGCTCCCTTTGTTCCATAATTTGGTCGACGAGGAAAGGCTTCTTTCAGACCCAGGGTGCTGAGATCAACTCCCTTGCCGGACAGAAGGGCGTCTTCGGTCTTTGCCACGATCTTGTCGGGTGCAGGAACACCGCCATCAGGACTGTGTAAGATGTGATGAGTGCGTGTCTTTGGCTTGTTATGAGATGAGACATGTTAAAGAAATGTGATTGATCTCACGAGAAAATTTGCGGTGGCGCACCGCCTCGGCCACCTCGAAATGGAGCTCCTCCTCCTCCTCTGCCTCTTCCACCATCACCTCGACCACGCCCGAATCCATCGCCTCTTCCTCGAAACCCATCATCTCCTCTTCCACGTCCAAATCCATCACCTCGTCCCCGTCCACCACCGTCACCTCGTCCTCGGCCGCCTCCATCGCCTCTTCCTCTGCCTCTGCCTCTTCCTCCCCCACGATCTTGAAAGTCTCCCCTGCCACGGGAGGACATTATGGCGGTATAAGTCGACTAGCTCGCAAGTACCTAGAAAGTCTGATGCTGGTGGAGTCGACTCTTAGCTCCGGCGTAGTACAATAGAGGCAATAATGGAGCGGGAGAGTGGATTTGCAACAAGGAAGCTAGGCAAAATAGTGCTGCGGGGCTGAAACATGGTGGCGGCATGGTGTATTTGTAGGCTGTGATGAGTAAGCCGTCCACGGCTCAGATGACAGCGACTTGATCAACGGCATATCTATTGATTCTCTGGCTCGCAACCACCTACTGTAAGTCAAGTAGTGTTACACAGATGTTTTATTTCCAGCATTGAGGTGGCAAAAGACCGTTTGTATGGGTACCTATATAATCATTAAATCATCACTACCTCTTATATTACAATGGCCTAATGGTCCAATTGTCACACACGGAGTGAGATTCACTGTGCATTGGTATTCCCCATAAAGCTGTATAAAAGCGTCAACATTAAAGCATCTTATTTTTCTTGGTATATTATATCTTGGTGGCCCCGGTGAAGCAAAGCATGTATGTTCAAGATTGTGAGCAGACGCCGACATTGAATCATATACACATTGCATCATATTCCGCGTACCCTGACCTTGCATCTTGCTCTCTTCGAGCCACCATTCATTTAATCCCTTCATCACTGCCAAACGCCGATACCTATGCACATGAGCTCTAGCAACCAGCCATCATCCGTAAAAATGCCCAAACTACCGGAGCCCCGAAACAAGGATGAAACGAAATCAAATACCACACATAGCCACAATCACTCCAATCTCTTGCCTCATCTCCGGCCACGGCCAGCTCCTGGCATTCCTGGCATGCCAGGCATACCTCCACCCATGCCCATCTGTCGCATCATCGCCTGCATATCCATCCCGCCAGGCATGCCTCCGCCGCCGAGCATCTTCATTAATGATCCCATATCCGGCATGCCTCCAGCGCCACCAGCGCCGCCCATGCTCTGTAGTCGTTTCTGCATAGCAGCCAGTTGCTGTGCCTTGTTTCCGCCTGCCATGGCCTGCTGAGCTCTCTGCATATTCTTCATATTGCCACCCATCTTCTTAGCCATACCGGCCATCATCCGCTGCTGCGTAAGGAGATCTTCCACCTCACGAACTGAGGTACCCGATCCTCGAGCAATACGAGTCATTCGGGTTGGTTCGTCGATGAAAATCTTGCCGTCAGAGTCGAGTTCTTTGTCGGTCATGGAATCGCAGATGTAAATCATGCGCTTCAGCTTCAAGCCACCCTCTTCGTCATCCATGCCCTGCATCAGCCCGCTCATACCGGGAATCATGCCCGCCATCTTCGACAGGGGTCCCATCTTCATGATATTTGAAAGCTGGTCTCGCAAGTCTCGCACCGTAAAGATACCTTCTTGAATGTGCTTCATTGTGTCTTTTTGATTCAGATTAAGGCTCTGCACGTGCTCAACAAGGCCTGCCATATCACCCATTCCCAATAGCTTCTGAACAAATCGCTGAGGCTCGAACCGTTCTAGATCTAGCATGTGTTCTCCAGTACCAATGAATACAATGGGTGTATGTGTAGCGGCGACCGCAGAAATGGCACCACCACCGTGCGCGTGACCATCCGTCTTGGTGATAATGATGGCACCAAAGTCGGCAGCCTCCTTGAAAGCTTTGGCTTGAGATTCGGCTTGCTGACCTATTGATGCATCTAGCACCATGATGGTCTCATCTGGGTTGACTGCTGCCTGGATATCGATCATTTCTTGGAACAGGGCAGATTCCTGTCTGTGTCGACCTGATGTATCGACGATGATGACATCGAACTTCTCCTTTTTGAATTGCTCAACACCAGCTCGAGCAACCGCAGCCGGGTCCGTCTCCGTAAGTGAACCATAGTACGGAATCTTGGCCTTTGTCGCGTTCTGCTTCAACTGATCGAAAGCACCAGCACGGAACGTATCGGCGCAAACCAAGCACGACCGCAGTCCTCTGCTCTGGTAGTGTCTCGCCAGCTTCGTACATGTCGTCGTTTTACCCGCACCCTGCAGACCTACAAACATGATGACGTTTGATTTGCCCTTCTTTGGCTTGAAGGGCTCGGCATGGGGGTCGACGAGTTTCACCAGCTCGTCGAAAACGGCCTTTTGAATCAGACGCTTCTTGTTGACGGCAGGCGGGAGTTCTTTGAAGTTGACGGCGCTACGAATCGATTTCCGGAGCTGCCCGACAAGTCGCACGTTTACGTCGGCCTCGAGAAGAGCAGCGCAAATCTCCTTGAGCATGGAGTCGAAAGCCTATTGTCGCAGTCAGTCAGGAATTCCGCATCTACGGCGCGGGGCAGCTTGAAATGGACCGACCTTTTCATCCAGATTCTGCTCTCGCGTGAGGTTAGAAACCGCCGCATTGATGCGGCGCCCGAGATCTTGCAACACCATGGCGAAAGTTGTATCGATGCCCTCGCTGAAACAATTGCGGATTTGTCGCGGCACCGAGTCCGATGGTTGAAGCAATCGAGGTTGGCAGCTGGCAATTCGGCGTACTTGGCCAGCAGTGGGGCAAACTTTTGGGGGAGATGCATTAAACTTTCTCCGGCGCCGAGGACAAGGCGCGCATAGCTACCTACCCTGCATAAGACACAGAGAGATTGTAACAGGAATAGAAACATTCAATATGGGTCAATAAAATATGATTGGTGTTAAGATTTTGTTTCCATGAATACATGTTGAAACTGTACAAAGTATCCGTATGCGAGCGCTTTGTGTGGAGACATCGAGCTGGCTTATGACTCCAATATGTTGCATGTAGAGTTTGGGTTTCCATTTATAACATGGCAAGAAGACCGAAGTACTGTTTAATAATAATTTCTTGATTTGCTGTACATTTGAACCGAAAGAGCAGATTTACTACTGCTGGCTATCAGGTAGTGCTCAACAGCCTGGCAAGCTCACATTTCTCTTCTCACTGCCCTGTTACCCAATCCCTGAGAAGCCCTTTCGCTGAAAGTACGATGGTGTCCTCCAACGCCCGAGATGGATTGGCTTGGGACGATAAAGGAATTGATCTCAAGCCAGTTTGGACCCGAGAACCGTCATTGGATGCCATCACAAAAGTATGTTGCGAGTAACTGCGAGTTGAGGAGGCGGAAACATGCCAAGTATCCTTTCATGCTAAAAGTGGCTTCAATAAGATCTATCTGGTTCGTACGAGTCAGCAACAGTTCATCATAAGGGTATCGCCGCCTGTTTGCCCGCGAACCAAGACACGAGGCGAAATCACGACGCTCCGATTACTTCGGCGCGTGACAACTGTTCCTGTGCCAGAAGTGGTTGCCTTTGACGATTCTGCCGACAATGAGATTGGATTTGAATGGATCCTAATGGAACATATGCCTGGTTTCTCAGCGTACAATCAATGGCGGACCTTGACAATGTCTCAGAAAGTAGCCCTCGTTCGACAAGTGGCAGAGTTTCAGGCCCAAATCTTTCGCCATGAATTTTCCGAGATTGGGACTTTGATACTCGGCAAAGGTGAAAGCAGCCAAGAGGAACGCCCTGGCGAGGTGATTTCTAACATGTTCTTCTGGGACAGCCACTTTGATTATGACATTACTCGAGGCCCGTTTCGCTCAAGCCATGACTGGCTGGCTGCGTACCTTGAATTTATTGTCCAAGATCAGCTAGCGGCTCTAGGAGAAGCGGAAGACGAAGAAGATGAAGAAGACATCAAATTTGCCTTGGTGCTCGCTCGTAGACTGATCAATCTACTTCCAAAGATATTCCCTTCTGCCGAGAGACTTTCAGAGTCAACAGTTATTTGGCATGACGATTTCTCTTTGAGTAACATACTAGTGGATGACGAAGGGAAAATTGAGGCCATAATCGACTGGGAATGCGTCTCTGCCATGCCGCAGTGGTCGGCCACTCAGATGCCAAGATTTCTCGAGCCAACGAGGGAGAATGAACCTAAACGCCAAGATTATGCTGATGAAGCGCCCGAGGACAATGAGGATACCAATTTGGATAACGAAGGAAAGAATCAACTGTATTGGATACATCTTATGGAATATGAGCAAACGCAGTTGAGGAAAGTCTATCATGAGCGGATGTGCCAACTGCAGCCAGGTTGGGATGCTACAGCTAAAGAAAGTATATTAAAAGAAGACTTCTTCGATGCTGTAAATGTGATTAGAGACGGATTTTTCTTGAAGAGGTCTGCTCAATGGATTGATGCAGTCGAGCGAGGCGAATTTCCCAGGTTAATGGATATTTGGGAGGAAGGGTCAAGATTACAATGATCTATTCATCTTCTACCGTGAAATGATGACATTCATATTCAGCTTACTCGTCAACTACATGTATGTAGACTATGCCTTAACATCGCTGGGGTATGAACATGTTGAGGCGATTTGGAAACATTTAATACGTGATAAATAACCGTCGGCATAAAGCCTCCTTTCACACACCCACGACAGCCTCATTTGTCAATGGCACTACTGACATCTACCCCTACTACCTAAATATTTCTGCTCCACACCCATCCCTGGTGGTTACTCCTCCGCTTCAAGCAAAGAAGCTTTTCTTGCATATGCACTGATGCGGACTCAATTCGGAGGCAAAATAAAATCTCCGACTATCTGGCTGCTAAATTGATCTTGGATATCCTTCAAGCCAAGAGGAGTAGAGATTTCCATCACACGCCGTAAAGGAGATTGGTTTCAAATACTCGATTATACCAGGGTATCAACTCAGAAACGACCACTATTGAAAAAACTTGTCCCAGTTCGACATGCCATTCTCTGGCTTCATTTCCCTTTTCAATAACATACAATTCATCATAATGCCAACCCCCTAGCTCCCTTTGTCCACCTATATAAAGATAAAGCTCTTCGTCGTGAGCGATGCTCATCCCAATTCGTCGTCCCTGCGCCTTGAACGCTATACAGAGTTGACCGCAATACTGTTCGGAAGTTTTTCTACACCAAATGTTAGCTTTTTCCGCTTTCTCTGATAAGAGTGTGAATGTATATAGGTACCTGAAATTCCGTGCTCAACGTTACAACGCATACTTCGTGCGCTCGGATGATATTCTCGCATGCCTGCGCCACTGATTCGTTCGGGCCCAGCTGCGGCATCCTATCCGCAAAGAGAAGAAGGATAAAGCTTCCCTGCAGGAGATATATGCCAAACAGATAGGACATGAAGGTGAGCTCTGGATCAATCGTCAAGATGGTCGAGACAGACTGCGAAGCAGAAATGGCATGTGATGCGCATTCGTTGAATCTCTTGGACGTGATCCAATCGTCGCCATCGTCCAACATGGATATGGCATCCCATTTGCCGTGTAGGAGTACATGCAGCACATGCAGGATATGCGTGCTATAGGCCTTGGCTAGGCGCATCTTGGAGGGATCACCTGCGTTGTATGGCGCTGTAGAAGGTGGGTATGGATGAGATGGATGAGACATGGATGACCTCGACGGCATGCCGGCAACCATGCCCTTTGGAGTGTGGATAGGCAGGGAAACTATGCCGTTGTCATTTCCTTCTGATGAAAGCGCCGCAAGACTCAGTTCGTACGTCGTAAGTAGTCCTTGGATAATAGATACGGAGTGCGAATCGTCCAGATCTCCAAGTCTTGGATGGCGGCGTCTGTGATGGACTTCTATAATGTCTCCTAATATAGCCATGAGTGGTAAGAAGTATTCGAAAAAGGCAGATCCGGAGGCAGTCGTTGGTGGTCCAATTGTTCGAACGGGTATCTCGTTTGGAGGAATTGTGTCGAGGTTTTCCCAAACAGCTTCAGGCAGAGGGGCTGGTTGCAAAGGTTGGTTAATCAAGCACAAAAGCAGAATGGGTTACTCAGTCCACTTACAATAAACTTCACAGTAAGAATCGGGGATTGTCAAAGCCGAGTTAAAGGACAAAGCCAGATGCCTGTCCAGAGCGTAGAGAAGCCAAAAGACTCTCCGGCGTTCCTCTCGATGCTCGAGATTGTATAAGCTGCCGTCCTGCTCCTTTCGACATGAGCAGAGGGGATTTGCGCATGGAGTTACAGGTCCAGCACACTGCTCGTCTTCTCGATTGAGACCCAGCGAAAAGGCCAGTCTCGTTGCCTTGGACCACCACTTGTAGCAGTCAGATTTGAAATCAGATCCAGAGACGGCAATGGAGAGGAGAATAAAGGTCAAAACGTCGTCAATTTCGCCAGCCGGCTCGTTGATTACTGTAGTTTTGGGCACTGTCGCGGGATTGGGGATCCTAGGATGGGGAGTCTCGTTTTCTGCTCGGAGACCACCTAAAATGGGAATCATATCAGCCTCACCGGTAATTGTTCATAACGAGATTGTATCAATCTAGCTCACCATGGATTCGTCGCCACCGGTCCGGGTCACGTTCAGATATCAGGGACGTCGCCAAATCATACAAATCGTTGACAATCTTTGCCCTCGTGCCGGGAACATGCAGCATCATGACATCGGCAGTTTGAGCCACACACCACAGAATGGTCGCAAGCAACGCGGGCGTGGTATATCGAGGGTTGGTCGGATGCGTAATCGACTTCTTGCGGAAGACTCTGGTCAATATATACGGAGAAGCAACGCGAAACAGCGAACTTCCCGGGTCCGTCAGGAAGATCTCCAGCAAGTCGCACGCAACAGAGGCGGGAATGATGTTGCGGATGTAGGGCAAGATTGGCTCAAGAAACTTGTACCAGCAGTCGTCGTTGGGCGCCTTGTGGAAGAAATCCAGCATCAGGCCTCCTGCATCGTGGCTGTTTGTGCTGAATGACTCTCGGTTCCGCTCAATGCTGGGAGTTGACTTGAAAGAGCCCCTGTGTTGTCGTGAATTGGCGGCCTCGACATGGGATCGCCTGTCGACTGGTGATGAATAGCCAACACTTCCGTCAGACAAGGCAACTTCCGAGTCACCAAATTGTCCTTCAAAAACATTCACAGACAAGGAATTGCTTATGGAGGAGCGCGGGGGCATCGGTGGCTGTATTCCGACCTGGATGAGAGACGGGACGCTGAGCGGCGGTGCTGGCCGACTTTGAGGATAGGGTTGACTGATGGAATGCAGCACATCTTGTCGAGCGTCCTGTAGAGTGATTTGGTCATCTTCGGTAGTAGCCGTGGTCACTTCCACAGGATCAGTGAGCGAACGTCGTGCAGCCGTGCTGGAGCTGATACTGGCCGAGGTGGCTGATGGAGACGAGACAGATGCCCGTGAGATACCATTTCCATTTCCATTTCCATTGCCATTGCCATTGCCGCTGTGTCCTATATTAGAATCACGTCGTATGATGCTCCCTCGTCGAGTTGACGAAGCCCAGGAGTCTCTCCGAGTGCTGATGCTACCATTGCTATTGTTGTGGTTGTTTGCTGTAGCCGAGGCCGGTAGACGCCCACGTTTCTTAACTTCGCGGTTATAACGGCAGGTATATCCGTAGTCTTCAAACAGCGGAGAAAGAAAGAAAGACACAACATGTTAGAGATGACAGTTACGAAGATGACGTGGGATGAAGCCATGGGGTGGAGATTGGGGGCCATTACTATCTCCATCCAGGAATGGAGCCCCCGGGAACAACAGAAGGGTCCCACGAGAGATGGTAGTGAGAGATAGTGTTAGGATTTAGACTTTGCTTACCTTCGCAACGACGACATGGACTTTTAACACGTATGATTTGTATCAGTCAGTCAAGTTCGACATGAATCATCAATCAACCAACGCCACACAACACCTGGCACGAGAGACTCACTATTCTCCATCACAGCGAGTCCTCGAGGCGCTGCACTTGTCGCACGCTCTTCGGGTGCGCTTCCGAGGCCTGGCGTGCTCCGCATCGGGCGTTGAGCCGCGGTCATGGCCGGACGCGACAAGAGGCTGAGGGCGATCCCGCTGTTCACCGTCGGCTTCGGTTGCCATGGCTCTTTTTGAGTTGCTGTCCTATCTCTGACTGACTCTGTTCGCAGGGCTGGCTCCCGAATCGAATCCACCCGCTATCAGACCATAAAAAAAAGAATGGGGGCCGGTTGGTGAAATATCCGGGCGTGTGGTTATAGCTGGTAGCGGTACATACAAGAGAAGTGAAAAAGGGGGAAGAAGACCGAAAGGGCCCAATGCAAATTGGGGACCCGACGGATACTGGAGCCGCGCACGGGCTTTGATTTTTTGACAAGCAGGATGAGATGAGATTTGCTTTCAAAACGAGAGCAAATGCCGTATCATTTAGTACTTGGCCATGATTCGGAGTCGAGTCTCCAAATGCGGGGAGATTGGGCGATTCGTGAGGCTTTAGCCATTTGCTCCAGTCCCATCAGCCCTCGGCCAAACTAAAGTGCCGCTAAATGCTCAGGGCTTGGTGCCTGCACTGTCTCTTATTTTTTTATGTTATTTTTTTCTTATTTTTTTTTTCCCCTCGTGTTTTTCTCGCTGTCAAAGCTGCAGGGATGTGCCGGCAAAGGGCTGCTTCTTACCCCAGGTTTGGGATGATGAAGATTGTGGAGATGGTGGATCGCGGCGAAGCGGCCGGACCAGCTTTTGGTGCCGACGGAATAATGCTCCAACCAGAGAGAGCTTCGTCCCCTCTTGGGCGGCTCACATGATGCCGATCCCACAGCACACCTCAGTGGCAGAGACGGGTTGGGGCTGGGACGAACAACGCGAAGTAACCCAGTGCTGCGCTTTGAACACACACTCTGGGACTATGCCTGGATGCTGGTGTTTTTGCTGACTCTAGCAGCTGTGTCAGTTGTGTGTAGCAATCTCGGGGAACGTAGGATAACAGGGGTGGAGTCGGCTGGCCTTCGAGATAGATTGCTCCTTGTGCCCGATGATTAGTGAAGTGTGAAAGTAAGGCCGAGTTGTATAGTCAAACGAAACCATGTTTTACGACTTTTATTCAGCAACTTACTGAATTGCCTATTTAGTCGAATCATTCTGGAACAATTCCATAAGTAGACAGGAGACGCATTAGATCGGATCGTGTCTCTTCTAGCCACGAGCTAGCTACCCCGACTACATACGAAGAATTTGGTATATCAATTGAACTTTCCGATAATCAACGAAAGACAAAATGCCACTCCAATTCTGGGATAAAGAAATAGACAATTGAAAGGAAAAAAAAAGAGTCCACCAGCAATGTAACGCCGCAATACAATGCAAAGTCACGCATAGCCAATTAACCAAGGGATCGTCTCTCCATGGCATCAGCCAGCATGCTCAAATCCAGGCTCCGTCTACCTTGTACACGCTCCCGCTCACAAATGTGCTCTCCGGGCCCAACAGGAAAGCAATCACATTCGCCGTCTCCTCAGCTGTGCCTTGTCGCTGGAAGGCTGTGGGATCGTCAAAGGGAGCGTCCTTTGGGCGACCGGCAAAATCCCAGTTCTTCTGCATCAATGGCGTGTAAATGGCACCTGGGGCAACGCTGTTGACGCGAATCTCTCGCTCTCCATTTTCGAGCGCGGCTGCTCGTGTGAGGCCGACAATGCCGTGCTTGCTTGCATCATAGGCCCCATGTCTAGCAAAGCCTATCAATGTTTTGTTAGTATAAACCATCTTCAACGAGTCCATTGATGTGATGAAGCACGACTCACCCTTTAATCCGTGAATAGAAGACACATTGACGATGGAGCCGCGGTCGTTCATATTCCGCAGCTCAGCTCTCATGCAGTACATGGTTCCGGTAAGGTTGACACCAATGATCTTGTCCCACTCATCATCTTCGAGCTCCGAAACTGGTGAAACGCCGTGATATTTCCCGATTACCCCTGCTACGTTGGCAGCACCGTCCAGCCGGCCGTGCGCTTTCACAATCGACTCGATCCAGGCATCGACCTCCTTTCTCTTGGAAACGTCGACTCTTGTGACCATGTGAGGAACTCCCAATGAAGTGAAATAGACTTCGGCAGCCTTCATTGCTTCCGGATCTACGTCGGCAATGCAAACAGTTGCTCCTCGTCTTGACAAAACTTGGGCAGTCGCCAAACCAATGCCGCTGGCGCCGCCGGTGATGGCGAAGACCTTGCCTTTCAGGGCCAAACTTCCATCAATTACAACTGGTGGCGGTGATAACGGTGCTGTTACCACTTGCGGCGCTTTCTGGACCATCTCGGCTTTTTGAGAATCCTTGTTCACGAAGCCATTCTGCGTTGCTCGAGAGCCCGAGGACTTGGACGAGGATCGGAGGACGGACTTTGAGTTGCCCATTTCGCTGAGGGATAATGGAATCCAATCAAAAAGACTGTAAGTTTATAAAGAGTGTGAGGTGAAGAATCTACGAGTCTCTCAGTTGTTGCGGCTCACGGCGATATATAAACGTTCGAGATAAGGCGACCTGAGAATTAAATCTCCGCTAATCAAGGAGCTGAGACTGGACACATCGCTCCGAGGCTGACCATTGTTCACGCGGGTAATAATCCGAATAACTGAATTACGCAACAGCCAGCTTTTCCCTCTCATATGAGTCTCAGAGAGACTCCAACACCCGCTGATTAGCATCTCGAATTTCCGTCGGGGCCAATGTTTGGGGGGGCCAAGGAAATTAGCCGACGGCTTTTTAGAACGCTGCCGATTATTGACTGCCAGTAACCGTTTTGGCTGTAGTAGGCGGGAAAATATGGAGAAGGCTGACGAAGATGTGGGTTTTGGGGAAATTTCATATGAGCCGTACTAATGGCGCTCATTGGTGGGCTCGGCTTTCACGCATCTGGAGATTGGAGAGATACGCGATGAAGATGGAATTGCTAGCGATAAGAGATTTCATTGTAATACAATCTAATCGATACAGCCAAGCCAAGAAAGATGACGATTATTTCTGAAGCTACAAGATGCACAGGAAAAACTCTCCGGCTCATGGACATTCTGCCTAGCATACAAGTTGACAGATGAAGAAAGCTATGAACAGCGAAAAAGAGAAGAAGCAAAAGAGCTTCCTCTACATTTTGCTGTAGAGGAATAGATTGTTTTAATTATTACTTTCATTTACAGCCATTTACTATTATAGATAAAAAAATAAAAAATAAAAAATAAAAAAATAAAAAAAACAGAAGAAGAAGAAGAAAAGAAAAAGGAAGAAGAAAAAAAATAAAAATAAAAATTAGAGCCACTCGTTCGAGAATTACAGTATTTTTCGACCACTCCACACGCAGTTATCAGACACTCCCATGTAGGTACAGCGAGGCCGCGTCCATTGCATCGATATGGTGTAACAGCGTGAAAATAGCTAAACAGACCCAAAATTGGGTCCTCCTACGGAACCGAGTCGTCGAGGCGAATTTACCTATGCGGCGAAGTAACGCGGCTCCGGCTTGGGACACGCCGGCGCCGATGACACGGAGCTTCGGTCCTTTGTGGGGCCAGATATAACGCTGCAGAGATGCACTGGTAGTAACAACGCTTCTATCAGGTCAAGGCAATCATCGGGCAGCTGTCTTGACGATAACCCATTCATCTATTTTCCATGATTTAATGAATGACAAACACAATCCAACCATTCAGAGACTCTGACGTTCGATTCGCATAGGTTTGTAGTGACTTGTCGCAGCTCTTTACATTGGCGAGTACAGCATCACGTTTATAGCTAGCTAGCTATAAGTCGCCACCAGAGCTATCCTCGACACAACATCACAAAACATGCATCAGTTGTATTTTACACTGGAATTACGATCTAATAAAATCAGTTCAAATGGCATCCAGCAATCTAATCTTATCAAAGACCAAAAACCTCCCAACTGCCCTCTTCGCCAAAACGTCATGAGCCCACTTTCCATCCGTCACACCACACAACATGCCAAAACCAATCCATTCCAAATCCCAACTCCCGCCACAATCACCTCTCGAACCCAACGAGCCCATTATTTCTCCTCATCCTACCTTGCCTTTTTGCTCTCTGTTCAAATTCGCTGTCAATTGCGGGACACGCTGCAGTGCCCGCAGCCCGCACGTCATGCCCACATCATACCGCCACCTGGTTGAAGTCATCGGAGATCCAAAGGGCACTTAAGCAATAAAAGGGGGCCCCCTCACTGACACAGCACACTTTATATATGTGTCTGTGTGCATCACACCATCTTCTTTTCTAACCAATTCTCAACACATCCCAATATTCAAAATCAATTCAGCTCTACAAGTCAAAACAGTTTCAACAACCACCATGTCTGCAAGATCGTCCACCGCGCTCTTCCGCACCGCCCTCCGCCCAACCTTTGCCTCTCGCTCTCTCGTTGCCCCTTTCAGCACCACCGTTTCGGCCCGGGCCACCACGTACGGCCACAAGGACGACCTCGGCGGTCCCGGCGGACAACAAAAGCCGCCGCAGAATCCGGGCGGCCCCGAAGCTCTTAAGCGTAACTGGTGCGTTCCTCAAATGCAATTTTTCATCAAGACACAGGATTGTAACTAACATTGGGGGGGATGGGATAGGTTGGCCATTGGCGGTGCTGCTCTCGCCGTCCTTATTGGCTACAACTTCTTCGCCAAAGACCCCGAGGAGGCGAGGAGGCAGCGTGACAAGACTCTTGGCGAGATGAGTGGGAGGACAAAGACGGAGATGGGAGGCTTTCGACATGACTGAGAGGGAAGTCTGTCTGCTATGCCCGGGACTGTCAAAATGAAAGTCATCGGAACAAAAAAAAAAGGGAAAGAAAAAAAAAAAGAAGAAAACATGATACTTTTTGGCTGTGTAAGAGTAATAACGGGAATAGGAATTCATCAAAGTGTGTAATGGATATCGAATTACTATCTATACGAAAACAAAATAAAACAACATTCAAGTCTAGTAAGCTCCCATCTTCCCAATCTGAAGCTTCAAAGGGTATCTCACATCCCGTCTCCAAGATGCACACACACACACATCTATTATATACTAGTTAGTCTTCGGTGTCGCCTCCGCCGCAGCAGCCACCGTCTCGGGGCTCTTCTTCTTCCCCTTCTCCTTCTGCAGCAAGTAATCACCTCCCTTAACCGCACTATAAAATCCCCTCAGTCCCGCCAACGGCCAAAGGTCCCAAAATGCAGCGCTACTTCTTGTCTTCCACGTTGCGTTTCTCGCCCTCTCCTCGCCCTCCACATCAACCTTGACCTTGTCGTACACGCTCGGCAGATACTCAGCCTTGTACTTCTTTCTGAGCGCATCATACGACGTCCTGTCATAGTGTGACCAGAATTCTTCCTCGGTGTAATATGCATGCGCGTACAGCCACTTCTTGCCGTTCAACTCCTGCACCTTGCGTTCCAGAGCGCGGTTCTTTTCGATGACTTGTCGGCGATTGCCCTTGACACCGCCCCAGACACCGAAATTCATCAAATCTGGCACATCCGGCTTCGCAAACTCAGAGTGCAAGCCGTGGCCTGAATCTGGGTCGTCGCGGCGGATGCGCAATGGGCAGATCCAGAGAGGGTAAATGTGCAGCTCCTTGTCCAGCCACTCTTGGAACTCAACAACCTTGTCGTACGGAACGCCGACGTCCTGGACCATGTAGTAATCTGCAAGACCGCTCTTGTGCACAGCACGATACATGACGCGGGCGTGCATGAAGGAATCCAAAAGGTACCTGGTGATCCTGTTGAAGGGCGTGATGAAGTATCGGTAAGCGTACACGGCGGTCCAGAAGCCGCCGCGGTCGTACCGGAAGAGATAATCTTCCAAGGGGACAAAGTCTGTGACCAGCATCTCCTTCACATTGCCCAACCCCGTCGTCTTCAGCCGCTCCACGACCTCCTTGGCCCGAGTGTAGAACCAGGGGTCGCTGCGGCCGAGAAAGCCAACCGGCTTCGATCCCGCTGGCAGTTCGTCCGTCAGTCTCCCCGTACAAACAACGGTTGTATCCATTGAGAACATAATGGCGTCAACGTAGTCGTTTTCCGGCACATCACAAGCCTTTTGAACCCGCTTCAGCATGGCTGCTGGTCCCGACGCAAGCGAATACTCCAGCTGCACATACTTCTTGGCCTCCTTCAGCTGCACCTCCAGCAGCGTCACCACGCCCAGCGTCCCAAACGCCGATGCCGCGCCCCAGAACAGGTCCTGCCTCTCCGTCTTGGACGCCCGCACCGCTTCGCCGTCGGGCAGCACGATCTCAATCCAGTTGATGTTGGCGTCAAACGCGCCGTATCGGAACGAGCTGCTCTCGCCCGAAGTCCCCGAAAAGCCCCCTCCCACCGTGATGCCCGGCAGTTCCATCACCACGGGCGGCACCAGCCCATGGCGCAGCGTCTCGCTGACGAGAAGATCCATCGGCACGTTCGGCTCCACGACGGCCGTCTTGGCCGCGGCATCAACGGCGAGGACGTGGTTCAGCTGGCTGGTGTCGATTGTGTTTTCCGAGCTGCGGTGGGAGCGGCGCGTGCTGTTGGTGGCGCCATGGTAGATGCGAAAGGGCTTCTGCAGCTGATGGAAGTGCTTGACGCGTGAAGATATGGATGAGACGACTGCATTGTGAGCCTCCATGGTGGTGACGTCAGAGGCCTGCTCCAATCGAGCGCTCTTTTTATAGATTAATCGATAATTGATGTGTGCATACGAAAACAAACGCTTCAATTGAAAAAAAAAAAAAATCCAGCAGCGCCAAAACCAATTGATGTGATGGGGAAAAGATGCATGTGAGAGAAGAGATCAGCGAAGCATCCGACGTTGGGTGAAATGTTTGGAAATTGCTGCTTACGTTAGTACCGAGCTCAGCCACATGCAGCGGTCTGCACATAAAGGGTCTAATGGCCTTGGCGAGAGAGCGATAACAACAGAGGGGAGCATATTTGGGGACTTCATATGAACAATAGAGAGACTTTTAGTAAATTGTCATATGAATTGAACAAGAAATACGGATAATCTTGTCTCAATGACTTTGAACATCTCAGCCCTCAATCTTCAACAATTGCATGTCACTGCACTGAGAAAGCACCTCGGTTCAAGCCATGATACGCAGATTCTGGCAGCAACGAGTTCTTATAAACAAAATACGCCTTATTAATTCCCATTTTTATATACCACGCCTTATGAATAAATTACACTTCTAATTCCTCTTATCCCTCTTGTACTTGCCCACCTGTTTCGGCTGGCTGCCATACGACCTCCTCGCCTGCACCTTGTCACGTCCCATGCTCGCTCCCAGCTGGATATCCACTCGCGGGGGTGTAGGGAAACCAAAGCTCTTTGCAATCTTGACCAGGTCCAGCTTCTGCACGTCGTAGACGGATCGCAGGCTGTGGCTGGCGTAGGCGTGGAGGTATGCCTTGAAGGCCTCCTTGGCGCTCTGCTGCAGATAGTAGTTCTTTCCGATGAGCTTCTCGAGCTGCGACTGGACGTTGATAATCTTCTTCCGCGGGAACTCGAATTCGACGACAGGGACGCGAGCGGCCTTGAGGTAAGACAGGAAACCGACTTCGTTGGGCTATTTGAACATGTTAGTGGCCGAGGAGCAAGTAACACAACTATTCTGATGGAGATTGAGCTTACCTGAAGGAAAAGCAGACTTCGTCCCTTGGCATCGGTACCTCGGGCAGTTCGTCCGACTCGGTGAATGTAGTCACGGGTGTTGTCCGGAGGGTCAAACTGGACGATAAAGTCGACGGCGGGAATCTAAAGAGTTTTTACCAGTCAGTTTTACATCCTTTTGTGTCTTTCCGGTGGCAACGGGAATACTCACATCCAAACCACGAGCAGCAACATCAGTGCAGATAAGGATGCCGTGCGGCGCGTTGCTAAACTCGAAGAATGTGTTGGTTCGCTTCTGCTGCTTCTGCTTGCCGTGAAGGTCCAGCACCGGGCAATCAATGTAGTTCAAGAGCTCGGAGTAGTATTTAACAGAGTTACAGCTGCTGAAGAAGACAATGACCTTCTTCTTCTTGGCCTGCATTTTCCGGAGGAAGGAGAATAGTAGTAGGAATCGCTCGTCGCCCTCGCACAGGACGTAGCCCTGCTCCAGGCCGTCGACTGTGCTGTGTTGCTTCTCCTCATCGACATTGATATATAACGGGCCGGGTCGCAGAGAGATTCTGGCCAAATCCTCTATACAATCACAATTCAGTCAGCCACTAATTCCACATTATGTGATCAAGTCGGCTTAGACAAGAATAATACTCACCAACTTTGGTTGTCTGTGTCGCGGAAAAGAGCATAGTCTGTCGGTCATCGTTTGACAGCACCTTGACAATCTGTCTCATTTCATCTTCGAAACCAACTTCCAGAATACGATCGGCCTCGTCAATGATGAGAGACTTGAGGTTCTTGAAAACGAATTGGGTGTTGAGAAGGTGATCGAGCAGTCGGCCGGGAGTAGCAATCAACAGGTTGACGCCCTTGGTCAACTTTTCGACCTCTGCTCTTCGGTTGGCTCCTCCAATGACGATACCATACGTCTGTGAGTGGTGCTTCATCAGCTCGCGTGCGACGCCGAAAATCTGGAGCGCAAGCTCTCGGGTGGGAGACACGACGATGACACCGGTGCCGTTTCGGGGCTTGAATCGCAGAGAACTGAGGATTTCGATGGCGGGAATCAAAAAGGCGAGCGTCTTTCCGGATCCAGTCTTTGCGGCACCGAGCACGTCCTTGCCGGCGAGAAGAGGTGGGATGGCCTGTTTAGGAAGCAGTGTCAGTAAATCAATGAATCCAGATGCCGTTGGGGCCAGGGGTTTGAAAGAGGAGGACGAACGCTGCGCTGGATGCTAGTCATCTTTGTGAAGCCCATCTCTTGAATCGCCCTCATGGTCTTTTCGGATAATTTGAGATCTTCAAACTTGTCAGACTCGGCGAGGGTCGACAGTATCGGCGCAGAGTTGGCGGGAATGACATCGCCATCGGTGTCTTTGGCGGCAGGCTTGTCTTCTAGATCGGATCCCTCGCCCGCATCTGATTCCCCGCCCTCATTGTCGTTCTCCTGCTCGAGGTTTGAGACCGCATCTTCATATCTCGACTCTTCTTCCTCTGATACTTCTTCTTCGTCTTCCTTGGGCTCGGCCGGGGGGGGATTCTTCAGCTTCTTTGACTTTTTGGAGCTGTCGGCGGCGGCATCGGTCTGGTTCCGCTTGCGCTTGTTGTTCAATGTAGCGCCAGCCATGGTTGACGATGTGGTTTATGGGTATTTTGGTGAAGGCTTGTTTGTAATGCAGCAGAAATATTTCGCCAGCAATCAGGAACCGATAAGAAAAAAAAAAAGTTGGTCTGCGATTTGCAAAAAAGCGGGGCTATATCAGAAGTGGGGGCCGCGCCACAGGCATCTGCCATGATCAATTTGAGCTAAGAATTCACCAGCCACAGGTACGTACTCCTTCGTTCGCGCCGCCCACACACCACCACACTTTATATTGGCGATAGTATTGTCTAATTCGTAGCAGCAAAACGAAGCAGTCTCATCTCATCAGCCATCAATGGATATAGGCGTTATTTATCTCAGTTTCATGTTTCTTTTTTACACATGTAATTTGTGTTATAAATGTCCTAATAGACAAAAAGCAGAACATGGCATCACGCTTTAGCGTTCATCTTACACTCACTTACAAGTGGCTCTTTGCCGCCAAATACGTCCCTCCCAGCTTCAGCATGTTAACCGCCTCCTGCACCATCTCGGCAACAATTTCTCCCGCGGGCTGAATCTTATCAATGGCTCCCGCAACTTGTCCCATCAAATGCGGAATGTCAATGTCCCGGCCCTCGTCCAGATCATTCTCCATCGGAATCACTCCCTTCTCCACCAGCTTCTTGATCTCGCCCGGCCGGTCATGCCAGCTCTGGATATAGCCGTTGGTCCTCATACGCAGCGGCCGGCCCGTAATCACCAGCGTCCGCTCCGTGCCTTCAAAGCCGCACGTCACCACCGCCTTCTTGGCCTCCTCGCTGCAGCCAGCTTCGTCTGAAGCGAGGAATCGCGTGCCCACCCACACGGCCACGGCGCCCTGCATCAGCGAACTGGCCAGGCCCCGTCCATTGCAGATGCCGCCCGCAGCAACGACCAGAGCTGGCGAGCCCTTCAGCATGGGCGGCTTGTATCTTCGTGCCACGTCAACCACCGCTGGAATCAGGACTGAATTGGCCACGTCGCCGGTGTGGCCGCCTCCTTCGCCACCCTGGGCACACACAATATCGACGCCCAGATCCAGAGCCTTGACCGCGTGCTTAGGATGCCCGACCATGTTCATCACCAGGATGCCATTCTTGTGAAGCTTCTCCAGGACGTGTTTCGGCGGCACGCCTACCGCGCAGACAAACAGCTTTGCGCCGCTGTCGATGGTGATATCAATCAGCTCATCCAGCTTCCCGTGTGTGTAGTCGTGGTTGGTCTTGCGTGCATTGCCACCCAGCTGTGGCAGCGCCAGGTCCACGCCGAAAGGGAGGTCCTGACTCTTCAAATTCGCCTTGAGCTCGGCAATGATCTCGCGGAGCTGGTCCGGCGTGTACATAAAGCCGCCGATGACGCCCAGACCGCCAGCATTGGAGACGGCGGCGGCAAGACGGCCTCCAGAAGTGCGGGCCATGCCAGCAAGAATAACAGGATGCTGAATCCCCAGCAGGGTGGTGATGGGAGTGGTGATGGGTCCGGTAGGCGCCATGGTTGTGGTTGGTGATGGATGGTGTATAGAGACCGAGTACAAGTGCTTCGCGTGTTGTATCCGCTGCTATGGGAGGGCAAGCATAGGACTAAATCAGACCGAGCGGTCAGCCAATTGCTAGAAATAATCAAGACCGCCAACAGTGAGACAAGATTGCAGCGAGTGGATGAAGGTGAAGAAAAACATCCGACAGCAAGGAGGAGCTGAACCCTGAGCAAACCCCCGTCCAGCCATCGGCAGCAATTGCACGCCTCCGTGCCTATTCTCCGGGGCTTTGGCGTAGCACGCGCTGCGACAGGCACCCCAAAGCGGCAGCGGCTACGGCACCAGCCGCTTTGCGGGGAAGCGATCGATGCCGAGGCATCACGAATCGGCATCCAGTGGAAACTCCACGGAGTCCGTTACTGCTTATACTCCGAAAGCACATGTAAAATAATAGTCGAGACATTCATGTCGTCTAGGCCAATATGGGAAATATAATATTAGAATACAGGACAGAACAGAGTCTGATCACGCCGCCTGGTCTCTGGTAGACACTGCATCCACATCGTGGAAACTCGAACCCGAAAGCTTGTCTAGGTACGGACAGGCGTTTCGCTAAGCACTCCAAAAGACAGCGCATTTACATCACCAAGGGGACACAAATATACATAAATTGTGATTCATTTCTCATTCATTCATCATATTCGTCAGACCACATCTGTTGCCCTCTGCCCGCGTTGCTCCATTACACGCTAGCAGGTTGCTGGTAGAAATCTTAAGCACGACCTGCCCAAGGAATAATCAGTGACATCTAGGTACCCCGTGTCAGTAGTACAATATATATGTCCAAGACTAAACATGTCCGAGGCATATAATCTCCTGTAGAGCCACCGCAATGCTCAATAACTCATTCAAAATGCGGCAGCCGCGCAGGAATAAAGCCGCTCTTGACAGTGGGTGTTACCCTATCTTTGGCCTGAGCCTCTAAATCATGTCCGGATATCCCGGAATCGCGAAGAGCACCTTCATCGTCACCTTCATCATCATCGCTCTCACCATCGTCTTCCAAGTGAATCTCGTGTGGCTCTTCTTCTGGTTTATACTCGTCGTCTCCCACATCCGCCAGCTTTGGTTCTGCTTCTGTTTGCAGCCCTCGCTCCAGCGCCAATTGGGCTGCGGCCTCTTTCTTCTTTGCCAATTCTTCGTCTTCTTCCCTTCCTAGGCGTTCTTCTTCTAGTTCGAGGTCTCTGAGTGATGGCAAGGGCTGAGCACTCTGTGCCGAATCTTGCGGTACTGCTCCAAATATGGCGAGACCAAGGCCCAGAGATTCTCTGGATCCAACCGAGCCAAGGGTTGTTCTAGATACTGTTCTAGAGACGGTATGCGCCGGCCGCTTGCCTTTACTACTCGGCGTTCTTCCACTCTTGCTGCTCCTGTCATCCTTTCTAATCATGTCATAGGTCACATCGTCATCAAGTGCTATTGCATCTTCTTCTCCTTCACCGTCGCTAGGAAACAAATCACCACGAGAACGATAAGAGTCTGATGTTGCGCCCGATCCCGTTGTACCGCTCCGCTTCCTGGACTGTGACGGTTGTAGGAATTCTCCATGGTCCGAATCGTCTTCCGCTCCCAGCAGCGGTTGCGTCTCGGTATATTCGTGTTTTCTTGCCCCAGGGTGCTCTTGCAAATCCGCCGCACTAGGTTTGTATCGCAAGGTGCCGCCCATCTTCCAAGGGAGCTTGCTCAAGAAGCCAATCGGCTGGGTGCTGGGGATAATGGTGGGATCCTGCTCGCTGTTTTTTCTTCTGGCCCCTCTCGTTCCGTAGCTCATGCCTCGCTTTCGACGTGGCTGGTGGTCAACCGTCTCGGGTCTCCTCTGGCTGCCAGAGCCAGCCAAGAGACGGTCCCAGTCTTCCCCTCCCCAGTTGCCCAGCAGCCCGCCGCTCTCTTCCTCGCGATCCCAGTCATCGTAGAAATTGAAACTGTATTCTGCTCTCTCGCGGGCGCGCTCCCGCTGCCGTCGAATGCGCTCTTCGGCATCGCCCAGGCAAACCGCTGTGCACTGCTCAACGGCGTCTCGTATCGACCCCAGGCACGGATTGATGTAATGATGCTGAAACGTCCAGATGCCGGCGGCGGCATTCTCAGTCACGGCCTCTGCATCGTGTGTGATCTGGTTCCAGCGCTGACGCAGGCGCGGATCCTCAAGAAAAGCCATTGCTGGTGGCTGGTCGGCTGGGTTGCTGGGTGCTGTTGGTTTACTGCTGCGCGAAAGCGTACCCAACTGGTGACGTCGCAGACATCCAATGGAACGGCAGATGAGAATAGCGGGCAGCTCAGTGTGCCATCTCCTACAGGCAATTGCTCATAAGGCTCGGCGACCTGCACTCTGCTGCGCGCGCGCGGCGAAATAGCAAAAACCGGACGGTGCTCTGATTCCTGTCGAGGGTTGCAACAATGCAGATGGAGCCCTTCGGTGTTTATGATGAATTAGCCTGAACCGACCCATTGATGAAACAGCATCAACAATAAGGCGGTGGCACGTGCAGCGCATCTCAGACAGCGGCTCGAGCTTATGTAACGCCATCCGGCCAAAGCTTCTTTAGGCTCTGCGCTACAGGTTTACGCTATAACTCGGTACTAATGCATGGAACATTCCGCTGTGTCCGTCTCATTCGATCTCTGGAGACTCGAGGCGAATTGTCTGAGCACAGATTGGACGCCACCTTCTTTCACTTTCTGGGGTGCATACGCGAAACTTACGAGACTCGGCTACAAAGCCTATTCTTTTGTTGAGAAGATTAAGATACCGACGCGGTTGGCAGAATCCTATTTTTTTTTCTCATGACATTTTATTATTATATAGTAATAATTCTAAGTAAATTTATCTGGAAAGCTACTTTCTGTAGATGTTTAATAGTACTTGATATGAATAAAAAAAAAATAGTATAATATATACGGCAAAAGACTTGGGAATGCGTTTAAGTATGTTGATTTAATATGGGGAGCAACTTCATGTGCGTGTGTATCCTCAACAGCAGCAAAATAACCCCCCTCTGTGATACTACTAGGATTTTGACTAATCTTGACTAAACAGAAAGAGCCTGTATCAGAACCATCATTCGTCGTTTGTAGCACTATACTTAAAAGCATTTACACGGGCTTTATAAAGAAATTTGCGATATAGTTGATACTGAGACTGTATCTGAAGTCTGCGATACGCATATTCCTCTAGGTTAGACGAAAACCCAACTGAGGGCGACGCCAGCTACGGTGCCTCGGTAACTGAGCTAGCATGTTTACAAAAGCGCATACCGCGGATACTGCCAAAATAAATACCGGATTTATTGAGCTAAAACTCTGCTAGCCGAGTTTGTGGGTGTTGTCCGTCAAGGTAGATTGCTTTTAATCATAGATCCAATTTTCCAATATTGGGTGTAAAGCAAGTAGGATTTGTTGAAGAATATAGCAGAGAGGTTTGAGGAGGAAGAAAAAACAAATCTTCTTCAATCATAATGAAGGAATTAAAAGCATATGAGTATCAAATGATGTGAAGATGTATGTATGTACTAATAAGTAGCGATAATATATGTAAAAAAAATAGTGTATTTAACCGGCTTCCTTGCAACCAGAGAATAATACCTTTGTCTTATTTCTGCTACTTTCACTGATTGGTCATAATATTAATGATATTTTACTTTTTATATATTATCTTTCATAAATTATTCTACGTAGCTCACGCTGGCTCCATCTATGCAACTAACAATAATTATTCTATACAAACAACCTCCCATCATCCAAGGGCTCTTCATGGAGCACGGCACATTCTTCCGTTGTTCGCGACAGTCCAGGCCTCACTGCCCACAAGGCGGTTGCCCCAGAAGAGAGAGTTGGGATCATACTTCTTCTTGATGGAAAGAAGAGTGTTGTAGTTGGAGCCGAAGAATTCCTGCTGGAAGTTGGGTTGCTGGAAATCACCCTCGTTCATGTAGATGCCGCTGCCCGGGGTCACGGCCTCAAGCTGGGGCATGTACTCGTTGGTAATGGTGTTCTGGTCCGCAACCATCTGTGACCAAGGGGCCGTGTTGTTCCAGGGCGTGCCAATCTGCAGATGGATCGTGGTGTTTCGCCATGCGGGCAGGACTGCGTTGTTGACGCCGGCGGGGCGAGCGTAGTTTGCGGAACTGCCGGCCATCACGACACCCTGGGCGGTGAGGTTCTGGATGACGGCCTGGAGACCATCGTTGTTGTTGACGAGGACGCTGCGGGGGATCAGCCTGCTGCCGTAGTTGAAGTCGCCGACATCGAGGCTTCCGTAGGGGAGAGGGCCCATGTAGGTGCTGTAGTGGTCAAAGTATGAAAGCTCGGTGTACTTGATGGTCGCGGGAACTCCGAGCTCAGAGAGCAATGCGGTGAAAGGAGCGAGGACAGTGTTCTCGACGAAGTCGGCGGTAGAGTTCCAGACGGTAATCGGCTTGACCTCGAGGATCTGGTTGTTCATCAGGTAAACCACCATGGCACCCTGGTCGATCATGGTGGGGATCATGGCATAGAACTCAGAAATGACTCTGTTGAAGTTTTCCGGGGTGGTAGAGGCGGCAAAGATGTCAATCTGAGCGCCACCGACGATAGCCTCGGGGTGAGCCCTGACCGTCATGGAAGTGACGACACCGAAGCCGGGGCCGCCTCCACTCAGAGCCCAGTACAGGTCGCTGTTCTGGGAAGGAGAAGCAGTAAGGACAGTGCCAGCAGCAGTGACAACCTCGAACTCAAGAGTCTGATCGGCGGCGAGACCAAATTGGGTGCTGAGAGCAGAGTGGCCGCCGCCCTGGGTGAAGCCTCCGGCGACACCGACGGTTGGGCACTCGCCAGTGACGGCGACAAATCCCTGGGCGTGGGCAGCCTCGAGGATTTCAAAGCCCTGGATTCCGGCGCCGACCTTGATGGCAGCGCCAGAGTAGCCTGCACTTGAATAGTTCTTGATGACGGAGACGGACTTTAGGTTATGGGTCCAGATGCCCAGGGCACCAGCACCGGTAGAGCGGCCAAAGAAGCTAGATGGAGAGAAGAAAAGTTATCAGACTAAGTTCTTGAGAGATGATGCTATAAGAAGACAAAACAAAAGTGAGGTCGGCATACTCATGGCCGGTGTTGCGAACAACCACGCGGATGTTGTTCTTGGTTGCGAACGCCAGGGCGGCGGACACATCAGCGGTGCATGAGACGTTGACGGCATAGCTGACGTAGTTGCCCAGGAGGCAGGGCTGAGACTCGGGGGTGAAGGCATCGCAGCTCTGGTTGGCGAAGAAGGGCTGCATAACCGACGACGACGTCACGTAGCTATATTATCACATTCCTATTAAATCCCCATTCGCTGCGCAACAGGACACTGGAAAACTAGGCATGTACGAACTGTGTTTGCGGCAGCTCCCAGTCGGCTTGCAGATTCGCACAAACGGCCTGGTTGTACTTCGGGTCGTGGCATGGCGTTCCGAGAGGGACGGTGGCGATGAGTCGGCCGCCGAGTGTGTTGTTCAGCGCCGCCCATGAGGCAGCGGATGGCCATCCAGGATCGCCGGGAAGATTGCGGCATGGAGGCGGCGGAGGAGGAGGAGGCGGAGGAGGGCGGGCAGCTGTGTCTGCGTTGGCAGCAGCAAAGAGCGCGACCGCGGCCGCGATGGAGGCTCTCATCTTGTCTTTGTCTGTGTTTTCCTAGGCCTCGTGTGCTTTCCTAGGCGTTGCAATGGCGAGGTGAAGCTCGGGTTTGGGCAAGAAGATATATATCACGACCAGCGTGCGCCGTTGCGGCCAGTATATACATGCAGTATTGTGGATAAAGTTTATCGCATCGTACTATCGACTATGGAGACGTTGGAGACGCGGAGATTGTATAACAGGTAAGAGTAGCATCCCGGCGTGCCGCCTGTTGTAGAATCATGCCTCGGCTGGGTGGAGTAGTGGTCTGTTCAACGGCCAGTCCGCGACTGGACTCTTTGCGACGAGAGTCTGTGCCGATACAGTAACCACATCAGCACAATCGTGCCGGACACGTGTGGCACTAGCAACGGTCACTAGCATTCCAATCCACCCATCTCATGGCGTCGTCTTATACGGAACAATCATATCTAGATTATAACACTCGTAGTTTGATTGCCAAGATGCTGCTGCCATCTCTGCTCTATTATAGTCTATATTATAGCATTCTAATTCCACGAGAGCCTCTTAGCGCTGGTGAGATTGATTGCAAAGCAAAGGTCGCTTATAATTCGACCTTGTAGGCATTGGAGCTCCAAGCCTGACATGGATATCTCGGCTCAATTCCAAGTAGATGGAGGGCCTTGCTGTGTTTACGTCTTCCTTGCCTGGCAGCCGTCTCTAGCAACGGCGGACGTGTACAGCAAAGCGTGCGGCGCAGCCCTCCCAGATTGGTGTCTTCAGCCGTCCTCGGACATGCACCGCTTTCAGCTACAGTAGCATCGCTCCATGACCTGAGACCGAATTCGTGCTTAGCCCGTCTTGGGGCCAAGCCCGATCTACGATAAAGGCATGCGAGCCAACCCCCTTTCCATGCAGCTTCCAGGGGCCAGGTCGGCTACACACACCCATGATGTCGGTGGTGGCACTAGCAGTGTCTACCGCCGCATGGAGCGAATGAGCGAATGTCTGCCCTTGGCCTTTTCCCACCTGGGCTGCCAAGAGTTTAATAGCGTAGGAACTCGGCACTGGCTCAGCTGCAGCTCGAGGTTGGAAAAAATTTCCAATCCTCAGCTTTGCCCGCGATGCCGTATTTACTATGGCTGCTGGGAGGCAATGGTCCTACGTGGGGTAGACTTCTTGCGTTGTTTGGTAAGGTCAAGTGGCTCTTCCCAACAGACTGGGAGATTGCTCTTCTCCATACAAGACCAAAATCCACTCACCAATCGTGGAGACAGGGATTGTTCGCCGTGGCTAGCCACTTGCTCACTCGCACATTCACGCGCTGTGCAGTGCTGTACAGTAGACGCAGGACAGGGTATTTTTGTATGTATGTATGGGAACAGTTCCTATTTTAGGCAGATCCACCTCACCGGCATCAATTGTGGCCCTCGCGTGGTGGGAAGAAACTAAGAACCTTGGAAGACTCTGCCAAGTCCCCAGTTGCGGGCACTTTGCCAGACTAAGAAGCAGACCTATGCCTCGAGGTTCCAACACCGCGTTCCGAATATCCAGCTGACACATACTCTGGCTCAAGGAGATGATCCCCCTGCTCCTATCATGCAAAATCGCTTCATGGTCCTCGTGGCCCCGCGAATGTGATCATGTAAGACTTAGGCAAGCTTCTTCAAGAGGACCCTGACAGATGCATGGGATGGAAAAAGGCCATGTTCCAGAAGCCTACTGTCAAGGGAGAATACTCAAAGGTGCGCCGGATCTAAATCTTGGCCGCCTTCTTGCGATATTATGGATGGAGAGAACGCGCATTTCAGCCTTTCTAACGAGACTTTTTCCGCCCTAGCCAGCTGAATCTTCGGTCGGCCAATTGTTTTTTTTCTTCGCCCCCCCCCTGACTCACTACAATCCGGTGAGGTCGTGTCTAGGTCTTACTTTGGAGGCCAGATCTAATTGCCATCTACATGCCCGCGCATCTTTCAGGATTCCTTCCAGATCTTTCTGCGTGAAGCGGAAATTCTCTTATCCAATGGTTGCAACCTCTTCGGGCAATACCCCGTGCCCCCTTGGATCAATTCTCGAAAATATTGGCTGCCCCCGGGCGCCATGCCTTCTATGGCACCCGGTTCGGGAATAAACCCCCATGCCGGCATCGTGCTTTGATTGGGTTCTCGACCACGTTGCGGTGCGTGGGTATTCCTCTTATCCGCTAGTCCCCCCAGAAGAACGTTGAAGAAAATGATGACCCATCAACGTGTTTGGATAGTCGGCTTTTGAAAGGATTCTGAATCCTGCATTTCTCCGAGGCTAGAGTATGGGGTTTGCATGATATCAAAGACCTACTACCGGGACTTTTTCCTGATATAGATGCATATATACCGGCAATGGACGGCCACAGTTCATTATCACTTTGCTTGTTCTTACTAAACACGAGGTTCGGTCTCAGGTTGGGATCCTCGCGTGACCAGTCTACGCGAAAGCAAGGAACACAAGGCAATTCCCTCTCAGTTACCTGGTTTAAAACGATTGAGTACAGAGCGCAGAAATGTGATAGAGACTGCTGCAGGCCCATGTCGATGTCAACGAATCCAGTGTCAACGTTCAATCTTTATTTCCCATACTAAGCGATGCTAGATGGCTTAGAGAGACAAGGTAAGCCAATGCTGGTTTAGGAGATTGCGATATTGTTTGCCTATGCTCGACTGACTAATGGCAAACCATCCCAACGGTAGCCTAAGATTCCTCAATGAGAAATCCTAAGCGAGAAAACCAAAGAGTGCGAAGAATTACTAAAATGGGTAGTCGCCTCTAGCTACCGGCAATCTTAGCACTACTCGACCGGATTTTCCGTTGAAATCCAAGTTTCTGATTATCACACATGTATAATGATTTCTATGTCAATCAACGTTGACAAGTTATCGCAAACTATTAGCGTCGATGATTTCCGGCTTCCGAATGAGATTCTAGTGGAGAGGAAAAAGAATGAAAAGATCACCATGGGCCGTGAGCAACCCATAGCGCCGCCGATCGTTTGCAGATCGCTCTCTGCACGAAGATCCGGGGCTGCTGACAGCTTTCCGAATTGCGGGAGCGAGGAATTGATCGAGCGCGGAAACCGGTGTTTACAATGCCAATAATTCCTATGTCGGCCCAGTTAGTTTGGTTTTTGCTTTTCTCCTGCTTTTTGGTGGGTTTAATGGTGGTGTTGTGTTGACGCTTGAGCCCGGCAGACCGAAAAGGAAGGTCTCGGAAGCTAACGGACTCAGCCTCTAGCCTTGGGAGGAGCTATAACACGAGGGGCCCGTCCGGGTCGTATCGAAGGGCGCTCTAAGAGGGGTTATAGAAAGAGAGAAGACTCGTATAGAGCCGAAGAATAGGCCTATTTGTAGCTCTTTCGTCGCCAACTAGGCGCTGATGGGACAGAGCCCTAAAACGTTGACGACACATTCGGTAAACTGTGCGATGTACAGCAGATAACTCCTATGCCATACATAGGTAGCTTGTAACTGTGTACAGTACCTCACGGGCATGTACCTGGGGGAATGCATTCCAGACGTTCAGCCGAAAAAGCCAAGTCTCGGAGCATGGCAATAGAGTTGGCTTTAGGGGAATTAATTCTCTCAGACCTCATGCTGAACCGCGTCTTCGGTGTACCATTGAGTCTAATTTCGAAACTACACGTGCTTAATCTGACAAGTCCGTCTTATCTTCATGCATCTTGAGTTTGATCCAAGCACCTGCAGCCTGTCATCTGAATTTCAGGGCCTCAGGAGTTGTCCTGCTTGCAGATTGCGCATCCCCACCAAGCGTTTCACGGGGAATCTTCAGCGTCGTACCGCGAGTCTAGTGCCTCTCTCTAGCATTCAATTCAGCTTAGGGCTCGGAACCTACATCCTGCTTCGGCCGGACGCTAAAATATTGAGGCTTGCAGAAGTCGGTTTTGAGTGACATCCCAACCGTGTTCCCTTGTTTTTTTTTCTTCCCCTCTCCCCCGCTTATCAGGGGTGCCTTGTATGCGACGGGGATTTCTATCAGCTAACTTTTTTTTTTCTTCCTCTTCTTTTGTGATGAATCACGTCCTCTCCCCTCGCACGCCCTTGCCAGAATGCCTCCTCACCTCGCTTAGATATGCCATATTACCCCAAATAAGTCGGCATTTATCACTAATGCAGCTTCAACCAGACTATTGGGCTTTTCTTAGTAGTACGAGTAATGCACGTGGGAATGGCAGTTTTAGCTTGTAAAGTGCTTGCGTTCTGCAGGACTCTTATAATTTAACGTGGGAAATGCTAGTGCAGAGTGGTTGTAGAGACTAGGTCGAGGGCTGAATTAGACCCGTCCCTTAAGTCATTAATGCTGCGTATTAATTATACTAGGCTCTTTCTTTCTATATGCTAATTGGAATGCGAATGCCGACAGTAACAGCTGCTACTAGTATATCTAGTTCCCCATCTGTGACATAAAGGGGGGGTGAGATGGCGCCGGAGTTTTGGAAACATAACGTATAGTTGAAGCAGGCACAAGGACTGCGCGGTTTGACGTGCAAACACGAGTACATGTATATGTCTACTCTGCTCGCCCTTAGGTGACGCCTGGCCTTTTCCCTTCTACTTGGTTGAAAGATTCCTTTGATCTCGAAATCGATCTTGGGGACAGGAAGGACAATGAGGTTGTTATCTTTCCTCTTGTTGGCGCTCTTGGGAGCCTTTTCTTTGGTATCAGCAGCGGACAGCTCGGCCGAGAACTCTACCGCTGCTGCCAATCCCCTTGCCGCGTTGCCGGTTTGTGCGGTATGCCATCCTTTGTTTTTTTTATTTCTTTCCTTTTTTATTCGATCTTGGACTAAGAAACAATAGCAAAAATGTCTTGCGTCGGCTGTTGCAAATTCTACCTGCAACCCAAATGACGTCAAGTGTACCTGTGAAAGCGCGTCGATTCAAGAATCATCGGCAATCTGCATCGCAGGCGCCTGCACGGTTCGGGAGTCTCTAAGTATGTGACCTGCCAGACGCCCAATTCTCTTCATCACCCCAAATGGCGAATTCCCTGTTTAACACTTCTTGATTAGCCACCAAAAATGCGACAAGCACACTCTGTGGTGTCCCCGTCCGTAACAAGACCCCCATCTTCGCCAATGTCACCATCGTGCTCGGTGTCATCGCCGGTTTCATTGTCGTCCTGCGTATCGGTTCCAAGATTGGCCTGAGATTGGGTCTCGCCTCGGACGACTATGCCATCCTCGTGACGCTCGCGTGCGGTATCCCTTCCTCAGTGATGAACGTTCGAGGCACTGGCGGAAATGGAGAGGGCAAGGACATCTGGACACTGCCGTTTGATATGATCACTCGGTTCGGAGTATACTTTTACACCCTCGAGATTTTATATTTCGCCCAAGTTATGCTTCTGAAGATGACCCTTTTGTTTTTCTATCTTCAAATCTTCCCCGGACCGGCCAGGAAATTGTTGTGGGGCACCGTTGTCGTCAATGGCATATTTGGAGTTTCGTTTATGCTTCTTGCGACTTTCCAATGCACTCCAATCAGCTTTTTCTGGGACGGCTGGGACGGTGAGCACAAGGGCAAATGGTATGTCAATACTTCTCTCACGCCATGTGACTCTCCCAGCTAATAGAAAAACAGTCTCAATAGTAATGCCATCGGATGGGCAAACGCCGCAATTAGTATCGCCTTGGATTTATGGATGATTGCAATCCCCATGTGGCAAGTCCGCAACCTCAACCTCCACTGGAAGAAGAAGGTCGGCGTAGCAATTATGCTTCTTGTTGGTACCTTGTAAGTATATGCTCACAGCGGCAACTAGCAACCTATTGTCTAACATAAACCCAAGTGTTACAGTTGTCAGTATCGTCAGACTCCAGTTCCTTGTGAACCTTGGTAGTTCCGCGAATCCCACTTTCGACCAAGTTGACGTCTCTATCTGGTCGACTGTTGAGATTAATACCGGTATCATCTGTACTTGTCTGCCATCTATTCGACTGTTTTTGATCCGTCTTTTCCCTGTCTTGGGTGGCTCTTCGCACAAGAGGAGTGGCTACCAAAACTACCCCGACAGCTATGGCAAATCAGATCATGCAAACAGCCGGGCAAAGACACTGGTTTCAGCCGTCAAATCTCAGACTCGCCCAGAGCATAATGGGATTGAACTTGAGACCAGGTATGAGGTTCGGTATAGCGATGAGGATGAGGCTAGATTGGTGAGGATGCAAGAAGGGCATAATTTAAAGTCAGCGCATGAAGCCAGCGCACGAAGTGTAAATAGCGCAAGCGAGGTATCACTGTAAATTGTTTAATGTCAGCTAGGACTTCAAGGATAGAGGTCAGCTATTTTTTTTTTTTTCTTATTACATATATTGAACATTCCATAATTCTCTAAATTGCCATACTTTGAAACAGCTGAGCCTGAAGCTCCTCACAGCGCCCCAATATGCAGAAACCCGCGCTGCGAAGACAGAAGAAAGCTAGGAACATTCGGAGGACCTGCGACACCATCCATTCTCTAACAGCGTCCATGTTGTTGGAGTCTTCGACCTGATGAGCATTTAGCTATATGTTTACGATCGCTAGCCTAGATTGGGTGAAACAAGTAGTAGTAACAAATTTAGACTCCCTTCTATTTTAACAACTGACAGATTAATTTAAAACATTCTGAAACGACTCTGAAGCATATGCAATAATATGCTAAGAGCACCATTAAATTTGTTCGGAGGTACTAGTACTAATTAAGCGCCTCGTTGACTTGTATTGTATGTGCCAGCATAGGAAGCAGCATCTAGGTAGCTGATGTAAATTGTGGTGTGGAGATTCTAGGTATTGGTCGACTGTTCAGCGATATATATAGATTGTTTTCATTAACTATGTGGTGAAATCTGCGTGTAAGCGTAAAGAGTTGATGCCTTCAGCACAGGCTATTTCGTGAACTGGCATGCCGAATATAGCTTGCTTAGGCAGATGCTGGTGCTGGTTTGCCTGTCTTCTCATGGGCTAGGCATGTTATAGAGAAGCAATATAGCTGTTGCTGATCCTATTGGCTACTCGGAAACATGCTGTTTTCCTGGGTTTGCTTAGGTGAGGCCAGGTGAGGCGCGAAGGAGTCATTGTCATCCCGGCCGGTGACTGACGTTTTGACCAAAAGCCGTTGGAAGGGCTGGTGTTGGTGACGGCAATGCCACGTTTGAGCTATGGCAACCTCTTGATAAGAAGATTATGAAGAAATTGATTGTACACTGATGATCCCGCATCAATCTAAACCTTTATCTAGTGATCGTAGCTAACTGCTCGTGGATTGCACATGGGATATACTGAAGCTGTAGCTGAGATACAAGAGTAGAGTCCTAACGTGGCATCAAGAAAATATTCCGTATCCAGAAAGATGTAGTAGTATATAACACCTTAGTCACGGCTATATTGTCAGAACATATGAGTAACGCAGCTCTATGTCTCAAGGTTGCCCAAAAATGCAAAGAAGCCTAATCAGCATTGATAGTACAATATATCTCTAAGGCGATACGACTACTCTAACAATGAAGTTTGCTATGAGCCCCGCTACGAAACTCGAAGGACGATGATGGATTATTTCTCTCTTAAAATTTTACACCGAAGAAAGGCATCATCGAGTTCCTATTGGGCTTCAACAACAAAATTTGGTGAGGAGTATGGAGAGGAATATTAATACCATTTCACTATATATACCTCTTGTTGACGCCGTTAACATGGTTTCCCTGGGTACCTTGAGTAATATAGGCTTTTATGTATGTTATCAGATATGTGGAAAAGAAACTTGTTTGTCGCCTGTTGTAATACTGCGAAATTTTAATAGACGGTAGATATTTGGCATACTTGAGAGTCATAGATGTGCCAACATGGCATTGTATCAATAGATTAGCATACGGTTTACCGGTAACGATATGCTCTCTGACAAATGTTTCATTTGAATTTTGTATTTGTCAAAACGAGGGATCCAGGCCGTGATCAGGGCAAACCAAAGTCACGATAACAACATGAAGCCTGCACTTGTGCATTAACGGTCTAGCAGACTCAACTAAAGCAGTGGAATTGGTGGCGCTGGTGATCAGGAACTAGCACTGAGGCCCATTAAATTCAGGGCAATAGTGGAGGTGACAGGTGCCTGATCCATTCGCCCTGGAGCCAGCTGTAAGGCGTACAGTAACTGAGTTGCCATTCATGTCATTGGCGTCTGGTAGGTGCAGTAAATTGAAGTAGCCAAAGGGCTCTGTTGCTCTACCCCTAATTTACTTGGGTTTTGCTAATATCGGCTTCCGTTGCCAGTTATAATAATTCACACACGCCGTCCTGCAT
This sequence comes from Trichoderma asperelloides, assembly GCA_021066465.1. Taxonomy (NCBI): domain Eukaryota; kingdom Fungi; phylum Ascomycota; class Sordariomycetes; order Hypocreales; family Hypocreaceae; genus Trichoderma; species Trichoderma asperelloides. Next base: position 3,958 of record JAJKFY010000334.1, on the reverse strand, counting down.
ACGTCATTCTATATCCGCCATTACCTGAAAGCCACCCCCCGCCTTTAGCACCCCGCCACGCCCGCAAATCAGCTTAGACTTCCACTTCTCAAAGCATCTACAAACTCCAACGGCATCACGCATTTGCTCGCATCTGCTCTCGCAAAGTTCATTTCACCTACAATAGCTACCATGAGATGGCCAGATTCGCCTGACGGCCTCAGCTCCGACTGGGTCTTCGCCAACGGCTCCAACGTGCAGTAAAGGCTCCCAACGATATAGAAGTGCTCGGCGTGACAAGACTGACTCTCGAGCAGTGTATGCAATGATCGGAGGTGGTTTGCCGAGTTTGTAGCATTTCCTAGCACCGCTGAACCAGCTTATGTCGCCTCCGAGAAGGTATCTGTCGTCGGCGTTGGAACCGTCAATCTACCCGTCAAGCGAAGCCCTAATCTTAGAGGATCACGAGCCCATCACGTTCTTCGTCTTACAGACGTGCTTTACATACCTTCGTCTATATGCAACATTATTGGTTTCCCCATTTTTGATATCGTCGACGGCGTTAGCATGGGCAGAACAGAGAAGAGCAGGGGCGTCATGACTGATGCTAGTGGCAAGCCGCTTGCCTATTTCTCCCCTGATACAGAGACCAGTTTGGCTTGTCTCAAACTTAGTGGTCCCCCTGTTGGTCCAAAGCTGGCACCTACCAGATTACAATCCGGTGTGGCGTACATGTTGAGTGTTACGTGGCCAGATAACGAGAGAGCACGATGGAAGGCTCTCGACCAAAATACCACGGCAGACAACGAGAAGCGCCAATGGATTGGAGAGCAACCGTACACCTCAGAGGAAAAGCAGTGGCTGAAGAAGCACTACGGAGGGGAATTTAAGTTTCTATGTCTGTATGGATTGAGCATCTACGATGAAGAGGATCGAGCAGAAGGCCGAGCCATCATGCGCACGCTATCGAGAGCTGACGAGAGTGACGATGAGAATGATGGAGGAGATGATGATGACAAGAAGGGAAAGGAAGAAGACAAAGATGAAGACGAAGACGGAGAAGAATACTGCGAAGAAGAGGACGAAGAAGAGGACGACTCGGATCTAGAAAACCATCTCGCCGATTACCACTTCAACGAAGAGGAACTGGACTGGATTGAGAAACACTATCGAAATTCTGCGACCTTCATGATTTCATATGGTCTTAAGTTCTATGATGATGATGACTGCGCAAAAGCTAAACAGCTGGTTCGAGATTTTTTGCACGAATAAAAGGTGGTGTCATGCTTTGTGCCGACTCAAGCCTCTGCCAGTTAGATCAACATCAGATCGTGAAGTAAAAGATGAAGGATGTAATGGAGCTCTTAAAAAAAGGAAATTTGACACCAGGTAGTGTTGAGCTACCCCTATTAGGTATTTTATTTGCTTTGTTTTTATTTTTGTTACTAATTGTCTTTTCTCTTCTTATTCACCGAAAATAGATATCGTCTCTTTACATATGTTCATGTACTTACACCTAAATGAGATACTATAAAATTATCTGCCACCCTTCTAGAGCCACGATTTATGTAAAACCGCGCTTTGACATTTCAGTCAAATCAGCAGCTAATGCATTAAACGAATCCCTGCTTCTCGAAATACGAGAAAACGTGTCCCTGCAGGCTTACCGTGCATACTCATGCAGGGTAGGATCTACCACGCAGCATCGCATATGGCATCCCATTCGTTAGGTTACGTACTTAGTAGGTAGGAGTAGTAACCAAATAAGTTAGCAGCCATTGCTGAGCAGCTGCGAGTACGTTGGATGTTGGGATCACAACTAAACCATGATATCAAGGATCGAGATCTCGACGGATAGGGTCTACCCGGTCAGCACTAGTCACCACCGGGGAAGGCACTTGGGGTGCACCACAAGTCGCACTCACGGCATCGGTATTCGTCCGTGATGATGCCGATTGAGCGCCTCATGCAAGGTTCATTTGTGACACCAAGGTGGCGTCTAACCAGACAACAGTCTTATTTGCTGTATGTAGTGGTCCCCCCACACATACGCTCCCTGGCGATGTGTCAACGGTCTGGTGTTTGCATGATAAAACAAGCTTGGTGGTGACTGATTGGTTCCGTCGTACAAAGCCCGCATCCTATTCAGCTGTAATCGCTATTTTACATGCAGGTACAGGGCAACCGGACTCTTCGCAAGTCCGGGTTCGCGTTGTTGCTGAGAAACAGGGATATCATGCATCATTTCCTCGGCTGTAGCAGTTCTATTGTATACTTCCAGCTGTTGAGATCCTTTACCCCGGCACTTTCCCTTATCTGGATCGAACGGTCCCTCAACCCGCCAGTGGCCGGGCCGAGCGTCGCTGGATGATGAAAGCAACAAACATATTCACGCCTGGGAGTATTCTACACAGGGGTATTGAACGATTGGTCTGAGCGGTACTTGCGGTATTTTCTCCAGAAGCTACGAGGTATATACGCGAATATGAGGCGTATATGGAAAGAAACTTGGCTGTTAGTAATTTCTATACTAATATGTATTTAACATATACATATAGTGAAGTTATAGATATAGCTTATATCATTGTATAAATGGATATAAATACATTACATTATACATTAAAAATATTTTAGCTTCATGATAGCAAAGTGCAGTCTCTTAAAAACTTAAGTACCTAGTAGATTGCTTTAATTGTACATCACCACATATTACCAAATATATCTATAAATATAATCATATTCTCAACCCCGTTTTCATGTCAACACCCTGTGCTGAGTTAGTATGAGCTTATTACGATTAGTATAAGTAATAGATGGAATAATAATTTCCCATCGTCTTATCGGGCCGCGAACTATCCTGTTTCATATGCTCCATAGGTAAGAGACATCCGGATGAGAAGAAGCAGAAGATAAAATGCCGTAAACAGCAATGTTTTGTATGCAATGATATTAAAACAAGGGACGGTCATCAAATCCGTTGATTGATAGGCTATCGGAATTATCCGATATCTTGCACGACTTACAGATATCACACTTAGCACACGCGCTTTTTCGGATTATGCCGTACGTAGTTGGAGGCTAAAGCCAATATAGCAGCATACTTATCACTTATTTTCCGAATTCACCGCGTATCTGAGGCAAGGTAGTCTTTCATTACCCTCTACACCGATTCTGTGAGCAGGCTGAGAAATGGCGCCATGCACCTGCTGGCCAATCATTCTCCATGTCTACGTACCAGAAGGTACATGTACTCTAATTCGTGCTGTTTCGCTGCCATCTTTTTGGTGTAGCTAAATGTGCCACGTGCTTCTCAAAGATCTCTTGGATCACCCGGTATCCGGTCACATTCCATTCTGTCACTTCTTCTAGATCTTGGGTCGGTTTACATGTGGGCACTTCAAAGGACTTGATAGCACCCATCGGAACAATTCCGGCTTGAAGTATCTCGATCACCGCTTGGCCACAAGTATCCACCAGCCCAGAATGGCTCTTCACCAGCCGATCAGCGCAGATATGCGCTATAAATGACATAATTGAGCCCCTAAGCGCAAGTTCAGTGGCACAGGCGAGTAATCATTCCAAGTCAACACGTGGCTGTTGGTGGAGAGATGACACGAAATGTATCTACAGGGGAGTCTCCATCTAGGTGTAGACATTTGACAAGTGTGTTGCAGACAGACAGGGAGAAGGAAGTGCTCACTGAGCCTGGTGGTGGTGCAATCTGCTGCTAGTAGATTATTTTGGGGAACACGGCTCTAATACAGCGGCTGTCAGGACTGATCGGCTTTGACGGCGGCGGTATTGGAGGAGATCCCTGAACATGAAGGAACTTTACTGCCGTTAGAGTTGGGGGGGGGGGGGGGGGGGGGGGCCAAAATGGGTTTTATAAAAAGGCCGCCAGGGTGATGTTAAACGAAAAAGAGAAATTATTTTAAACAAAAAAAAAAAAAAAAAAAAAACAGAGTGAAAAAACCAAAGA
>JAJKFY010000333.1:0-157360 GCA_021066465.1 Trichoderma asperelloides | reverse complement strand
CCCCCCCCCCCCCCCCCCCCCCCCCCCCCCCCCCCCCCCCCCCCCCCCCCCCCCCCCCCCCCCCCCCCCCCCCCCTCGAATGTACCTTTACATCCATACTACATACGTACATGGGCAATACGATAATCATCAGATCCTCACTACATACCCCTCGCCCTGAACAAAAATACTACTCACCATCGTGGCTACCATGTCATCAATATTCACTCATAAAATAACAGGAAAGAGAGACATGCTTCGCAAACGCCCGTCGTACTGGTGCTACCTGTGTGCTGGGCGTATCAACGTACGTGTGAACTGGTCAGATGCCACGAATCTCGCAAGTGTGAGCATCGAGATACGCGTACTCGCACTCGTACACCCAGAACTTGGTACGGGCCACAACAGACGCCGAGTCATATGCTGGTAGCCTTTGAGAGCAGTGAAAGTGTAGAATCTTAGACAATAGCATGTAGCACTCAAGAGCAGCTGTGAAGATGCGTAATATCATGAGACAACAGTACGACGTACACCATTGTTGCAAGTTGAAGGTTTTCGATGTTTGATGCCCAGGGTCCCAGGGCACTCATGAGCTGCTGGGAGATTTACAGGGCACCACGCCCACTATTGCCCGGCTGGTTTAGCGCCAAGCGTATTTGCTGCTGAGCAGGCACTAGGAGTTGGTAGCACTCCGAGTGGCGCTGTGCCGGCCATGGTACTGGTACTTTTGATGTTTGCCGATTGTAAAACTGGTACTCTGTACTTACATGCAGTGTCATCCTGCTGAGCCAAGGCAACTCCGAACATGAGCGAAGCCCTGCATAAATCCCTACAGCAGCATTCAAGACAAACACAGGGGAAAAAACAGAGTCATTGCACAAAGGAGAAACAAGTTTTAGCAACAAGATACTCACTCGCTCTCCTCGTGACGCGACGCCATCTAGAGAAAAGGCCCCTGGCCGGTCTAAGCGAGAAACACCCGTCTCCTTGGGTGGGCCATATCCAAGATAGTCTTCAATTGATCCTCCCCAAACTCCTATTCAAATCTTCAGTGCTAAAACAAAGTGCTTCATCTCGCCAAAACCAAGCCCCCCCTTGCTCCTCGGTCAGCGCCCGCCCTAGGTCCGCCGGGCCCTACTGGAACCGGTAGCTTGATACGAAAATGGACGCCGTCAATAGATTTTGTCTTCTCTCTGGCTCGACGGGGGTGAAGTCAAGCTTCTTGGGCTGTGGCTGGAATGCGTCGTGTCGTTCTTGTATTCTTGTAGGTGTGTCCTTCGTAAAAAAAAGACGTACTGGGTACAAACATCATATACGAAATACGGTGCGGCGCAAGCTTTGCATCCCGCACCTGCTGCCGAGCTAAGCCTCTTAGGGCGATGCGAACGCTGAGCGAGGCAGCAACAAGAAAAACGGCTCCACTCTCGCATGTAACGGGTACATACCCTGGTATAGTGCAGCAGCCATCGGCTTTCACTGTTTCCGGTGCGCTCCATTATTCCCACTAACTGCAGTGGGGCCGGGCCGCGAGAGCATGGCGCGAAGTACTTCTTCTGCCTGTCGCCTCGATTTTCTGGAGTCCAAACATCACATCTTCAGCTCGCCACGTTTGGCTTGTATTTGTTCTTCTTCAGAGAGCTATATATCCAGTTGTAGCCTCTTCTTCCACCAGCCCGTCGCAGCATTGCCGGGACCTTTTAATTTTTGTGTTTTTTTCTTCTTCGTATCTGGCACCTTTGCATCACCCACACACTCGTTTCTTTCGGCGAGTAACAGCGTCGATCTCATCTCGCTTTCTTCCCCCGGTCGACGCAGCGACATATTGCTGTTTTTCATTGCATCGAACTGCATATCTCGCATTGGCATAATCACGACCACTAAGCTTGGGGGATCCCTTCGAATCTTCGCTATTTCCTCCGTCCAGCCGCCCGCAGCAGGCGCGGCAACTCAGAGACGATGTCTGCCGACGAGAAAACGCCTATTGGCGTGGAGTCGGCACCAACCTCAAGCCACAGCAACTCGTCAGATGTCGATGCCACGCTTTCATCCAGAGCTGGTCGCGATGCTGCGCTGAAAAAGGTGGACTCCAAAGTACCCACCCCTCCGGCCCCAAGGGCCGACAACATCGATGAGCTTTACGCGCATCTGCCTCCACACCAGGCCGAGATCTTGAAGCGCCAGGTCTATACCCCAGAGATCAAGGCTGGTGTCAAGGCCATCTACCGATATTCCTCTCGAGCCGACCTGGCCATCATCTTCGTTTCCTCCATCTGTGCCATCGCCTCTGGAGCCGCCATTCCTCTGATGACCGTCATCTTTGGTAACCTTCAACACGTCTTTCAGGAGTACTTCTACGCCCAGGGCCTCATGACTTATGACCAATTTGCTAGCAAGCTGAGCCACTTTGTTCTCTACTTTGTGTACCTGGCCATTGGAGAATTCATTGTCACCTACATCTGCACTGTCGGTTTCATCTACACAGGTGAGCATATCGCCGCCAAGATTCGTGAGCACTATCTTGAGAGCTGCATGCGCCAGAACATTGGCTTCTTCGATAAGATTGGTGCCGGTGAAGTCACTACGCGTATCACCTCAGATACCAACCTCATCCAGGATGGTATCTCGGAAAAAGTTTCTCTCACCCTCGCTGCTCTTGCTACCTTTGTTACCGCATTCGTCATCGGCTTCATCAACTACTGGAAGTTGACTCTTATTCTCTCTTCCACCGTGTTCGCCTTGCTTATCAACGTCGGCACTGGAGGTAGTATCATGCTCAAGCACAACAAGGCTTCTCTTGAGGCTTATGCTCAGGGTGGTAGCGTGGCGGATGAAGTTCTGAGCTCGATCCGAAACGCTGTTGCTTTTGGCACTCAAGATCGCCTGGCCAAGCAGTACGACAAGCATCTTCAAAAGGCCGAGTATTTTGGATCTCGCGTCAAGGCCTCCATGGCTGTCATGGTCGCCGGCATGATGCTGATTTTGTATTTGAACTACGGCCTTGCGTTCTGGCAAGGTAGCAAATTTCTCGTGGAGGGTATCATCCCGCTATCCAAGGTCCTGATCATCATGATGTCTGTCATGATTGGTGCCTTCAACCTGGGCAATGTTACTCCCAACATCCAGGCCTTCACTACTGCTCTTGCAGCCGCCGCTAAAATTTTCAACACTATCGACCGAATCTCTCCTTTGGATCCCAATGACGACAAGGGCGAGAAGATCGAGAACTTCCAAGGAAACATTCGCTTGGAGAATGTCGAGCACATTTACCCATCCCGACCTGAGGTGAAGGTTATGAACGGTGTCTCTCTTGATATCCCTGCTGGTAAAACGACCGCTCTGGTTGGTGCTTCCGGTTCTGGCAAGAGTACCATTGTTGGTTTAGTTGAACGGTTTTACGATCCTGTCGGAGGCACAGTCTACCTAGATGGCCAAGACATTAGTAAGCTTAATCTTAGATGGCTACGTCAACAAATGGCCCTTGTCAGCCAGGAGCCTACTCTTTTCGGAACTTCCATCTACAACAATATTCGCCACGGTTTGATCGGCACACCACATGAAAATGATAGCGAGGAGAAACAACGCGAGCTTGTTACCGCAGCAGCTGTCAAGGCCAATGCCCACGATTTCATTTCTGCCCTTCCTGAAGGATATGAGACAAACGTTGGTGAGCGTGGTTTCCTCTTGTCCGGTGGTCAGAAACAACGTATCGCTATCGCTCGTGCCGTCGTATCGAACCCCAAGATTTTGCTGCTAGATGAAGCCACTTCTGCTCTTGATACCAAATCCGAAGGCGTCGTTCAAGCCGCTTTGGAAGCTGCCTCGCAGGGTCGAACTACCATCACCATTGCCCACAGATTATCCACTATCAAAGATGCTCATAACATCGTCGTCATGTCTCAGGGTAGCATCGTAGAGCAAGGTACCCACGACGAGCTTCTTGAAAAACAGGGTGCCTACTACAATCTTGTTTCAGCCCAAAAGATTGCCGTTGCTACTCAAGATACGCCCGCGGATGAAGAAGAAATTGATGAAAAGGCCGAACTCCTGATTCGCAAGCATACTACTAACAAGGACGAGTACGAAGCCGACCCTGATGATGATATTGCCGCCAAACTTGACCGATCAGCTACGCAAAAGTCCGCCTCGAGCATTGCCCTTCAGAAGCGAAAGGAGGAAGAGAATAAGGAGTATAGCTTGTGGACTCTTATCAAACTGATTGCCTCATTCAACGGTCCCGAGTTGAAGCTGATGATTTTGGGTCTCTTCTTCTCTGCCATTTGTGGTGGCGGTAACCCTACCTCTGCAGTCTTCTTCGCCAAACAAATCGTCACCCTTTCGCAACCAATCACCCCCGAGAATGCGCACCACATCAAGAAGACCTCTGATTTCTGGAGTGCCATGTTCTTGATGCTTGCCTTCGTTCAGTTCATCGCCTTCTCATCTCAGGGCATCTTGTTCGCTAAATGTTCTGAGCGTCTTGTTCACCGTGTTCGAGACCGTGCTTTCCGCTCAATGTTGCGCCAAGACGTTGCTTTCTTTGACAAGGACGAGAATACTTCGGGTGCTTTGACTTCCTTCCTTTCGACTGAGACAACTCACGTTGCTGGTCTTAGTGGCGCCACACTCGGCACTTTGCTCATGATGTGGACAACCCTGATCACTGCCATCGTCGTGTCGGTTTCCATTGGATGGAAGCTCGCGCTCGTTGCTACCTCTACTATTCCCATCTTGCTGGCATGTGGTTTCTTCCGTTTCTGGCTGCTTGCCCACTTCCAAAGGCGTTCCAAGGCAGCGTACGCCGCCTCCGCTACCTTTGCTTCCGAGGCTATCTCTGCCATCCGAACTGTAGCGGCTCTTACCCGCGAGAACGATGTCTTGAGAATGTACCACGACTCCCTTGTTGAACAGCAGCGACGCAGTCTTAGGTCTGTGTTGAAGTCTAGCTCTTTGTACGCCGCTTCGCAGTCACTCATCTTCTTGGTCTTCGCTCTGGGCTTCTGGTATGGTGGTACCCTGATTGGAAAGGGTGAATATGACCTGTTCCAGTTCTTCCTTTGCTTCATGGCCATTATTTTCGGTGCCCAGTCAGCTGGTACTATCTTCTCTTTTGCCCCGGATATGGGCAAGGCACACCACGCTGCCAAGGAGTTGAAGACCCTGTTTGACCGCAAGCCCACCATCGATACTTGGTCAGAGGAAGGCCAGCCCGTGACTGAAGTTGACGGGAGATTGGAGTTCCGCGACGTCCATTTCCGCTACCCAACTCGCCCTGACCAACCAGTTCTGCGAGGCTTGAACTTGACCATCCAGCCTGGACAGTACGTTGCTCTTGTCGGTGCCTCTGGCTGTGGTAAGAGTACTACTATTGCTCTCTTGGAACGATTCTACGATCCCCTGAGTGGTGGCGTTTTCATCGATGGTAAGGAGATTAGCAGCCTCAACTTGAACGATTATCGATCCTTTATCGCGCTTGTCAGCCAAGAGCCTACACTGTACCAGGGAACCATCAAGGAAAACATCTTGCTCGGATCTGCCGAGGAGAATGTTTCTGACGAGGCCGTTGAGTTTGCTTGCCGCGAAGCCAACATCTATGACTTCATTGTCTCTTTGCCTGAGGGTTTCAACACTGTTGTGGGTAGCAAGGGAACATTGCTGTCTGGTGGTCAGAAGCAGCGAATTGCTATTGCCCGAGCGCTTATCCGCAACCCCAAGATCCTGCTTCTCGATGAGGCCACATCCGCTTTGGATTCCGAGTCCGAACACGTTGTCCAAGCTGCTTTGGACAAAGCCGCCAAGGGTCGCACGACCATTGCTGTGGCTCACCGTCTCAGCACAATCCAGAAGGCAGACGTCATCTACGTCTTCAACCAGGGCCGCATTGTCGAAGCCGGCACTCACCCTGAGCTGATGAAGAAGAACGGCCGCTATGCCGAGCTTGTCAACCTCCAGAGCTTGGCCAAGAACAACTAAATCTGATTTTTGATTTTTTTACACCTTGTTGATTCACGGGAGATTCTCCCCACTCATTTTCGAATTTTAATTTGCGCATGAGATATCCAGGCAGCAAACACAAAGCTGGCCTTATCCATCTATTGGCGTTTGTTTGGTGATATTATAGACAAAGAAAGAGGAATGACGGCCCCTTTAGAACTAGTCCCTCGGAATATCAAGGAGTGGAAGAAAAGGGAACTATTTTTATCCCTTTTCCGATTTTTTCTTCTTGTTTTATGGGCAAAAAAGTGTATTTAATCGCGTTTTATCAACAGGTCGAGGTGGTATTATCCCTAGACTTGACGCATACCTACTCTTCTCTCTTCTACGTGTACTTCTTGTTCCTTCTCTTTCTTTCATGATGACGAAAGGGGTCTAGAGGCATATTTGTTTGCTGACTCTCCCCTTTTCACACTTCACTTATGTAGTGCTACGGCGACGGTGTGCATGAGATAGGATGAGGGCCGAAACTTGGCGGTCAAATAAGCAGACTTTTGCATGACATGACTGGGGGCCTGTGATTTATGAATGAATAAAGAATACTTTTACATACATTTTCGTACCTCCTTGTTTGAATAATTGTGATTTGTTGGCGTATCGGCGTCTTTTATTTTCACTTTCCTTCGTGTCAAACGAAACATGTTGATTTGTTACTTGTTATATATAGCGAACGTATTAAAAGTGACAAGGCAGCGAATGTCCAGTCAATGATTCCTCTTCAGTGCGAGTTCAAGTGCGGTTCGGCGGACGTGTGAGTTTGAGCAGGCTAGAGAAAATGGTAAGATGATAAATAAGTCACTCTGAATTGGGGTATTACACTTCGTTGGCGCGATGAATGAAAAGAGAGTATAACTGAACCTAGATTTACATAGAAAGGCAGCATTGTTCCTTTTCATTGGGCTTTACTTTGTTGATGTCGTTCAGGGGCAGACCAAATGTGGTTTACTGTCTGGCTGATATCAATCTTTGTGGGAAGAAAAACAAAAGAATGAACAATGGAAACAACGTCGTATGAACCAAGCAACTTGTAAGTTGATATTGTGGTCTCAAGGCTCTGATGTCTGCATATAAGAAAGGCCAAAGACGACATCAAATGCCTGTTTCTCTTGTGCAATGCTCTTGATTAAGATAAACCCACTCAAAGTCTCCCAATCCGAAAAACCACACAAGAATTTGATTTCATCATTTGCTTAGTAAATCCTATCGGATTCGTCTTGAGTTATCGCAGTTTTTTTTACAATCGTACTATTCCTCCCCCCAAAAAAGAAAAGACCACAAGGTAGCAGTACTAATAGACAAGAGAACAATGATGTCCACAGACGTTACAGAGACGAAAAGGAAGCAGGTGGTTGACGACGAAAATGTTTATCCGCATAAAAAAGTGTTTACGGAGGAAAATGTCGTGGAGGGTGATTTGGAGGTAGAGGTAGATGGCGACTCGGCGACGGATTCGGACGATGACTACGACTTGCTGCGCACTGGTACTCCTCGTTTAGTCCCTACTCCATGCGAGTTTTCAGCTCGGGATTTGGCTCTGGCAAAGGAGAGCATTGACGAGATTGTGGCAAAAGCTTGCAGTGCTCTCGAGAAATCCGCTATCACTGACCTTGATGCCGATACTTTGTCTTCCGAAACCTGCCCAAGCACAACACTTACCGAGCCTGGTGATGATGATCATGTATCGGATGAAGGAATCAGAAACCGAAGACAGGGGCATCACTCTTTGATCTTGGAGGAGATGCCTCCCCATGCTAATGCTTTTACGGGTGCGCTGCCGGGGGATCGCGGCCACAGAACTTCGCCGCCGAATCTGGACGCAACGTGGACTATGACGAGCCATTTTGAATTCTTCCCTTCTGTTTCTGAATTGTCAGCTGAGGATTTGGATGGATTGACTGAAGGATGGTTTGCATGGCACTGTCTGTCTTCGTATTCGGAAGGGAGATTTGAGTCTGAGTCTGGTTCTAGGAGCGATGGCCCGCAGTGACGCTTCTGACGCTTCAATGGGGGTTACAACAAAAAGGATCTTGGTGGGATGTATGAGAATTTTAAAGAGGGATGATTATGTACTGGATTAGAATGCATTGGGGACGAAATCTTGCATTATTGTTTTGATATTGGAGAGCGTTGTATGTGGTGGTATCATGACATGGTGAAACAAAGGAAGATTTGGAGGAGAATTGTAAAGATGGGTGATTTCTTAAAGATAGAAGCTGGAAATAGCATGAAAATGAATGAATAATCATATTCTAACGGCAAGCTCTTCTGAACAGTTATAAAACACGCCTCTGCGAGTATTTTAGATGGCTGTCGGATGATTGCACGCTTTGTTGTCAACAATGGACGGTTCACATCGTAGCGAAAGGAGTCCGTTTCAGGATTACGAACTGACTGAACTCTGTTTTGCTTCTTACTTTTTGTTCTCATAATACAACCTATCCTTTGACACTCGACCGGCTGTACATGGAGTCTTCTTCGGTAGTATTTGTATCCGCAACTCTATACACCTCCATCGGATTCTCTACGTCATTACAGTCTCTCAACGCTGCCACAATGTCAAATACATCCTCTTGAGGAATTTTGCCCTTCCTCGATACAATCAGATACTTCCAGCCAAGATACGCGTGCTCATTATACTGCTTCATGCCCTCTAATATGGATGTCGCGGCAATGACATTCGCGCTGGCCGGCCAATAGTGTCTAACACGAGACCACAGATTCAGTGCCTCCTTACCGTAAGCATCCATGGACGGAAAATCTTTCCGATGGATGCGCATGGGCTTCGCCAAGTCATCATACGCCATCTCGGTAGCCTCCCGCGAGCTCACAGTCGCATACAGCCAACTCATCAAGTCGACGGCTGGAGACTCGTCATAGTCGCGCAGACTCAACTCGCAAAGCCGAGACCGCAGCTCTGGCGAGATTGATCCCAGGATGAGGATGCGGGCGCACGATTCGGCCTGGGCGTGGGCTTCTCTTGCGCGAGGGAGAAGCGGGCTTTTGTGCTGCGCAGAGCCGTCGAGGTGGGCGGAGAGGCGGAGGGCAGAGGCGCTGGCTCGGACGAGGAGCTGCCAGGATGGCCAGTCCTCGCTGCCCTGGAGCTTGTCGATGGCTTGGAGGGCTTGAAAGGTGCTGATGCTGAGAGATGGGGACATGGGATGTGGGTGTAAGTGGTGAAGATGGGCGTGGCGGAGCTACAACAAGGGGTTGCACAGATGACCCGGCAAAGTGGCTACACGGAACTCTCTCTGCTACACTCGTTGCAGTGGTTATATATGCCATTTTTTCGAGGCATGAGCTGGTGGTTTTTTTTTTTTTTTTTTTTTTTTTTTTTTCGCAATCACTGTTGGGCTGCTGTGTTTTAGTGTTAATCTCACAGAGACAGATGCTGTCCATCACTTTGTATAGGCATTTAGAGGTATGAACAGTAGAGATGAAGCGTAGAGATGCACAGATGCACCGTCGACTGCGGCTTCGATAAAGAGACCATGTTGTCGTCCAAAGTGGCTTGCTGGGTGAATACATGTATAAGCGTATACGCATACATACGATTGCTCGCGTGCCTTGCGGTAAACGAGGTGCGAGCACGAGTCGTACAGTGTTGCTAGATTATGCGAGGGAGATCAAACGCCATCTATATATACCTACTAATATATAGTATATACTGTATAATATAGCTTATACTATTACGTACATATACGGGCAATCTGTGATCTCTTTCAGCTGCGGCTGAGAAAGCAAACAGCCAACTTCCAGAGCGAGGCCCGCTCGGCGCCGGCTTTGCTCAGACCGTTTACTGGCCGACTATTGTCGCGAGTAATAACACATCATATGCAGGTAGTAACTATAAGCCACCACGCTCGCGGCACTATTCGCCCGGCACGCCCCTTTGCCGTTGACTCCAATGCGAATGAGTCGGTGGCACCCAACAGGGGATGCCCAAATTTGAAATTACGATTTGGATTTGCCAAAAAAGAAGAAAAAAAAGAAAAACATGGAACAAAAGAGAAGGTGGAACGTACGTGGCTTGTCCAGGCGCAATGAACAGCTGCTGCATGTGCATGTGCATTGCATTGGCGTCTTGGTCCTTGAGGAGTCGAGATTAATGAGATGCATCGCCTATGAAAAAGCAAATAAGAAGTAGTAAAAGGAAAACAAACAAAAAAACAAACAATAAATGAACAACAAATAGCTGGTCTCAGACATGCATGCAGCATCAAGTGTGGCCAACTAATTTTCTCTTTTTTTTTCTTTTTCCTCACTCGTTCCTTGTTTCGCCCTACTTGTTTTCCTTCTGTTGCTCATGTTTCGGCCAACTCGTTTAGCAGCGTGCGCTGAGAGAAGCCAAAAAAAAAAAGGACCCTGGCGGATTTTTTGTGGCTTTTTCTCCATGACTTGCTTGCCGCGGACAAGCCCGTTGTCAATATTACCACTGTATTACCACACCCTTCCCGAGTGTTTTTTTTCCTGCCTTTTTGCTTTTTAACTTCTTCCAGTTGAAGCTTGAGCCGTTTGGCTGATGAATCAGTTCGTCCGTTTCACCCTTCCATACCGTTTGGAGTCCTGATGGTCCGTCCTTGTCCCAGTGTTGCAACATAGCGTGTGAGAGAGTGAGAGTGAGAGTGAGAGTCAGAGTGAGAGTCAGAGTGAGAGTGACATGTCGAGATGCGAGGCCCAAATCTGGTGATTGACCATTGCACTGCTACCAAGAAATAGCCGGCATAATCCTCCCATTTGCTGCTGCTGCGGCGGCTGCCTACGGGACGGACATCGCCTACAGCTGGCTTCTTGTCCTGCCGTTTTGTCTTTTTTTGTCTGAATTCCCCTCTTCTTCTTCGTCTTCTTCGTCTTCTCCCTCTTCGTCTGGCTTCTCTGCCTGTCATTGATCCAGAGAGGAGTCTCCCGTCCATCAATGCCTCCGCCGCAGGGCTTTGGCTCCAGCCCAGGCTCAGGCCCAGGTTCTGGTTCCGGCTCTGGCTCTGGTTCCGGCTCTGGCTCTGGTTCCGGCTCTGGCTCTGGCTCTGGCTCTGGCTCTGGCTCTGGCTCTGGCTCTGGCTCTGGCTCTGGCTCTGGCTCTGGCTCTGGCTGCGGCCTTGAGCCCTCCCAGCCGACGGCGTTTGACATGCAGCACTTTGCGAGACGGGAATCGATGCTGGCCATGGCCGTGAATCTCCCAGCGACGCTGACTTCATCGCCGGCATCTTCAGCGCCTTCAGCACCCTCGGCAGCAGCCACTGTCACTACGCCGCGGCAACACCGCCGCCTGCCACCGCCGCGCCCACGTCCAGCTCCATCGTCATCTTCGCTTCAGCTTCAACTCCCTGCTTCCTCCTCTGCTTCTTCTACCCTGGCCTTCTTTTCTGATACTGGTTCTGCTGCCGCTTCTACGCCGACTGGCGCCTTTGCTTCAACTGCTTCTCTGGCCTCGGCTTCAGCCTCAGTCGCCTCTAATACTACTACTACTGCTGCTGCTGCTACTGCTACCACCACCACCACTACTTATACTAACATTCCACCTACCACGCCAGTTCGAGGACAACCTCGTCTGCCTTCGTTTGCTGTTGTGACTGCGGCGGCCGCTGCTGCTGCTGCCGCTGCTGCCGCCGCTGATTCATCTTCTGCTTCTTCTCCTCCTCGGCCGCCTCTTTCTCCGCTTGATTCATCGCCATCGTCTGTCTCAACCTCGTCTTCCTCCTACACAGTCTCCCACCCAGTTCTGCCTCCGCTGCCCATCAACCTCCCGCAGGAGAGCTCTCCAACATACCTGCCCTGGACCTCGATACACCACCATTTCCCCGGACTTGACCCTCTTGTGTCGCTTTCAGCTCCTCTCAACAACAACATCAACAACATCAACAACAACATCAACAACATCAGCAACATCAATAGCAACATCAATAGCAGCAGCGAGAACAGCAACAGCAACAACATCGGCTCCGACGCCGACATCAGCGACATCCCCGCCCACTTCAGCACGCCATCCTTCAACCACTTCCCCGCGGCCTTGGTCGGATCGCAGCCCTTGTCCTTCTGGCCCGCCTACGAAAACTCCATCAACTTGCCAACGACCTGGAACGAGTCTGCTCACGCCCTCGACCACCTTGACGTTTCCACAGCCCTTAACCAGGCTGTGATGGTCCTTCCACTATCACCTGCTCTCCAGTCACCACGGCCGCCTGTTCCCCAGACCCAGTCCGCCGAGGCCTACTTGCTGCAGGATTTTGACATCCACTCCGACATCGACGCTGATTTTGGGGACCGTCTGCGCGCTGAAAACTTGCGCGCCCGGGCTCGAGCTCTGGCGTCGACTTTGGCTACATTTTCGGCCGCGTCGGCTTCTGCTACTGCTACTGCTGCTGCTGCTGCTGCCGCTTCCACTGCCCAGCGGCCTACCGCGCCCCGCCAGCGCCACCACCGCGCTACTCACAATCTGGCGTCGCCACCAGCCGTACTTGACAGCTTCGCTCTCCCTCGAACCATCACCGGAGCCTTCAACGGCATCTTCGACGAACCCGAGGACATTCCCAATTTTCCCTTTCCACCCTCCCTCGCCGGCACGACGCATCCGACTCTCTCTTCGCCATCCGCCACCATGCCTGCAGCACCCACGGCGCGGCGACGATCGCGGAGACAGACCATCACTTCCGAAACTCACCATGACCCGACCTCGACTTCGCCTTCAATAGGCACCGCGCACGCCAGCAAGCGCCAGAGGGTCGTGCCGTCTGGTGCCGACGCGAACGGGCAAGTCATAGATGACGATGACGACTCCTTGTTTGGCGACTCCAAATCTCAACAGGGCGAGGATTATACGACGATTGACCTCACTGAGGCCACCGACGTTCCCGAAGAGCTTAAAAAGCCCAAAGTGGATAATAGAGTCAAGCTCTCCGGTTTCCAATGTGTCATATGCATGGACGATGTAACGGGATTGACGCTCACGCATTGTGGTAAGTCCCAGCCGCTTTTTATTTCCCTCTCTCCATTACCTTCTTATGGTGTTTTGCCCTCACGCTCCCTTCTCGCAAGTCAAACGCCACACAGTCTGCTCACATTCTTTTCTTGTTACTAGGCCACCTATTCTGCGCGCAGTGCCTCCATTCGTCGCTCAACATTGAATCAACAAGAGGCAAATGCCCCATGTGTCGAGCCAAGATCGACATGAAGGCCCGCGATACTTACACCACCAAGACGAAAGGCTATTGGCCGCTCGAGTTGAAACTGATGACGAGAACGCGCCAGGGCAAGCGAAAAGCTCAGGCCATGGCCTAAACAAAAAACTTTACGAACTTTACGACCGGAGTTACTGCGACTTTTATGTTTTTTTTTTACTGCTTTTAACCGATATACCACCACTAACTACACTTTCACAGGAGCCATCACCACCAACCGGCTCATTTATATGCCCCCTAGCATAAAACACCACTTCAGAAGGCATGGCTCCAGCGGTACATTATGGGACGGGGCGGAGGCGTATATACCATAGTCTTTTTTCCCTCTTTCTCCATTACTTCCTTCTTTCGTGTTTATATTCTAGCCCTTCTTCTCCGGCATTACCATTAGATATTTATTCAAAGCCGCCGCGAATGGGACGGATAGCATTGCTATATTGCATTTGAGCTTGCATATAGCATCTCTGTATATATCCCCTTACTGCAAAACAATGGAAAGGGAAAATGAAAATACTGAAAAAGAAAGAGTGTTCATAGCGCAACTAGTGACTAATTCAAATGCACCCACAAAGTGATTTCGTTGTTTTTGTTAATCACATGAGTAATATCGCGAACAGCCTGCTAAATTTGAGAATCAATATCACGCCATCACATGAAATCATCTGCAGCTACCATTTTTGTCTGTCGCCATGTCCCTACAACTTTACTTTGAAAAATATCTATTTTGACTTTCGGGTGTCAAGGCAGTTTGCTTTCTCTACCACCACCATCCTCCGCGTTCCCCGTGAATCTTCTTGTATGCTTCTTATATGTGTCTGTACAATTCCTTCCCATGCAAACGCCCATTATTTTCTCTCTTTCTCTCTCTCTTTCTCATTCAAGACAGAAAAAAAAAAAAAAAATTCTGTAAACCAAAAAAAAAAAAAAAAAAAGACTAAAATAGAAAACCAAAAGCACATTTGCCATTATTGTGCTCTACATGTTCTAAACCGTATTAGAAAACTTGTCTCTCTCCTCCTCATCTCTTGCCTCAGTGGAAGAACGCATGTTCATGCGGCTTTGGCTCTGGTAGGATATCATTTTCAAACTATGAGAGAGGACAAGTTAGCTTGCCAAATTCAAAGTGGGGGGGGGGGGGGGAGGGGGTTTAAAAAAAAAAACAGCCACCAGGATGTATCGTGACTTACCTCCAAGAAGTTTGTTGCGGCAATAACAACCACTAGTGCATCAGCAAGCTCTTCAATCTTTTCCTCCAAGCGCTGGCCTTCATTCCCAGTGCCGATGCCAGCGCTGCGCTTCAAGGCATGGCTCACGAGCATGCGGTGGTCTGTAAGGAACTTGCGTCCCTGGGTCACATTGTTGTTGCCGCGGCTTAGGATGGCTGCGCCGATGATACGGACAACCTTGGCTAGCAAGTCGTAGTGCTGCTCCAGGGCACGAGGGTTTGCTGCATCGATTTGCAGCTCAGGGTCAGCGGCAAAGAGCCCAGAGTTTTCGAGGGAACGGAAAAGGTTGGCGTGAAGAATGTACTTGGCACCGATGCGAGATTGGGCCAGTTGGAGGATGATGGCGAGACGGGCATTTTGGAAATTTTGTTGGTCTGTATTGTCTAGAGATGACTGGGGTTAGCACAAAAAAGACTCAAAGTCACAAAACTGGAAGAGAAAACGTACTGGATGCAAAGACGTCATGCCATTCTTGCATAATGTTCCGCAATGAGTCAATCAGGATACCGATGAAATTGAGCTTGTTCAGCGCCTCAACGACATAGCTCTTTCTTTCCCGGCTATTCATGTGGACCAAGGCGCCCAAGAAGATCAGGGCAGAGGTCTGGCATGCTGGCTCTCCGCAATAGGCATCATCACAGACAACGTTAATAAGTCGCTCGCCATATACCTGCACAGTCTTAAAGGTCTTCGGGCGGCTAGCAGCCAGAGGTCCATGATCCTCGGACATTCCAGTCAGATAGCGGTAGCAGATCTCGTAGTAAACAGATCTTAGTGCAGGTGAGCCTGCCCACTTGCCAATGGCCTGGAGACAGGTTTGGAAGAGCTGGTACAGCTTATCGCTGACCAAATTACCAATGGCTTTGCTGCTCTTGTCTTCAGTCGGGAGCGGTGAAAGATCCAACTTAAATAGCAATACCCTCGCAAGCTTAGCTAGTTCCAGAGCCTCATCCGGACGGTCTGCGGCAAAGATCTCCAAGCTTGGCAAAATGGCTTGTAGTGCTTGAAGGAAGAATGACGTCTGCGCAGCGCCCTTGTAGTCGCAGGATTCTACCATGACAAGCAATACCTTAATCCAGGATCGCAAGACTCGGAGGCAATGTGACCCAATTTGCTTCTGTCTATCGCACGAGATGAGATACTCCATTATTAATACCTCTTCTCTTTCGATCAGTGCCATATCATTGACTGCGATGACGGCCCCCTGTTGCGCTTCGCCTCTCTTTAGTAAGAGAATCTCCCGAACCCGATCTATATTGTAAATCTGGTTGGCATCGGCGTCGTTCTCCAAGCAGCTAGTAAGGTCCAAGTCCTTGTAGAATTGAATCGGCGGTGGGGTAATCTCCCAGAACCCGTCTGGCAGGAGGAAGTCGAACAAATCAAATACAGTCGGGGTTTGAATCGTCTCGTTGTTCTCTACAACAATTTGACCGTTGAGAGCATTGAATATGCGTCTCTTAACACCGGGCATGCGTGATTGGGCTATCTTGCAGAGTTCCATGGCAATGTACTCCAAACTCATACTTCGTAGTGTCAGAAATTCAACTAGTGTTACGGCACCATCACTCATCGGAAACTGCGCGTTTCCAACATTTTGGCCTTCCCATAGTAAGTCTGGCTGAATGACGGTCTCGCGGGTTAGAAGATGAAAGAGCAATTCATTTTCACGAAGCTCCCGGATGGCAATTGCTGATGATAGTGGCGAGGTCCAGAGGATGTTTAGTATGCGCATCACACGAGATTTGATGGCAATCAGCCATTGTCTCATGCCAAGGGCATCGCTAGAAGGAGACTCTAACAAAAGTCCCAATATACTGTGGAACAGCGAGGTACGAGACGCAAAAGCACTATTGACTTCTACCGAAACGGAATCCAGTCCGCATTTGAAACCAAGCAGCAAGTGTGCAATGGTCGGCTCCTTCGGCGTCGTTCGAAGGCATTGGTATAAGAAATCCAGAATATAGAGCTTTGTTATGTAGAGGGGTGATTCTGCCCCGCTGCCCGCCTCCAGAGGCGTCATTACTTCAGCGATGAATGCTCGTGATATGGCTTCGTGCTCTCCATTCGCTTCCATAGCAACAATTGCCTTATTCCGATGGACATGGCGACTACTTCCAGACCAAGCAGCTGTTATTTTGGATGATGATGACATCTTCTCCAGCAGTTTCAAGCAAGCCAAAGTCAAGTCAGGGTGACCTATGCCGCAGTATTTTCCCAGGTCAACGACTAAATTCAATCTAGTCACCAGTCCATCCTGGAATGAAGCATACGCGGCATTTGCAACAGGCTGCCTGCGTGGTCCCGGCTGGTTCTTAATCAATGGCCGGACAAGGTCGAGGTAGGTTGTTTCGAGATCAATAACCTTAGATATGACCTCAACAGCACGCAAAACACCTAGAATAAGCGGTGAGTCTGGAGTCGCATTTCCAATGTCGGTAGACTTTTGATGGATGGTATTGAACAGAGCCGTCATAACTTTATCATTGAACATCCACTCCATCACCCGTGCGAAAGGATGCATCCTGACATAAGTCGCTAAATCGGTCGTTGAGACCAAAGAGTCGATGGCAATATTTGTCTCGTTTGCTAAAACCAGCAGATCTTCATTGAACGACGTTAGACATGCAAGAATAAACTCCAGGCAGCTAAGACGCAGCACTCTTGTTTGATGAATATCCTGGAGATCCTGAATCTTGGATGAAAATACGAGGCCAATAACGAAATCGATATAAACCTCAATGCCGGGCGCTCGAGAACTGGCGCCGAGATTTTCGGGGAATGGTAGACCATCGTTCAGGGGACTCGAGTCGCTTGCCGGAGTAACGAGTTCCAGCAAGAGTTTGATAAAAGATTCGGGATCCTCGAAGCCATTACTCATTTCATCAAAAATACGGTCCATCGATACCACTGGTGCTGGCTGCTGTGATCGTATCGAACCTGCAGTGGTTGCACCAACAACATATCCTCCTGAGATCCAATTCTCCAAACACCTCCACATTGCATGGTTTTCTTGAAGGCTTTTGCGGCTCACCAGAGCCTTCAAAGCCAAGAAAACGCAGCCACGCAGCTGAGAAGGTATGGGGCTGCTGGCCAACTCGAAGAGCATATCGACAAGATTATAGCCCGAATTTAGCAGCAGAAACTGTCTGGTAATCTCACTTTCGCTCGCCAATTTAGTAATAAGGCGTAGATAGCACTCAAGCATCATGGACGACTCAGGTTCGGTTTCTATGACATCAGCAGCGGGTTTTCCACCCCGGAATCTTACTGACTGTGTTGGAGCAGGCTTCTGCTTTATTTTGTCTGAGAAGAAGTCAAGCTCTTTGAATATTTGAGTCCAGGTCAGGGATTGTGTCCTTCTCATCTTTCCGGATGAATGATGGCCTTCGTCTAAAAGGAACTCGTGTGCAGCCGTTGCACATTCGTCATTCACAGAGATAGCTTGAAGCATTTCGCAAAAGGCGGCAACAAGGGGTGTCGAGGCTCTTCTAGAAGCCCAATGCATAAATCCAGCGAGATTGCTGTCCGGATCTTGCCAAAAGTTTGAAGACGCTTCAGGCCTTCCTTCATAGGCGTATGCAATAATCAGTAGGAATCTCTCCAGGTCCAAATCTTGCTCATGTGTCTGGCTGAGCTGGCGCTGCTCATCTTCCTCCACTCTGAGTTTTCGGAGGACGTCAGGTAAGTTGGTTATGAAAGCATCGACAAAAATCTCCAGCTGTGACATGAGACATAGCTGGAAGAAGCTCGAAAACTGAGTTCGTTCGGAGACTAAAGGTGATGATTTCCTTTGTAGCCATTTGCGCATGCCAGCCCGGACGGAATCATGCCAGTCTGGGGATCGGATGTCTCCAGCTACGGAGAGCATGAAATCAAACGCGCCATCTTTAAGAGAATCTAAGAACTGCTTTGACCTCTGACGATCCTCTGGAGTTGAGTTAGCTAAGTTCAAGTCAGGCAGCCATTCAAAGCTCATACCTTCATCTAAATCGGTGCCTGACGGTATAGCAGATTCGGGAGGATCATCCAGATACCATCCACTGTATTCTGCAAGCCACCATGCACGAACCGTTGCATGTAGAAAGGGAAGCGGCCAAGTCGAGTCGTCTGCAGGAGGGAAGATTTTTCTATTAATCTCTCTGCCCTGCCTTAAGTCGTAGCCTCCCTCAGATGATGCGAAAACAGACATGTAGGCACCGATTGCCGGGACAAGGTGAACTATTATTTGGAGTAGATTTGCATTAGCTTGGCCATCCGCATCGTTGATTTTCAAACCTGTCAACACTTACCTAATAGCGTGTCATACTTGTCCCATTTCTTCAGTACAGAGATAAATTCTAGAAAATCCGGTGTTTCGGCTTGTCCTTTATCGATACATTCGCACAGGACGACTCCCAGAGCCTCATGCTGCTGCACCAGGCTCACGCGAGAGAATTCCACGGTTTCCAGCTCCTCGGGCAGATCATCCGTAGGCACGTTTCCTAGGGTCTGAGCAGCTGTTATTTTTTCTCCCAGCTTTTGCAACCACATTTTGATTTCCGCCATCGCGTGTAAACATCTCGGCGCAAGACGCTTCGAGGCGTCAGAACTTTTTCGTAGGACACGGGTATCGACATAAACTTTGATGGTCTCCAACGCGTTCGGCTCTTCTCCATCATAATCCACATTGTTCAATTCCAAAAACAGCCTTAGAGAGTCCAACACGTATTTGCGTTGTTGGTGGAATCGAATCACGGCACATTCGAGGAGCGACCGTCCTAGCACGGAGACGTCATCCTGAGAATCGAGGAGGTATCTGACAGCGTCCAACTCGTCGAGGTCGATCTCGTCTGATATGGCAAAAACGTCTTGTTGAAATCTGTCGTTCAACGAGTACTCGTTGCCGTCAATTGAAACCTTGCCTAGATGCTGTAAGCTGCTGTCGTTCCTTTCATGGTCCGTGGATGATGATGCATCATACCGCTCCTCACCGCACTGCGGCTCTTTTCATTCTTCTTCTGGCGCTCCCATAGCCTCTCCAGCTCTTTCTCAAAGATTTCAAAAAGAAGTTCATTGTTCAAGTTGTCAGAGCTGCTGCCACCACCGCTGCTCAGCGTTAGCAGCTCGCGGTGGAGGGCCTGGAGGGCATCTAATGTCGTAATCTCGGCCATATTGGCAATCGGAAGCTATCGCATATTGGAATTAGAAGATGTTGCTATAAGGGGAGCCGCCCAGAAGCTCCCAACGCGTAAATCGGTGCGCGGCCGTAAGAAAACGGCAGTGTTGGTGGATTGGAGCTTCTGGATTGTTACGATTTTGGGAGATTTGCAGCCTTGTCTTGGGCAGTTTGGGCAGGCGGTGAAGATTTTGCCGCGATGCAGCTCAGCCGTCAAGTAAATAAAGCTAGTCAAGGCGCCTCAGAACTGCAGGCCACTCTAGGCAGTAGTGGGCCATTGCAACATGGGGAGCCAAAGAGTTGCCAGAGTGAATTATTCCTGTTAATTGGACTTGTACAAGAGTTTTTCTTTTTTCATTTTTCCTTTTTTTTTTCTCTCTCGATTATTATAAAGAAGAAAGGCCTCTTTTTTGTGATGTCTCCTGTCGCGACCACTCATTCGTTCTTACGCAATACCATTCTATTTATGAACTCTCGTCGCGACGCGAACTGAAGTCCATCTTATGTGTCCATGCATCTCATACGCATCAACTGGAGTCCAAAATAGCAACATTTATCGCATCTTAGATTTAGCGACTTGAATTTTCGCCATGGTCTCTCATGGGCAGAGTGTCATGGACTTGGCGAGTGCGTTTATCCTACCTCTTATGTGAAGTTCGCTAATCATCACTACAGGGAAAGTGAAGTCAGGCGGCGTCAAAGAGCAGGAGAAATCCGTAGATAGTATGTGGATATTTCTATCAATACTCATTTAGCAGCTGATATTAATACCCATCTCAAGGCCTGGCCCAGCTTCTAAATCCTCGGAATGCATCTACGAATCTGTACGGCTGACTCCCTCGTGTAAATGACTTTTGATAGCGCTAACGTTATGTTCAGCTCTGACCTTGGGGATAAAAGTTATCACGAGATATTTGAAGCCATATTCGCCTTCGTACTCAAGGAAAAGCCTGCTTACTATGACAAGAAAAAATCACAGGGGCTTGTCGTAGCCCGATTGTCAAAATGCGCCGTCGCAGTTAGGATGGCAGCAAGTCGCGGCGCCTCCAAGATAGGGCGGAAGACACTGCTCGCCGCCATAGATCACATCACTCAAACCTTGCCTGGTCCTGATGATGACTTCGTACGGCCGCTGCTCCACGATTATGTCAAGGCCCTTACGGAACTTATATCTCGACAAGTCAACGCCGAGCTCTTAGCCAGAAAGGGTGCAGAAACTTGGCAAGACTGCGTTGATTTATTTCTGGATATTGCTCTTAACATTCTCCCAAATGAAGCGAACACAGCTTCATTACCCCACGCATCAAGGTCTTCCCCCGCACCAACAGCCTCTTCATCTCGATCTGTGCCTCGATCAAATTCATCTCTACAAGCCCAGCGCCACACTGCGCCGGGTGAAGGAGGTCCATTGAAGGATACTCTTGAAGGTCTCTTCTACCTGGTATCGGCAGCCAATGCTCCTATCCTTCAACGAATGCAGGATATTACCGACCTTGCCCTGAGGATACTGAGTATTAAGCATCTCAGCTTGGGTTCTACGCAGACGCTCTGCTTCTCAATCATCAACACTGTCTTTCGTGCGATTGAAGCAGATAACCTGGACGACGCAGTTACGTTGGCAAAGAATGTTTTGCCCCATATGGGTTACTGGTGGCGCCCAGAAAAGGCCTCTCAGGACGAGCTCATCAAAGGCTTACGGAATGAGATATTACGGGGTATAATCCTCATGCATCTACATTTTGAGCACCTCGCAGTCAATCTTGGGGATAAAATCGTACGCAATGAGCTGGAGAATCTGGTGGACCCTTTATGGCAAGAGTATTCTAGGAGAGGTGAAGCGTTCCGGCTACAGCTTAGTGATTTGGCCTTCGGTCCCTCGGCTTCAGGAGGACCAGCTATGCAACTTGGTCTATTAAGACTCAAACCTCACAACGTTGAAGGAGAGAGCCACTGGGCCATTGTACAGAATCTCGCTTACTTAGAGGCGATTTTATTGCGATCTAGAAAGGATGCCGCGGAGCAGGATGTGGATAATAGAGAGCAGCCTCGCAAGAGGAGACGAATGAATCAAGATTCAAATCCCATCAGAGTCAAACTCAAGTCAGAAAACGCTGGCGTCGTTCGAACTGCCTTACAGCTAGTACCATTCATGCTGGCGACCAATACTCTAAGCCATAGCCAGATTGATGAGCTTCTCGGAGACATCTCTCACTTTGCCGGAGGCAAAAACACCATCACAGCGTCTTGGGCTCTAATTGCTTGTGCTAGGTAATACTCACCGCTGCTCACTTTTACTCTGTACTAATATTCTATAGTTGTGCACTTTGGTCCAAAGAGTGTCGACTCCAACATGACACATGGAAGCAAATATGGCGTTCGGCTGCCCGATCAATCAGCCTACCAGCAACGAGTCGCGCTGCGTGCCTTTTGATACATTGCGTTATCGAAACTGACATACTGCCATATCATAATCTAGCAGACGACATGAACAACATTATTACAACAGCTGACATCAATGGACCAGGCGTCATATGTGACACGTCTCTTGCTTTAATGTCGCATTTATATCACGTTCGTAACTCCAGGCTGCCTAGCGCAAGCCAGAGTACATCGAGTTACATCATCAGATGGATTTTCTTGCGATGGAATCCGAGTATGTTATAATCCCAAACCGGTATGCGGTATTTACTAACTAAATAATCCTAGGCGAGCTGGCATATTCATCGTTCCAATCTGCTCACGTACGACCCATTGACCTCGTTAACCTCCTACATTTGTGCTGCGGAGCCCAACCCCTTAGTACAAGTCGCCAAGATATTGCATCTGGTGGTTTGTTGGGCGAGGCATGGATATCCCAACGAGAGATCGGAGAGTTCAATGAATATCTCCTCTTATTAGGGCATGAGACAGCCGATGTCATCTCTCACGAATGTTGCTATTTATCAGCCAAGGAAGCTCTACCTCTCACAGCAGATACTAGCATTTTCTTTACTTTGAAGAAGCTCGTATTAGAGCTTCTTTATCCCAAACTCGAAGAACTGAAAGAGTTGTGCATCTCCTGGACCAAAAGAGCCAGTGACGGTGGGAGCCAAATTTCAGCTAACCGATTTCAAAGCCTCATATCTGCATGCATAGTAGGAACGCTACTGATGCCCAATCTTAAGGATCTCAATTCTACTCAGTCATCTTCTATAGAGGCACTCTTATTAGATTTAGCTGAGAGAGCTCTTTCAGCCGCACTGAGTTCAGTAGAGCCTACAGCATTCATTGGCCTGACTCTAAAAGAGCTGAGATCATGCATACCCGAAATCAGCACCGCAAATCTGACCCAGCTATTTGGAGAGAGCCCCGGCATTTTCAATCTTCTTTCCAAGATTTCTGAAGTGATAGAACAGCGACAATCAAGTCAGCGCTCAGGAGGCCACGCAGATATCATGGACATAGACGACGATTTCGATTCTTCTACCAGCCAAGCTATGTCTTCATCGAACACTTATTCGGTCCCAAGGCACAATGCCCAGCTCAGCCTGAATGCTCAAGCGTTTTATATTGATACACGACTCCGATTGGTCCTCCTGAGACTCATTAATCAGGATAGGAGTCAGCTGGGGTTATTGCCTAACTCATTTGTTGACGATCTCCTAGCACGGTCTGACGATGAGTTCCTCTCGTGCCAGCGTCTCTTGATAGAGATCGTCAGATCTGACCTTGTTGTTACTACAGAAGCAGCATTGGCAATTGTCGAGAGGCTTGGGAAAATAGTAGGGAATCCAGAGTTTCAATCCTGCGAAGCCGCCCAAACCACCTGCATTGAGGTAATCGACGGCCTCAGCAACGTCTGGATCCAAGATAACCAAAACCTGGCAGATATGGTTGGCGACCTATACGTTCACTTCGTCAAAGTCTGCTTTCCTTCTAATATTCTCTCTCCAAAAACTCAAATGTCACTTGCTCGTTTATTATTCACTCTGCTACGGATGAACCCAGAGTATGGAAAAAAACTGAAGCTTGATTCGTGTCGAACCTCCCTGCTCTTGATAATGAAGCAGGGTTCAATGAAAGTCAAATGTTTTATCGCAGAAAGGATAGCAGATATATTTGAGCTATATATCTTGATGCTGCACGAGGACGTTTTTCTAGATATTTTAGACAACCTCCCGACAGATGCTGAGAATAAAGCAGGCATCGCTTTCCGTCTGCTCGTACTTTCAAAGATAGCTTGCAGCTGGCCTACTCTCTTGAGACGGTGTGCCTATCATATTTTTGAAACCCCAGGCAATATATCTCAATCCACAGACTATGCAAAGCGATGTTTAGCGGATATCTCAGTTGTTCTGAATCTCAAGACACCAGCAGAGCTCTTTCAACTATTTTCTCGCCAACTTCTATATACTTGGTTAGAAGTTAATACAGTGGAAAACATTCCTTATTCGATCTTTGGATATACTAGCCTCGGAGAGCTGTTGAAATCTGCACAGGCGGAAGCAATTGGGCTGGCAACAATGCGAGGACAGGATGCTGCAAGCGCAGAAATAGCCCGCCTAGTCGGCATACCAGAAACCCAACTTATCCAACAGAACTTTTCAACCTCGTTAGCATACGGCTTATTGCATACATTGACAGAGAATGCAAGCCAAGACAAGACAAAAGGGGGAGAAAAGACAAAGGTGGAAGAAAAAGTAAGAGGGGAAGATCGCATTAAGGGAAAGCTAGGTTCCAAGATATTTATCGATTCAGCCTATACTCATTTCATCGACATCGTCGCGCTCTTCTTTGACCTAATTGATCAAGAAGACTCTATCGAAAAAGTCTTTTTAAGACAAGCGCACCTCAAATATGCAGGCGAGAATATGGCAGCGATCAAGGCAATTGCACATTCACCAGCTGTCCTTCCGCCAAATCAGCAGCCCATGTTCAGGGCGAAATTTGTGTTCAACGAACTTGTCCGCCTTTGTCAAAGCACTGAGTTCCAGTTTCACGACCTTTGGACACCGGCTGTTGTAGCTGCGATTGCTCGAAAGCTATTCAATACGGTACACCCAGCACTTGGCTCTCTTCACGCATGCTCTGTTCTTCGCAAAGTGAGGATACTAGTGTGCTTAGCTGGACCAGTTGCTTGGGAATCATACTGTTTAGAAATGTTGTTAACCTCAATTCGAAGCTTCATTGTAGATTCCGAATGCGCAGATGATGCTCTGGGGATTAGCCAGTATTTACTCTCCCGGGGGAAGACATACTTAGCCCAAGTTCCCTCGTTCCTTGCTGGCTATTCTCTGTCAGCTTTGGCATCGCTTAGAGTCTTCCTAGAATCCAGTCAGTCGAGTACTACGCAAGAGAGCCAATTCAAGGCTACCATGAGTAAGGCGCAAAAGTTTCATGAGTGGTTTAGTCAGTATCTAGCAGATTATACCTCTCCGAGATTCGAAAGCCAGCCACAAAACGACTTATTCAAATCCATCACCATGTCGGCGGCTCATATACGGTCTTCTGGTAACGCGGAGAAAAACACTTCAGAAAGCAAGCTTCTTTTGGATATCCTGAACGATGAAATAGCGGAAAGCCAACTTCTCAATGAGTCTTCACGACAGCTTGCACTTGGTCTCCTCTGTGGCGATTTTATGATCCCAACGCATATTAAAGACGATGTTTTGGAAAGTGACCAACATGCGATTAACCATGCTTCAGCGGTGTGGAAAAGCTGTGGAGCTCAAAATCTCAGCGAAAATTACTTGGCTTGGGCAGGACGAGTTGTTGGTCGTTCATTCCTAGCATCTGGAAGCATTCCTGGCGATATATTACGGGAGTCACGACTCGACCAATATGAGAAGATAGCGCCGGGGCCCCATGGATCCGAAATGGGACTCTTACATCTCCTGCAGGACCTTACAACGAATCCAGACTCAATCACCGCAGGGTTAGCTGAAGCCACATTGCGAACTGCAATATCACGAGCAGTTGTGGAAGATGACGCTCCACTCGTCACAGCGGGCCAGCGAAGTCTGTCCGAGTCGCTTTTCCTTGCGTCACAATGGGGATCGTACAGGACCCCCCCTTCAGAAACTACTCCGGCAGACAGTGACCAGTTTACGTGGACTGAAGACATCACATCGAAAAGCTGGTTGCCTCGTTTGAGTGCATATCTTGCACATTCAGTATCAAGTTCAATTCTTCTCTCGGTGCTGTCATCGGGACTCCTGAATGTCAAGGGATTTGCTGAAAAATCTTTTCCTTTCATTGTGCACCTGGTGCTCTACTTTCAATTAGAGCAACAACAGGCGACTAAGAAGTTGCTGTCAAACGCGATGAAACAATGGCTAGGATCAACTGACCAAACAGCTAAAGAGAATATCAAGTTATTGATTAACACGATTCTTTATCTCAGGACCCAAGAATACCCTAAGGAGTCATCTATAGTAGATCGACTGCATTGGTTGGATATAGACTACGCTTTAGCAGCATCGTCCGCAACTCGATGTGGAATGCACAAGACAGCTCTCCTCTTTGCCGAGATAGCCGCATCAGAAACATCACGCGCATCTCGAAGGGCTTCTGTTGCCAAAGAAGCCGATATGAATGAAACTCTATTGGCAATTTTTGAGAATATCGATGATCCAGATGCGTACTATGGCTTAACGGAGGAAGCAAGCTTATCAAGCGTCCTGTCCCGTTTGGAGTACGAGCAAGCTGGCACAAAGAATTTAGCTTTTCGAGGCGCTCAGTACGATAGCCATATTCGCTTACAACAGAATACTTCAGAAGCGGACGCGAATGTACTCGTTAAGACATTGGGCACGCTAGGATTGGCCGGTTTGTCTCATTCTCTAATGCAAACACAACAGAATCTCGGTTCGACTGCAGCCTCCATAGAAAGCACGTTTCAAACTGCCCGAAGGCTTGAAATATGGAATCTTCCTGTGCCAGCTGCAAGCGATCATCATGCTGTTGTCACTTACAAGGCATACCAGATTATGCAACAGGCAACGAGTCTGGCAGCGGTCCGAACGGCTATTTATGACGGCTTTGCTCGTACAATGAAGAACCTAGTTGGCGGCAGTCGCAACGCAACGGCACTGAGAAGCCGTCTTGGGGCTTTGGCAGCGCTTTCTGAGTTGGATGAGACTTTGAATATTTCAGATGTGGCTGAACTGGAAAGCTACATGAATCAATTTCAGGGGCGCAGCCAATGGATGAAAAGCGGCTTGTAAGTCTTTTTTTTGCCCTTTCTCCAAAAGTGAAGTTACGGTTACTAATTCACGTACAGATACGACGATGTCAGCCAAATCCTCTCTTGCCGAGGAACAACAATGAGCCTTTTTAGCCAACGAGCATTGAGTCTAGGATATACCACATTTCCTATAGCAGCCATTAGGCAAACGGAAATCAAATCAATGCTTCTCGCATCAAGCATTTACAGATATCACCAAGCCACACAAGAATCCTTAAATATTTCAACAGCTCTAAACGACCTTATCAAGCCATGCGAAGCTTTGGGTGTTCATGTTGACGTGGCTGTTACGATCGAAGTGGCGAACTCATTGTGGGACTACGGAGAAATGAGTTCATCGATTAAAATGCTTCAAGGCATTGACAATGTTACAGCACTTAAAAAGCAAGCAATACCCGTGAGCCGATCTGACCTTCTTTCGAAAATTGGCCATAGGATGTCTGTCGCACGCCTGGAGAAGCCCCGAGATATACAGAAGAAATACCTAGAGCCAGCGCTCAAGGATCTTAGAGGTAGCGTTGAAGCAAAAGGAGCAGGTCTGGTGTTTCATCAATTTGCTGTGTTTTGCGACGAGCAGCTTCAAGATCAGGATAGCTTGGAGGACCTCAAACGACTCCAAAGCTTGAAGAAGGGCAAGAATGACGAAGTCGAAGATCTTAAATTACTGATCTCATCTACTAAAGACTCACAGCTCAGAGCCAAATATACGCACGTTCTTTCCAAGGAAAAGCAGTGGCTCGATCTCGATGAGCAAGAGCTGCGCCGTGTTGAAACGACGCGGAGTGAATTCGTTCGCCTGAGTCTAGAAAACTATCTACTCTCGCTGGCCTCTTCAGATGAGCATAATAACGATGCCTTGCGATTCACAGCACTGTGGTTCGAGAGATCAGATGACGAGACGACAAATAAAGCGGTGGGATGGCATCTCGCTAAAGTACCGACAGCCAAATTCGCAGGCCTTATGAGCCAACTCACATCACGGCTACAGAACCAAGATTTGACGTTCCAACAGCTCCTCGCAGATTTGGTTTACAATATTTGCGTGGACCACCCATACCATGGCATGTATCATATCTGGTCTGGCACCAAAGCTAGAGTACAGCAAAAGGATGAAGTGGCAGTTCTTCGCGTTAGGGCCAACGAGAAAATTGCGCAAAGGCTTGCAAGCACAAAAGCTGTCGCCGATGCGTGGGTCTCGATTGAGAAAACAAGCAAATACTATCATGTCCTTGCTCTAGATAGAGATCCTGCAAAGTACAAATCCGGAGCAAAGGTTGCGTTGAAAGATTCCACGGCAGCCAAGAATTTGGTGACCTACCTGACCAAATTTCACATACCTCCACCGACAATGCATATCGAGGTCAACGCAAACAAGGATTATTCCAGAGTACCCATGATCTCGAGGCTTGAACCGACAATGACAATCGCGTCCGGAGTGAGTGCGCCGAAAATCATCACTGCTATTGGAACGGATGGTATGAAATATAAACAGCTGGTAAAGGGCGGCCAAGACGATCTTCGCCAAGATGCTATTATGGAGCAGGTATTCGCGGCCGTCTCATCTCTGCTGAAACTTCATAGAGCTACCCGACAGAGAAATCTGGGCATTCGAACATACAAAGTGCTTCCGCTTACGGCCTCCTCTGGGTTGATCGAGTTTGTCCGTGACACAATTCCCCTACACGAATTTCTCATGCCAGCACACGAACGATATAATCCTCGTGATCTTAAGGGCACCCAGTGCAGGAAAGAGATATTCAACGTCCAGAATAGGACGGTGGAGCAGCGTATCAGTACTTACAGGAAAGTCACTGAAAGATTTCAGCCTGTTATGCGATACTTCTTCATGGAGTACTTTGTGGATCCCGATGAGTGGTTTGCAAGAAGGCTAGCATACACGCGAAGTACAGCAGCTATATCGATGCTTGGTCATGTACTAGGTCTGGGAGACCGTCACGGCCATAATATTCTTCTGGATACCAAAACCGGAGAAGCCGTCCATATTGATCTGGGTATCGCGTTTGAGACAGGCAGGATCCTGCCCGTGCCGGAGCTTGTACCATTCCGCCTTACCAGAGACATTGTAGACGGCATGGGAATAGCCAAGACCGAGGGCGTGTTCCGTCGCTGTTGCGAATTTACTCTTGATGCTCTTCGAGAAGAACAATATTCAATCATGACGATTCTGGATGTCTTGCGGTACGATCCTCTGTACAGCTGGTCGGTCTCGCCGGTGCGGCTGGCCAAGCTCCAGAAAGCTCGCCAGGATGGCGATGGAGCGATTGATGACGCGGTTCAAGCAGACGTAGATCCAAAGAAGGGGAAGAATCCCGCAGGTCGTCTGAATGAGCCGTCCGAAGGCGATCGAGCCTTGGAGGTTGTAAGGAAGAAGCTTTCAAAGACATTGAGCGTGACTGCCATGGTCAATGATCTTATAAATCAAGCAACAGATGAACGAAATCTTGCAGTACTGTATTCTGGTACGTATAGCTGAAATTCTTCGTTCTACTTTAAGCTTTGACTACATCATACTGACTTTGAATCATAGGGTGGGCGGCATATGCGTAAAGGACGGAACATGTACATCTTAACGAGTGGACATGGGAACTCACTGTTGGCAAACGCGAATTGCTGGTGATAGTCAAATTGTGGAATATGGAAAAAGGCTAAACTGTACATTTCTTGATGTGGATAGTGTGATATAATGGTGACATGCCATTACACGGTGCATGGGGATGAATAGCACCAGACTGTTCTAGTTCAAATTATATGGCAGCGATGATTTGGGAGTTATAGGAAGATAATCACGCCGACTATATACTGTTAGAGGCCAAATCACTGTAAATACTATACCAACCACTGCCAAAACTAATAAATATAATAAATATAATGACACTAAGGAATAAAACTATCTGCTCCACGGCTATTTGGGTTATACATTGCTCGTACCCTGGAAGCGCCAGTATCAGAGCATATACCGCTTATTAATAGAACTGCAGCGCTATAAGAGGCCCGCTATGGCGCGCGTCGCAGGCGCCAGGCGCGCTGGAGACGGCTGGTAATCAAGTGTCCTTATCGCGGGGCGTCTCCTCCATCCGCCCATCCATCATGACATAATAATAGCCACTTCCCAAACTTCGACCCAAAAACCGCAAGTCCAGTCCCACTCCCGACTATTTGATATCCCCCGGCCATTACACATCCAGCTGCTAGCAAAGTCCACGACCTCCTTCCTAGCACCGACAACGTGCCTTCGTGCCACCGACCTCGGCCCGTATCACGAGCCATCGACAGACAACAAAGCGGCAGCTCCAGCCGGGGTGCGATTGCTAATCGGCGTTCATGCAACCAGCGACAGTCGACCCGGCTTCTTCCTCTCGCCGCCGTCCACGCGTGTCCTCGTCCTCGTCACCCACGTCGTCTCCGTCAGCAGCCAAGAGACCCCGGTTCTCCGATAGCTTGGCCATGGCCAGCGTCTCAGCGAGGGGCAGGATGCCCGACATCATCGACCCGACGAAGCGTCAGTCGGCATATCAGCCTCACAGCGGAGCGCGGAAGCTGGTCATCAAGAACCTACGCAGTCCCGTCCACCACGAAGCACGAATTCAGGAGTACTATGCGCGGACAGAGAGGGAGCTTGAGGGAGCGCTGGACGCAATCTTCAACAGCCGGACTCCGGCCATTCCGCTTGAGCGGCTCTACCGCGGCGTCGAAGATATGTGCCGAAAGGGAAACGCCGATACAGTGTACAGGACGCTCAAGGATAAGGTGGATAGCCATCTGAAGAATGTGGTCCTGCCCAAGATACAGAGCGCAGCTAGGATATCTAACCTCGACGTGCTGAGGAAAACGCTGGCGGAATGGAAGACCTGGAATGCTCAGACGGTATGACCATTTTCTTTATGAAGACATGGACTTTATATAACGGCATTGCTCACACATTTGATTTCAGATTCTTGTCAGATCGACCTTTAGCTATCTGGACCGCACATATCTGCTCCTCAAGTCCTTACCATCAATAAACGACATGGCTATTACGCGGTTCTGCCGAATGGCCTTCTCATCTCAAAATTCAGAATCTAGCCCAAACATTGGTGCCGAGCTTATCTCCGCAATATGCGAGCTGATCAACTTCGATCGCCGGGGAGATAATCGGAAAGATTCCGAACTGCTCAAAGACTCTATCATGATGCTCTATGTGCTGGGAGTGTACACAAAACATTTCGAACCCGTATACCTACAGCAATCCGAGGCATACTTTAGAGAGTTTGGAGAAACATGTAGCCCTCTGAGCCTCAAAGAGTACATCGAAGCTTGTGAGCGGCTCCTGGAGCGCGAGGATTACCGATGCATGGCGTACAACCTGGACAGTACAACAGAGAGGCAGTCAATGTCATTGGCGCATAATATCCTGATTGATAAATATTCTGATAAGCTTCTGCATGGAGGAAGCTTGTCAAATCTCTTAACTGATCGAGATGTAAGGTCTCTGAAGGGATTATATGACCTTCTTCGGCTATCGGGAATACAAAAGAAGTTAAAGATACCGTGGAGTGACTACATCCGAGAAACGGGGGCTTCAATAGTATCTGACAAGAATAGAGGCGATGAGATGGTGATTCGCCTCTTGGATTTACGGCGGGCGCTAGACCTGACCATTCGCGATGCATTCAACAAGGACGAAGATTTTCTTTGGGGAATGCGCGAGGCGTTTGGTAAATTCATGAATGACCGGAAGATAGCCGATTGCTGGTCTTCAAATACATCGAAGATTGGCGAAATGACGGCGAAGCACATCGATATGTTACTTCGTGGTGGCATAAGAGCCCTTCCCAAGGAGCTTCTGTCCGATGTCAAGGATCGAGCTGCGGCAGAGAAGGCGGGGCATGCCAGCAGCGCAGATGAAGACGCTGAGCTGGACAGACAGTTGGATCAGGCTCTTGAACTTTTCCGATTTATCGAGGGCAAGGACGCCTTTGAGGCCTTTTACAAGAAAGATTTGGCTCGTCGTCTTCTCATGGGTCGCAGTGCTAGTCAAGATGCTGAGCGGAATATGCTTACCAAATTGCGAGGAGAGTGTGGCTCTAACTTCACCCACAACCTGGAGCAAATGTTCAAGGACCAAGAGCTCGCCAAAGATGAGATGGAGGCCTACAAGGAGTGGTGTGAAGGCAATCCTGACCGCACTGGCAAGGTGGATCTGCAAGTTATGATTCTGTCAGCTGCTGCATGGCCGACATATCCCGATGTCAGGCTGAATCTGCCCGGTGAAGTGGCTACACGCACCGAACAATTCGAAAGACATTATAAAAACAAGCACACGGGCCGAGTTTTGACATGGAAGCACTCACTCGCACACTGTTCT
Organism: Trichoderma asperelloides; assembly: GCA_021066465.1. Taxonomy (NCBI): domain Eukaryota; kingdom Fungi; phylum Ascomycota; class Sordariomycetes; order Hypocreales; family Hypocreaceae; genus Trichoderma; species Trichoderma asperelloides. The sequence goes on along the minus strand of JAJKFY010000333.1, from coordinate 125,247 downwards.
GTCAAGGCAACCTTCCCTAAGGGGGCAAAGGAGCTCTTGGTATCGGCATTCCAGGCTGTTGTGCTTTTGCTCTTTAATGATGTCTCCGCAGACGGATTCCTGGCGTATGAGCAAATCTCGGCGGCCACCGGCCTCCAGGGGGGTGACTTGGACCGAACACTTCAGTCGCTGGCCTGTGGAAAGGCGCGTGTATTGACAAAGCATCCAAAGGGCCGCGATGTTAATCCCACGGACACGTTCACTTTTAACAAGGCCTTTACCGACCCCAAGTATCGTGTTAAGATCAACCAGATCCAGTTAAAGGAGACCAAGGAAGAGAATAAGGCTACGCACGAAAAAATTGCCCAAGACAGGCGCTTCGAGACCCAAGCGGCGATTGTGCGTATCATGAAGAGCCGCAAGACAATGGGCCACGCAGAATTGGTGGCCGAAGTCATCAATTTGACTAAGAAGAGAGGCAGTGTTGAGCCAGCCGCTATTAAGAAGGAGATCGAGAGGTAAGAGCTGAGATAACACAATAAAGGAAAAAGAGTCAGATGAGCTAACTGCTGCAATAGTCTAATTGAGAAGGATTATCTTGAGAGAGAGGAGAACTCTTACACTTACTTGGCATAAGAACTGCAATTGAGTTGTCTAGACGCAATTTTGGTTGGATGCATTGATTTGACACTGATAGAAAAGGACTAATGGACCAGATGGTTGTTTCATCGATACAAAACTGGATCCAGCAAGAGCTCCTCTAGGCATATAATTTTTACGATTCTATGACGATCCCCATGACCTAGCTTCCCCTAGCTATTCGCTGGCGTGTATTACCTTCGTATATAATCTGTAATATCTGTGTTGTACTTTTGTGGGACTTGAATTTTGGGGATGTTCAATGCGAGTCAACCTGTCGATATCTAGAAGAAAGACAACTGGATGAAGCGAGACATGGCTGTGTGACAAAATGTTTCGCCCCTTTCATCCCAGTCCCTCAGGTGTCATCCTTATGGCGGTGAAGTATGAACAAAGTGGCGTTATGTCGGGACATGTTAAGTTGATTTGTCAAACTTCGGGAGAAAGCCTTCGAGGCACTCCCCTGGGCTAAACCTATATACATAGGTAAGATATAGGTTGGACAACAAAGCTAATGGATATATATAATTGTCCAATTATAAGGCACAAGGGGTTTTTACTCCAATGTTTTAGTCATACGTATGACCGCCCACGTCAAAGATGCAAGATTCCTCCTCGGCTCAGATTCTAAACGCTGGCGCAAGACAAGTATTACCTTCAAGTTATCAGGTCTATGCGCCGTTCTCCTTGTATTAGGCTCTATCTGCCGTAACACAGTAGCTGTGTGCTAGGCTCTTGTTTGAGGCTGTACGTGGGAAAAAAACAAAACAAAAAAAAATAAAATCTGATTGGCTCCCTCTTTTGTATTCTACCTTGAGTTACTACGCCTCACATTGATAAGGAAGGCTTTTGTCGGTATGAAATGGCAGTTTTGAGAAAGCCTTGGCCTCCCTCGTATGTAAGTGGCCTTTACTGAACCTTGATTCGAGCGCAAATTAATGACGTATTTTGATTATAGGGGTCACGAGATGAGGATTTTTGAATAATGAGGCCTCGTGTACTCAACTTTGTAGGCAAATACCTAGTCGACATTCACATGTTTGGCTCGATACCGATAGCGTCAGAATGAGGCGGCTGGCTAGCTGCATCTTGAGCTAGGGAATAGCGAGGCTTTCAAGGTCAGTGTATATGGTTTCCCCCCCCCCCCCCCTACCGACAATCATTTCCTGCATGTGATACCGGGCATCTTCATCATGCTCAACAACATACGTGGCAGTTGGAAACATGGTGTGGTGGATGGCAAGCCTTGCGAAACTGGAGCGAAACGCAAACACCCGCTCAAAGAGGCGTACTGGGAACATCCGTAGAAACGTCTTTTGCTCTAGATTTTAGGTCTCATAGCCAGGTATAAATAAAGTAAAAATAACATGCACCATGGGCGTAGCTGCTAGTGCGGATGCACCAAATTCTCCCCCGCCAGGGCGAGGAGGATTTCAAACCAGATCCGTCTTGCTCACCGAAATCTCACGGTTACCTAATTGAGCACCAGTAGCATACGTACTTGGACAACACCAAACAAAGCGTGTAAGTGACGGGCCTTGGCTTCGCCTCACTCGGGCACGGACATGCTGCGCGCCATACGTTTCATAGGTCCTCGAATGCAACAATGGGTGTGCTCGCCTCACTTTTTCTAGATAATTAATAGTATGTGCAAAAAGAGTTGACACGATATGGGTGCCGGATCTGAGTATAAATATGCGTCTACTTTTCTCTTATCCAACTCTGAATCTAGATCTTCATCAAGTCACCACCAAACCCAACCAGTCATTTGAATCTACTATTGAGCCCCTTTGAAACATGGCTGCTCGTTTGCGTCCTAGGACTGTTCAGCCGCGCCACGTTAAAACACATCTGTCCTACTCTTCTCGGTCACCAGCCGTTCAATTTCACGAGGACAACATCACTGAAGCAGAGGCTCGTAAGCGCCTTTCATCGTATGTTGTCGTTCGTATTGAAAAGCCGCCGTCTGCTATCGATGACGAAGGCAATCTCTTACCTCCAACCTGGGAAAAGGCATTGCACATGATACAGAGAGACATCTCTCAGCAGGAAGCAAAGTACAAAGTACATGAGCTCAATCGAGAGACTGGCTCCGTGTTGAACAAGAAACATGAGCTTTCATCGGCCCTTCAACGACAATTGGAGCGTGCACATGCTGGGCTGGAGAAGATGGAATCGGATCGTCGCTATGTCTATACACTTGTCCAGCTGGATTGGACGTTCAAGAGGATCGAAACACCAAGAGAATACCATGAAAGGCCTGGCAAGCCCAGCAAGGATAAGAAGACGACCAAAGAGCGCCATAGGTCCAGGCCCAAGAAAGAGCGGGTATCAGTGACGGTGTATTTTAAGAGGGAACCTTCCAACAGTGAAAATTGGCTCAAGATGTATAAACGCCAGCAGAGCGACAAGAAAGGGGATGGAAGGAAACTCAAGTCATCTGGAATGGCGCGCCAGGATACCTCTGGATCACAGAATTCTAGGAGTTCAGCCACTTCCTTCAGCTCTTTCTCCAGCAAAGACTCCAATGGCCTTCCAACGCCAAACTCTTCTGTTGACGACATATCTCCTCATCTTCACTACGAAGAGGGAAGAGGGCGAAGTAGATACCGCCAAAGCAGGAACAGGGAGCGCTTTGAGATAGTAGTAGCCCGCCCGCAGCGAGACCGCGATTCTGTGCGCAGACACGACTGCATACCTCCTCCAGTTCCTGACCCTACCAGGCCAGAGCCTAAGCCTGTAACAGACTCCTTGAGAAGCATGGAGCAGAGAGCTTGCGGCGAGGGAATGGCGAGATCCAGATCTGTGAGGGACTCGCCACGCCTTACTCAAAGCCCTCTTGAGAAACAAAGCATCTCTCGCCATCATGTTCCATGCTACGCCCTAAGTGGTGAAGATGTAGACCAGCTCGGAGATGGACTCAGTCGTGCATCACTTGTAGATGCGCCCAAGAGCAGTCGCCAAGAGCCGGCCTCGGACGCTGCAGCAGCTCACTACACATACAGGCCTTTGAGGCGATATCGCGGCGATGGTGACGAAGAGTTGCTAGTCTCGGAGCCGAATGGCATTGTCTGGCGGAAGCAAGATGCTCAGCGGTATATGGATAACAGACGGCGTTTCGATCAAGATGCGTGGGATCTGGGTCGTAGTAGTCCTTTGTTATATGAAGAGGGTGGTGGAGAATATAGGTAATAAAGGGTCAGACCTTTTTTTCCTCTTTCTTTTTTGTGCTTCTTCTTATTGTTCGGACTCTCCCTGGTATGATGCTTGTTTTTTTTTTTTTTTTTTTTTTTTTTTTTTTTTTTTTAAAATAAAAAAAAAAAAAAAATTGTTTTTTTTTTTTTGTTTTTTGAGAAAATATTTTAGGGGGTGTTTAATTTTTTAAAAACTGTGTACCAACTTTTTTTCATTTTTTTTTTTTTTTTTTTTTTTTTTTTTTTTTTTCCCCCGTTTTTTTTTTTTTTTTTTTTTTTTTTTTTTTTTTTTTTTTTTTTTTTTTTTCCTCTTCAAGACTGGATATAGATTGCTTTTGCGAATCACTTTTAGCTATCTCTTTTCTCGTTAGTAATAATGTTGTGAACCAGTCTTTGAAACACCAATGCGATTGAACTCGGTTTGAGAACGTTGTTTCACTTGCATAAAGCATAGCTACCTGATTATTAGTTAAATGAGAAATCGGATTATATGATACGTTGTAAGTTGGTATGCCTGCGTAGCTACCAGGCACTGTTGAAATATCAATATCTGCTCAGATACTTATATGTGCTATGTATATACAATGGCGGACCATGTCTCGTATCATGGCTGTGTACTTTGCATTCAATCTAGGTATAGAATAAAATTGCACAACTTAATTCAAGTATGATTGCTACCCACCATCACTTCACAGCATTTTTAACCGCCCCCAAGGCTTCGCACTGCATGGAGCTGAGCTTGTGATACCACTACTACTAGGTACTAATAATATGTAGCCAGTTACTAATGTAGATTAGCGAGATCGTGATTTCACAGTAAATTTAACCCTCCCAAAGGCCTTAATTCAATGTTATAACCCTCTGTAGGTAGCTACTCTGGATTGATTAGGTAGGCTAGTAGTTGGCTAGTCCCTTCATTGGCGGTGTTCTCATCATCAACAGGACTGGTGTAAGTGAGCAGTAGATAGGCACCATTAGAACAGCATGATGTACTAATAAATCGTCTTGATATATAATTACCTAGGTATATGTCTATGTATTTCTATTACAGGCAGACAATTTCCAAATGGACACAGTGGTCATTGATCAAAGAATATACATACTCCCACAAAGTATCTGTGAATCAAAAGCAATGAGGATGATGACTCAGCATGTTTTTTCTTCCCAAGTTTTAGCGCCCTTTAGCACAAGCTTGCATGGATACGCGATTTACTTAGCGGCCGGCTCCTCACGCGTTGATTGATGCACGTCCCACAGCCTGGGGGACGCGCCTCCATTCAAAGTTAGCAGCGTCTCGATCGGTACCGCAGAGCCTGGGCTGGGATGTGATGGTGCACGAATGGGCAGTTATCGGCTATAGCTGAGCGGCACTGCTATTCTTCCAGGCCTCCCCTCTCGCGCGGCGTCTGTTTATGAAGACCAGCCTCTTGAGCCGCCCAGTTCGATCCTCGCCGACCTCGCAGCGCATCCTTGGCCAGCTTGCCTATGCCCACTGGACGCCTCGCAGCTCGTCTCTCGCCGTGGCCGACTCGATGTTTGCGAAGGCCAACAAGGCTTTCAAGGCCAACGACCCCCCCGGTCGCAATGCCCTGTCAAAGCAGCTGTTCCCGTCCAGCAGCCCGAGTGCGTCTCCCGTGACCGACATTCGAGACCAGCTTAAGAAGGCCGGGACGACGGGCATCGCTTCTGCACTGTCGGCGAGGATGGCACCCCCTTCGAAACCTCTGGAGCAGAAGCCGCCGCCAATGAGCAACTCCGCTGGTAGTGCCACGAGTTCGCTGGCATCTCTATACAACAAATCGGACCCGTTCAAGGGCGATTCCGAAACTATTGACCTCACTGGACCTGATGAAAATGAAAAGATTAAACAACATGTATATTTCGTGGAAGACGATTTCAGCGATGATGAAGATCTCGATCTCGACTATAAGGCGCCTTCAGCGCTTCCCACTCTCCCAGACCCAAAGCCTCCGGTAGTAGAAGATGACTTCCCCCCTCCGCCGACTCAGCAGATTGATTGGTCTTCTTCTCCAAGGTCTCATTACTTTCCTTCTAAGCCAATGTCGACAGTTTCATTGAAGCGTGATTCGTCTGGCGAGAGCGAGCTGACAGGACTGCCCATTCCAAAAAAGAAGCGAGTGTTGCCAGCAAGCTTCCGCTCAGAACCAGAACAGAGCCAAGACCAAGGCCCGTACAATGTCCCTACATATGTCCAACCCACAAAGCCAACACGCATGTGGGAGGCTTCCGTCGATGCTATCAAAGAACAAAAGAAACAGCTCAAGATTCAGCAAGCCGCTCGAGCGGATTCTCAAGGCTTAGATGAGCGGCTGCTAGAGTTTGGGAAAACCCACGATGCCTCCAAAGGCGAAGCCATCCATCTGAGTAAGGAACAGGAACATGTGCTCGACTTGGTAGTAAACCAGGGCAAGAGCGTATTTTTCACTGGCCCTGCTGGTACAGGAAAATCAGTTTTGATGAGAGCCATCATCACCCAACTGCGATCCAAACACGCCAAAGATCGCGAACGGGTGGCTGTGACGGCCTCCACGGGCCTTGCCGCGTGTAACATTGGAGGAATTACGCTCCACAGCTTTTCAGGTAGGCCCAATGCTGACCTATGCCACGGGCTTGTTGCTGTCGGCTATCGTCATTGATATTCTTGGCTGACCCGGTTCAACAGGTATTGGGCTTGGAAAGGAAGATGCGCCTACTCTTGTGAAAAAAATTAGAAGGAATCCCAAAGCCAAAAACAGGTGGCTTCGTACGAAATGCCTCATCATTGATGAGGTTTCCATGGTGGATGGCGACTTGTTTGACAAGCTGTCGCAGATTGGAAGAACAATTCGAAATAACGGCCGGCCGTGGGGCGGCATTCAGCTGATCATTACAGGCGATTTTTTCCAGCTTCCGCCTGTCCCTGATGGAGATAAGAAGCGTGAAGCCAAGTTCGCTTTTGATGCTGCTACCTGGAGTACGTCAATCGACCACACGATTGGTCTCACACAGGTGTTTCGTCAGCGAGATCCTGTTTTTGCCAACATGTTAAACGAGATGCGGCTGGGGCAGATTAGCCAACAGACAGTGGACACCTTCAAAAGGCTATCGAGGCCGCTTGAGTTCAACGATGGTGTGGAATCAGCTGAGCTTTTCCCTACACGAGCACAAGTTGATGGGTCCAATGAGAGACGGCTGAGGGAGCTACCTGGGGCTCCGATCCGGTATGATGCCATAGATACGGGAGACGTCAATATTCGAGAAAAGTTGTTGGCAAATATGATGGCTCCAAAATCTATTGAGCTCAAAGTCAATTCTCAGGTCATGCTTATCAAGAATCTTGACGGCTCTCTAGTAAATGGATCACTCGGCACGGTCATTGCCTTCTCTGATGAGAGAGCATTTGACATGTCGAACATGGACGACTATGATGACGGAATGGACGCAATGGCAAAGGCACGAAGGAAATTAAAAGCCTTTAGCCGTGAGCCTGAACCGGACGGGTCTGGCATGAAATACCCCGTCGTTCGGTTCATTTCAACAGACGGCGTGGCGCGAGTAATTCTCTGCCAGCCAGAAGAGTGGAAGGTAGAGCTTCCGAATGGCGAGGTCCAAGCCAAACGAGTCCAGATTCCCTTGATCCTTGCATGGGCGCTCTCTATTCACAAAGCCCAAGGACAGACGCTCGAGCGAGTCACTGTCAATCTGGGTAAAGTGTTTGAGAAGGGACAGGCGTATGTTGCACTGAGCCGTGCTACAAGCCAAGAGGGGCTACGCGTTTTGGGCTTTGACAAGAACAAAGTGATGGCCCACCCCCGGGTCATTGTGTTTTACAGACAGCTCTACAGTGCTGAGGAGGCAGCGACGAGAAGGCCTCAATCCATAGCGGATTTTGTCGCCAATAGAAAAGGTGTCACAAGTGCTTCGGCTTGAGAGATTATTGATCTGGACGAGAAAGGAAGAAGAGAGCGCATTGGCATTTTACGGTCCTTCTCATGGCGAATTATAGACCAATAGCATATGTGAGAGAATTTGTACTACTAACGGTGCTGCTGGTGTTGTTATTATACGATTACATGGATTCCCCTCATGAAATATTTAGATCTTGGAGGACAGCTGCAATAGAAAGCGTCGTCACGGGATTAAGCCTCCAACAGAAGGCAGCAATTTTATAGGTCATTTCCGAATATGTTAAATAGCCTTGGAGGTAGTTTCACCATGAACTGAATATGCATATTCGAGACTTTTTTTGCTTTGATTTTTGAGATGTGTGTAGTTAGACTTGCCAAGTTGGGCCTTGCAGAGCTTTTATTGGCGAAAAGATGCACAGGAGGTTGCTGGCCTGCAAAGGATGGTGGAGAGATTCACGGTCACGAATTCCGGGATATCCTACGTGAGCTTCGGAATTGAGCTGAAAGAAGCTGTAGCCATGAGCAAGAATGGATGTTTTCGTATATATATACATATGCATATATATGTATATAATAACATATATATATAGGTGCTTCTGCATAGAGTGATAGAGCGTTCCTACATAAGCAGATAAATTTCCCGGCCATTGTCTGGTCTTATGCGCACGAGAACTAACTTAGTAAGAGATTGGTGGCCGGCTTACTGCACGCGCACTAATACTATCACATCGAAAATGGCGACGCAGGATGCGCCTGCATGTGCGTTCGTTGCACCAGCCTCTAGAATGGCGGGTGGCAGTAATATTTGCGCTGCAGGGGGCGAACCAACACCCCTAATCAGCGCTGACGGAGCCATTGCTTTGGGACCTTGAGGTTCCTTTTAGGGTGCTGCAAGGGTTGTTATCGATTATCGGCGACCCGGTTGAGGTTAGTCCCGACCTGCTAGCTTCAGCACATCCAAACCGCTTTGTGTCTGCGCCAAAGGTGCCAGCCAGCATCCATATCGTCCACCAAAATTTGTCGTCCGCTCTTCTTACCGCTATCCTCCCCCGAACGTCCTGCTTGGCCTGGCGGAGACGAGGCAAAATACCGGAGTGCATGGACTGATAGTCTCGAGGTCTTGACACAATTCTAGCACGTTTCGACGACAATTCTGGGCGCCTGCGCCTGCCCTCACTTCCGGCTGCATCTCCAACTGCGCGCGTGTCCCAAATTCCTCCCGGCGTCGTTGGAGCTGCCCCGGGGGCTCTCTCTGCCACACCCGGCTCTGCGATATAGCACTGCTGAGAAATCTCTCACAATCTCTTCACCAATCGGACTTACCTCCTAACGACTATTGCAACCTTTAATCGGGATCCATTGGGACGGCGACACTCGGCGATCACTTCCACATCACCTGTGGAGGCAGCCTTTATTATAAGGCTAACCAGGGTGTTACCTTGTCTCTGGATGACGATTTGAAGGCCAAAAGGGACGGCGATTGATACTCTGTGATATATTCTTCATCGGTTGAGCGGTGACACGGCTGCGTTGCGAAGATCAAGTCACCGTTTGCGAATTTGACTTGACGTGTCACCATGGCGAGCCAGTTTGCCGGCCTGCACATGCGGGTGGTGCTGAGAGATCCTCCTGGGCACCAGCTCACAGGCACCGTCCGCGATGTACAGGCAGGGAGCAGCCTCACCTTGACGAATGGTAAGCGCGTCCATTATCTCGCCCTCCCCCAAGAATGTTGGAATGAACATTGGACAAGACTAATTCACCAATCAAGTATTCATTGCTGCAACTCGAGCTTGGGTCCCTCATATGCGAATCGATGCCTCCAACATTGCCGATCTCTCAGAAGTCAATGGTGACGACAGGCCAGACCAGAACCCTCTGCCTGCTGAGAAACCTACGGCCTCGACGTACACCGTGCAGCAGCCACCGAGTCAGTTAGCTGCACAGACTCCGACCCAGCCGGCCCAGTCTGCCTTTGTCGATCCAGCTATTCTGAGTCTAGGAAGACGGCCCAAATCAGCGGCGTCTGGCAAACAGAAGAAGGATGAAAAGAGCGCAGACCAAACCGACCTAACAGGGCAGCCGGGAGCCCTATATGGCATTCATGCGACGCGCTCGTCGGTCGACTCTGGCGATGAGAACAATCTTGTGGCGTCAGTGAAAGATTTGAAGATAGACTCAGCAGCCACTTCGAAAGGTTTGTCAAGTAACAAAGCTCGACAGGCCAAAGAAGCGTTAGGTTCTACACAGCAACAGCAAAAGAAGAAAGCGCGGCGGCATCCAAAGGCTCACAAGGAGCATTTAGGCGAAGCACAACCAGCTATTCAAACGCAAGGACATGGGAAAGGCTGGAGACAGACTCCAATTTTGCAGAGCACTGCCTCTTTTCAGCCATTCACCGCTCTCAGACGGAATGGGAAGAACTCAAAGAGTCTCCTGGACAATGGATGGGCATCTGAGGACGTTACAGAGGAAATGGGCGACTTCGATTTTGAGAACAATCTGGCCAAATTCGACAAGCACAAGATTTTTGATCAAATGAGGAAAGAAGATACCATTGACGATGCGAGCCGCCTTGTAGCACATAACCGCCGGCCCAAGCCCGGAACGGCGGGAGGCAAGAACCTGCACTACACCGAAAATGTCCTGGATATGCCCTCCACAACGCCCGCATCAAACGCCGATTACTGGAATAGCGAAGCAGATGTTGGTGCCAACGGATCTGAGAAGCTAAGCGGCCGAGAACACAAAAATGCCAGCCAAACCGGTCGGCGGCCTGACAGCAAGACTGGTGCTAGGCGCTCGCAGTCCCGCAAGGCAAGCACTGCCGCTCCTGTTGGAAGTCAGCCACTTAGTAGGGTCAACTCCAGCCTACGGTATCAAGCGTCTCGCCGATCTAGCCCCACGACCGGGCACCGCAGCACTGACTACGAGCAGCAGCAGCATGAACGCCCGGGGCTATATCTACTGCCTTCAAATCGACGCGTGGAGACGATTTCTACGCTTCAGATGCTGAATATTGAAAACATTGCTGCCAATGAGATTGGATTTAGCGAGACCTTGATGGCGGAAAACGCAGGAAGAGGTATCGCTGAAGTGGCTGTGGCCGTATTGTCAGACCCAGCCATGAAAGTCCGATTCGAGATGGTCGTGGCGGGAGCGTCCAGCGATGCTTCAGTGCGCTCATCTACGATTGTGATACTTGCGGGCAATCATAAGTCGGGCATTCGTGCGCTGGCTGCTGCTCGCCATCTTCGAAACAAAAACTATGATGTGGTTGTATGTTTGGTTGGCGTTGAGCGCGAACGGGACCTATTGGAAGATTTGAAGAGGCAGATCCAGCTCTACAGAAACTTTGGGGGCCGAATTTTGAGCAAGAACGACTTCTTTGAATTTCTTCGAAGAGGGGCTGGAGCGGGTAGTGGCCTATCAATATCTCTTATTATCGACGCCTTGCTCGGCCTTACCATGTCGTTTGAGGAACTGCGAGTCGGTGACCAGGCGTCGGTTTATGAGCTGATGGAATGGGCGAACCGGAATGAGGCGTTCGTACTGGCGATTGATATTCCTTCAGGCATTGATCCTTCAAACGGCAATGTTGCTATTATTGATGGAAGTCATCTATTTGTCAAACCGCGCTACGTTGTTGCCATAGGTGCACCCAAAAAGGGGCTTCTAGAGGCTGTTACGCCGCCCCCTGACGATGACACGGCCCTACCAACAAATATTATTCACGAGGACGAGTGGCGGCTGTTCATTGCCGACTTAGGGCTGGGAAGCGCAATCTGGAGGAAGGCTGGCACAAAGATACGGAAAGGCATCGAGTTTGACGGCAAATGGGTGCTGGAAATGAAGTACCGCGGACCTCAGGAGGAAGAAGATGAAGATTAAGGGAAAGGGAAAATAATGCATATACACATGGATAAAGGGTGATTACGACTTATTTTAGGGAGCGACACAAAAGGAAAACAAGAGAAATGATGCAAAAAGAATGGGATATACCTATGATTTAAGGACGTGATGTTGGTCACACCGAATGGCCCGTGGGAGGCTGGTACTTTGAGGTTTTCAAAACGAAGTGGAAGAAAAAAGGAAGCAGCAAAAGGAATACAATAGCGAAATGTAATTACAACGTAGCATCATGAGGCGTCAGAGGGGATCATTTATTCTCGATATCTCGACAGAATGAATATATTCTAGTTTGACACCACGGGTTCTCTCGAAAAGTCACGCTGTAGGGACGAGATCTTTTTTTTTTCTCTTCTTTTTTCGTGAGGATTTAGAGTACGCGTGCCAAGACTGCGGGTTTGCGGAGACAAGCTTTTGCCAAGACCAGCCGCAGGCAGGCATGTGAAGAACTCAGAACGCTTCATCTCTCATTTGCTATGTGAAATTTCTCCGATGCTTCTCTAGTGCTTCTTTTGCGATTCCATTTTAAGGGGGGGGCACGGTCAAAGACGAATCGAAAACAGGCCCCTTTTCTTGGCAGTATAAGTCGCATTAGTAGGGCTCATTTATATATTTCTCTCCTGACCACGTTATCCAATTGATGCAGTAGTAGTAGCATTAGTGTTCATCGTATTAGTAGTATCCGGCAGATTGGGAGGCTAGCTGCGATTCGAAGTTTACTTCTTCATTAGTAGTTACTCCGCACCCCGAGGCGTTGGAGTGGGCAAATGGGCGACAAAAGTTCGCGGCGCGGCGCAGTACCGACTGCCTGTTTGGACTTTGTATCGGATCTGGAGTCTGGATGTGTGTTTTTTGGCCGGACACGTGGGATGGAGAGCAAGTTTCGCAGCCTGTCAGTTTCGGCTGTCAGGACGACTGCTATGCCTTGGTGAACTCTATTTGCGCTGCGCGTCCTGAATACGAGCGGTCTCTGGCTGTCCGCAGATACGACCATGCCGTGGAGTCTTCATTCATGACTCCCATCAATATTCCACAGATCCGTCGGTACTAGCTCCAAGTATGGGACCGTGTCCATGCTTTATTGGATGCACTGTGTGCCGCACCATGCGCTGCTCTCGGCGCCCATTGGCCCAGCCCTTCTGCAGCGCCCCAATCCCCCGCAGCCCCAAAAGGCACAGCACCACGTTGTACCGCCACCACCGCCAATAGTGACACAGTGCACGCCACGCCATCCAGCAGGAAATCGGCTGCTCATTCTTCAGCGAGTAAGTCGCAACACCAACCAACTTCTCTCTCCTCTTTCCCCCCCGAAATAGATTCCCCATTGCTTCTCCGCATCGAATATTTGTCGAGATCGATCGCAGAGCTTAAACAGACGTACAGGCCTAAGCGAACAGGAGAGACGGACTTTGGACACTACCCACGAGGAAATTGGTTTCAGGGCACGCGGAAGCCCGGAGGCTGGACGGATACAGGCCATTTTTTCGCTGTATTGTTACAAAGCTGCGACCTACCTGGATTTCCTTTTTGCCTGGACGCAACGCTTCTTCGGCCCCTGCGCCACCGATTGTTATGACGGCCGACTTGCTCGCGCTCGCCTGAATTCGACATCGATTTCACGACTCGCTCCTTTTCGGCTTGCACAGGGACAGCTCTGGTAACCGTGGCGCTTCTCGCTGTTTACTTTCGATTCAGTTCTGTCAGAGTGTCTTAGATTTGTGAGGTTGCCTTCTGCACGAGGCACGCCGCCCGTCAAGCGACACCAAGCGAAGCGAAGTACCGAGGACAGAAGACAATTCAGCTCAGCTCAGCTCGTTCCCTCCGTCGGCACCATTTTCCATGGCGATCCCGCGATAAGGTCCGACTGGCACCCTCTCCTTTCTCGTCGCCGTCTCGCCGGTTGACTCTTCACGAAATCGACGAGTCTCTTTCTCGAGATCCCGATCCTGGTTCCGCTCCAATCCGACCATGGCGGTGACGTCCATGGCGGCCCATGTGGCCGCTCTTGCGGCTACGTCGTCCCTCGAGGCGTCGATGGCGCTGTGCACCAGCACGTGGCTGCCGGCGAACGGAATCCTCTCCTTGGACGGAGAGTCGGATAATGCTATACTGACACTTGACAACGACGCCCTGTTCCAGGCACCATGCCCGACTGCGGCAATACCGACAGTCTCCGTTGCGGTTCCGGAGACCACCAGCACCAGCGACGGAGACTCGAGCCTGACCCTCCAGGACCTCGGAGACGACGGTGATGACGATGACAGCCCGCATTTTTCCGATTTCCGAGACCCCTTTTACGCCTCGAGTTTTCCCATCTGTTACGCCCTCGCGGCGACTACCGTTACGGCTTGGATGCTTGTTATTATGCTCTTTATCACGCCAAGGTCTTTCTTCGATAGCGGCGTCGTCTACCTTGGCCGGCCCGGTGGCTTTACTAATTCTTCTTCAGGGGGCGTCAATATCGGTGGGCGGCCGTGGCTGCAGAAGCTGGCTGCCTTGTCAGTTGCGATATCTCTGACGATAGCCACGGCTGACACTTTCAGGATCGCCAAAATACAGTACATATGGGGCGTGCAGAATGCCAAAGTGCTTCAGAACGAGGTTATGGGGAGTACGGAGCTCAAGGCGATCCGGGTGGTATCTGACACATTTCTTTGGCTCGCACAGGCGCAGACGCTGATACGGCTGTTCCCGCGCCACCGCGAGAAAATCATCATCAAATGGGCTGCTTTTTTTCTCATCAGTCTCGATGTCATATTCAGTTCCCTAAACAGCTTTTTATACTCCGACCCGGACAGCATCGGCAATTCTATGCCCAAGAGCTTTGCTCATCCCATCCCGGCGCTGAGCTACTTATTTCAACTTGCCCTTGGGGTGCTCTATGCTGCGTGGGTTGTGTACTATGCAATTATGAAGAAGCGATATTCATTCTACCACCCCTTGATGAAGAACATAAGTCTGGTGGCCATCATATCTTTGGGCGCCATATTAATACCAGTTGTCTTTTTTATACTAGATATATCGAAGCCTGAGTTTACAGGCTGGGGAGATTACGTGCGATGGGTTGGTGCAGCAGCAGCTAGTGTGGTGGTTTGGGAATGGGTGGAACGAATTGAAGCGTTGGAGCGTGAAGAGAAAAAGGATGGAATCCTTGGAAGAGAAGTATTTGATGGAGATGACACGCTAGAAGTTGATGCGGCCGAGGTCCCCTGGTCACGGAAGAGAAGAGGCTACAAACCTAGTGGTGGTGGTGATGGCAGAGGCGTCATCATCACGGCGAGAGAGCAAAGACCAACCGAAGGCAACGGATGGCCAGGCGTGTCGGTTATTAGCGGTCGCCATCGCGAGCGAGAGCGAAGCACTGGACGCGGCCGTGATACAGGCCAGACTAGCGGTGCAGAGGTGGAGAGGACGTCGGGACATATTCTACGGCCGCCAGTTTGGCTCTCACGACCTGCTCCAGCCGTAACGCCAGCCAGCAGGACCGATACAACAAGTGCTGCCAGTACTGTCTACGCGGTTAGATACCAGAGAGAGCATCCACAGCCTAGACTAGATCTTTCACGGTCTGAGAGCCACAACCAAGGTCGTGGTCCTACCGTGGAAGATGCAGTTTCGACAAGCCAAGCGCTTTCGTCTATTTCTCCTGGAGATTCTCCAGCGAGTCATATTGTGATACAAGAACCAAGGGTGCCAGATTTGGAAGCGAATTCTTCTGGCGGTGGCCGTTGGCAGACACTGCTTCGTCGCGGAAACCATGGCACCACGTCAACACCGCAATCTCCTAGGGCTTATTCGGATGCCCGGTCCACTGCTACTTCAAGAACCCATATGGATACCAACCGGTGGGATATACGAAGCAGATTAGAAGAGTTTGCAGCCAGCCAAGCAGAGAGGATCCGAGAAAGATTCCGGCCCACGACAGACACGGACAATCTCCCCGTAATGGTAATACCAGCACCGGCACGGCGAGGCGCGGCGCTGCAACAAGTTCTTGAGGAAGAGGGTGAGGATTTGAGCGGTTCGGTGGCGTCGGCATTACGACGAGCACGAGGATCTAGCAGCAGCTCATCTTCTGAAGAGATTTACGAAGCCAGGGGACGAAATCAGATGGGCCCCAACGTGTATCCGACGGCGAATGCGGCAGCTTCAGCGTACGAGAGACCTATACCGCCCAGCAATCCGCCTTTATGGCCGGGAGTACGAAACCGGTACCTCTATGACGACGATTACTCGTATGATGATTCTATAACGGAGACTTCTTCTGTAATATCTCGCGATCATGACCCTGACGAGCCAGACACCGGGCAAGAAGACAGGAATACAACACCACCGAGAGAGCCGGGCCCCTCTTGAACGCTTTCATTGTAAAAAAAAGAGGAAAAGAAGAAAAAAGCCTGTCTTCTTCTTCTTCTTCTTTCTCACTCTCTCTAAATTCCTAGGTGCTTTTGTCTTTGAGCGTGGCGTTTCTGGCTAGGGCATTTTTACAATGCCCCTCCTCTTTTTTTTCTTCTCTCTTTCTTGGTGTTCGACATTATAATAGCGGTAGTTATGTTTAAGATGTGTATGTACGAATATATAACGATATATGGAGAATAGCTATACCCCGGAGCCTCTTGGGAGGGAGATTTACAGAGGGCGAATGATTGATGGTATGGAGCGGAAGATGACAGAAATAAGTTGACTGATATGAATTGAATTTAAGGAATGACTACATTATATATTCTGTGAGGAATTTGATGAAGACTGGGTAGCGAGAGGTTTGTGATACTGCGTTCATTGTGATGGATAAAAGTTTGGCAGCATGAATCTGGCAAGCGGAGAGCAAAACAGTAGAAGAATGTGTAAACTGAAGCACTCGACTTCATCATTATAGGTGCACATTATTATAATATTATAAGGGTTATTGTAATCAAAAATGCGTCGATTTCTACATCTGCTGCCTCTGCTGCTTCTATAAATGGATCACGGCTTTGCTCTCCTTGGGCATCATTTGAGCCGTTCAACACTTGGATTTCTTTTCCACTCGAGGTAATCCGCAAATTTCAAACTGTATCTCAATGCGACGATACGCTAAATCGACTCGTAATACCATTAGCATTCACATCATGGTTGGCGGGTACTCCGCATTTCAGACAAAAGATTGCAAGCGAGTTTCCCCGCGAAGACACAAGCACTCTGCCTGTACTATGCGACCCAAAATAAACAAAGCTTCTTGCTTGAGTTTGCACGCGTTTTTACAACTTACAGCTTCGGCGATTTATTTTCGTGCTCATAAAGTGCTACATTCCATTTCATACGGCAAACAGCTAATTAGCGCTCTTGAATTGCAACTCCAAACGTCTGCAACGCCCGATTACAAGTATGTCACGACACCTCGCGTCGAGTGGGCTTGGTGATAATTCATGACCCGTATTCCGCGCTCGGAGCACGGGTCACTAGGAGCCGATTGTGCGTTGGTGTGTGGCGTGCGGGATGTCGCATCACTCCGTCTTTTAGACTACCACGCAGCCGATTGGTGCTTACAAAAAGCAAGAGAGAGAAATTAAAAAAAGGATTCTCACTCCTGCCGAGTTACGATTTTCCATGTTAGATACGCGTAATGGTGTTAATAGAGTTCACGGAGTGCGGAACAGACAAAAGTGACAGGCGGTCGGCTTAACGAAAAAAACAAGTTCACTAGAGGTGGAAAAGGAAAATGCCACAGGGATGCAAGGGTGAACCCCCCTCGCTTCCCGAATGGGACTAACAGGGCCCTGGACGACAAGGGATTTTTTTTGGTCAGGTCAAGTTTAAACCTTTCCAGTGCATGTGGACGCTAGAGAAGAGGGAACAAAGAGGGCTGGATGTCAGGGGTCATGGCGGCTGGTTTTTTTGTGGGCTATGGCTGGCATTGGGCCAGTGACGATGCGGGAGCGGCATGTCGAACGAGATTAAAACAGGGTCTCTGGCGTTTAGCGGCTGTTGATGGTGCTGGGTGGCTGTTTGGCGGCTTACTGTATCTCATTTTTGGCATGTTTTTGGCTGGGACAGAGAGAAGTTTGGCGGTTTGCATGGAGCATTGGCGCAAACAGATCTGGAGGATTGCGGTGAGTTGTGATGATGATGCCGTGAGCAGTCCCGCTTGGGCGATAGGTTTCGCCATTTATAGATTGTGTGCTAGTCGCTGGTTAGTGCTGCAGTACCTGGTTTGGCGGTTTGTTGCGGGCACCTACGTCGTGCTGCCTTTGGCTTTGGATATGCACCGCTGCCGCATACAGTACAACTATTCGTGTCTCGACATAAGACGAGAGCAGATGCATGATTATCACATTGTTGAAATGCTTTCAACGATTTCAAGTAAGGTTAGTACCTACTAGAGCTGGCGAGATACTAAGGAACCTTAGTAGTACAGTATGTAGAGTGCGTCCGAGGTAACAGACAGTGATTTATGTGAGCTTGTACTGTAATACCTGCTACTGTAAAAGCAGGTGCTGTGTGTCTGCATTTTCAGCGCTCCTGCCATCTCGCCACAGAACCAGTTCGATTTCCCCCCCTCCTTGTTAGCGGCACCTGCCTCAGCTGAGATATTTGGTACCACCTACCTCCAAGCATCTCCCAGTTGCAGCGCGATTTGCGTAGACAGTACCTGACATTGTTAGACGCAGCATTGCAGCATTGTTTGTGTTTGTTTCCAACTCCACCAAACTCTTCTTTTCCTTCTCTCTCTCATCTTCTCCAGCCTCTTCTCTAATTCCCAACACGGCACAAACAGCCAAGTTTGATCATCCACTGTGCATGCATGACCGCTTATCCCCCTAATCTGGGTCCTGATCAGACACGACGCCAGACAACCACCTCACCGAGCGCCGTCCTATTTTTTTCCTGGGCCTTTTCTCTCCTATCTCTCGTCTCACGCTTCCATTTCGGAATCTCGTGAAAGTCCGACCACCCACGGCCTCGCCGTCTCTGTGCGCCGTCCTTCTCTCTCTGCTCCTATATCCTTAGGTCTTCACCTGCTATATTTTATAAGAGCCCTACGACCAAGCCGTCCTAGACTTCATCTGTCTCCGTTGACTCTCGAGAAAACAGACCGCCAATTTTTTTTTTCCCTTGGCGGTTGGCCCATGCGAGAATCGACCCAAACCGAGGCTCACTAGCACGAATTGTGAGACGAGACAAAGCGGATAATCCACGCGAGTTGCACATCGAGCTGATCCTCTCACCCCCCACACCACCAATCAATTGCGCTTGCGCCCCGCGACAACGACAAGGGGGGGAAACAAGAGGCCAACGATCCTAATTGGAGTGGTAGTGGCAGCACTGTTTATTACCTACCTTTTGTCTCCTTTTATCCTCCTACTTCTTCCAGCGTCCTGCAAGCTCTCCTCTTTCTTCCGGCGATCGAGGTTTTGCCGTTTGTTCTTGCGAGGCGGCAGGTCGCATTCCTAAGCGCAACTGTCTCAAGGGGGCCCAGGGGGAATTTTCCTCGAGCTGCACCACAACTACACCACTTTTTACCGTCCAAGACATACAGACCACTCTCCTATCACAATGGCGGGGGTAGAGCCTTTCCCGCTGCTCAACACGTCGGCAGATCAACTGCACAGCGCTGACGTCAACCTGGCGAGGCGCAGGCGCAAGAGCAGTGGTCTTGGAGGAGAGATTCGTGCTGGTGACACTGGTGCGCCCGCGCTGGCGTCCAGCCGGGTCAGTCTCAATGCCCAAGACTCTGAGGTGAGATTGTCACTCCTGATTTTTTTGCTCAGGCCTTTCTGAAGCTGACCAGCGCAAATTAATAGAACTACTCATCTGAGAGCTCAGAAGATCACTCTGGTATCCCTAGGCCTTCGAAGCGCCGTCGCGCTCGTGGATTTTTCTCACAGCTTCGCCAGACCATGGTCAAGCACACCTTTGTCTTGCCTGCCGTCCTGCTACTCACGTTCCTAACCGGATACGCCATTAACCCATCCGAGACCAATCCCCTACACCACTTTATCTTTCTGTCGTACCCGATTCCCCAGGATGATCCCCTCAAGCCTGTCCAATACGGCAAGGGCAAATGGGATATTGCATTTGTCGCCTTTTACACCATTGTCCTGTCGTTTACTCGCGAGTTTATTATGCAGGAGGTGTTGCGCCCACTAGCCCGCCGAACGGGTCTCAGCAAGGGAAAGCAGGCACGTTTCATGGAACAGGTGTACACGGCCATCTACTTTGGCATCTTGGGACCTGCTGGCATGTATGTCATGAGCCGCACACCTGTTTGGTACTTCAACACGCGCGGAATGTACGAGGGCTTCCCGCATCGGTCGCATGAGGGCGTTGTCAAGTTCTACTACCTCTTCCAGGCTGCCTACTGGGCCCAGCAGGCCATCGTGCTTCTCTTGGGAATGGAGAAGCCGCGCAAGGATTTCAAAGAGCTCGTTGGCCACCACATCGTCAGTTTGGCCCTCATCGGCCTGAGCTACCGCTTCCACTTCACCTACATTGGTATTGCTGTCTACATCACCCACGACATCAGCGATTTCTTCCTCGCCTCCTCCAAAGCTCTCAACTACATCGACCATCCTATCGTTGCTCCTTATTTCGCCACTTTTGTTGCCGTTTGGATCTACATGCGCCACTACATTAACCTCAAGATTATCTGGTCTCTATTCACCGAGTTCCGTACCGTTGGCCCCTTTGAGCTCAACTGGGAGACTCAGCAATACAAGTGCTGGATCAGTCAGTATATCACCACTGCTCTGCTTGCTTCCCTTCAAGCCTTGAATCTGTTCTGGCTCTTCTACATCCTGCGTATTGCCTTCCGATTTATCCGCGACAAGGAGGCCACTGATGATCGATCTGATGACGAAGACGACGAGGGAGAGGACGAAACCAAGAAATCAGGCAAGCACGGTGGAAACAAGGGCATTCCTAAGCTGGAAATTCACTACGAAGACGACGAAGATAAGCAGAATGGTTCTGCTAAGCAATAGACGGTCAACATCCATGTTGGCAATGAGTTGGAGAAAAACGCTGGTCGACATGCACGATTTATACGGCAAAAGCAAGCGGATTTGCAATGGTGCAAATTTGATCGAATAATGACGAGAAGCTTTGTTGAGCTGCCCCGTTTGTCTTTACGTCTTTGGGCTACATTACGTGCGTGTGATTTGTACCGCACGGGTCCAGCCGGGTAGGGAGCAATGTGAAGCATGGAAACTGGCGTTCTCCTTTTTTGAACACGGAAAAGGAAAAAGAAAAGAAGAAATGGCTTGGGCTAATACTAATTTTAATTTTATGATGACTTTTTTTTTTCTCATACTTGATTCTCCGGACACTTGATACGTTGTCAGTCAGACGGAACGATTCATATGGTTGCAGGTATTTTGAAATGAGCAATCTAGGGTTTCTAGCAAATGGAGGGTTGAATAATTGTACAGTGATTGGGAATGCTTTAAATTCCTTTCATGGTTCATTCTGTGTATCTGTGTTATCTCTTCTTCTGAACGAAGGGACTTTTTGAAAATACGGATTGGGTCGAGCCTGGTGGCTTTCGAGTCGGATGAAATGAGGTATCGGCGAGAGCCGTTGGAAGATATCTTCTTATTATATATAGAGAGAAACGAAACAATACGTATAATCCATCTTGATGGACCACACAATGGGTATGCTGCAAAGGCTCTACTACAATTGTCCACTCGGCGTCGTGATGTTCAAGAGTACTTGCCATACTGTCAATACGAACCAACAATCCGGCCTATCAAGCTGCCATTCTCAAACAAAAGCCTTCCAAGTCTTTTTGGATGGCCCGTTGATTATTAAACATTCACGCCTACATTGGATAGCATGTTTTTTTTTTTTTTACCAAAATTGTTTTCTGTGATCTACCTAAGTTATCGAGGCTGCCCCGTACTTCTAGTAAAATGGTGAGATTTCCCGTTTTCTGGTAGGCCCGACGAGTTGTGTGTGTTTTTTTTTTTCTGCTTTTGTTCAAATTTTCCATCCTGGAGATCATATCATGTCTCTCAGCTTCCTTGAGGAAGAATCCCAAAAAATGTATGTTAAAACCATATCCGTATCGCACAAATACCAGAGAGCACAAACCCAAGGCGTGATTCCTCTTCACCAAATTCCGGATATCCATCCAGTCCATCGGGCGTAAATTGTTGAATAAAAAAGGAAATAGAAAAAAAAAAGCAAAGTCGTATAGTCGTTACCCGTAATCAAGTCGAAGTCCCGTAGGCCTCGCCATGGTGGCATCCATAATCACAAATCCCTTCAGATGGAGACAAAAAAAGAGCAAGTGTTGTCATCCGCATGTTATCCTCTCAAATCCACCGAACTCATCGGTAAGCCTCCGTCTTCAACATTCAATTCACCTCGTTCATTCTCTCCGTGATAAGGAGTATGATTTCATAAGCCAACCAGCGCCCATGAAAGGCACAAAGGCTTAGAAATGAGGCGAATACAAAAATGATAAAATGCTGTACCAGTCAATTGTCCTTCTCACATCTCCAGATATTGGATATCAATACATCATAGTCAAACAGCGACCAGCGAATGGAAAACATTCAGGACACCTTCGACAGAAGACGTATCAAGTAAGATGTAGAGCCGATGCAAGAAACAGTGGTATAACAACACACATTATATGTCTCCGCGTGTAACTGCGGCTATATCTCATCTCTCGTAACAATGCAAAGGTGTATTATTAAGTCCGGCTATGTGGCGGTAGATTGCAACAAGAACAAAACAGATTGGCGGCTGCTAGATCTGAATGTCTGTGCCTGAAACGGTCGTAAAGTAGGAAATAAATAGAAATAGATAAAAAAAAAAAGGCGTCACCGTAGTTATGAAAATTCTAGTCTCGGTTATCCGATGAAATGCTTTGTGTAGTATATTCGAGGATATCCAGAAGCCTGGTTGATTGTCCAGGCTCCAAAGGAACGGGAGAATCAAAATTGGCTTGCTGAGAGAATAGGCAAATGTTCCTTATGCTGTGTAGATGAATGAAAATGATGAATAGAAAATGATGAGTGTCGATATCCTTTTCCTCCTTAACGCCGGTATGATGCAGTCATCATGCTAGGCCTTGACAATTAAGTTCAGCAACTGAATGCCAAACACAATGTTGAATAGACCTGCAGTTTTGTTTTTGTTTCTTTTTGGGCTTTTTTTTTGGTTTTTTTTTCTTCTTTTTGAAATAAACGAGAAGTGTAACTGGCATACTCCCTGGGCCAGTATATTGATATCAAGTGGGTCGCAAAGGAAAAAAGCCGTGATTCTAAGAAGAAACGCAGTTTTCCGTGTAAGGTCGTATCCAGTCAAGTCTCTTGGTGTTCGACATCCGAGACAGTAGATATGGCCATAATAACCAGCCTGATTAAAGAAATCTAGGAATCTAGTCCTGATTTGCGACGCGGCTCCTGTTCATGAGTCGATTCATTATCGGAAGAAGATGCCGAAGGATGAACCTCGCCATTGCCATGCGGCTGAGAGTTATCGCTAAGAAGCTCAGTCGTAGACCCGTGACTCTCATAGCCGTCGATCTGAGCGCCCGACTTGTTCTTGCCATTCATATTGGCAGCTTTCAAGGCTCGCTTGGCCTGCAGGGACGCTTCTCTAGCACGGTCCAGGGCGCGCTCTGCCGTTACTTGCTTTTGCCACATCGAAAAGTACACACCTTTAGCAGCAAGAAGATCCTGGTGATTACCGCGTTCAACGATTTCTCCAGCATGCAACACAATGATTTGATCGGCATGGGTGATGGTCGACAATCGGTGCCTGTAGAAAAAGAAAAAAGGGAAAACTGTATGTTAGCTTCAAATTTCCCATCCTAAGCTTTTCAATAATCATAAGGGAGGGTATTTGTCACTTACGCAATAATGAGCAACGTTCGCCCTTGGCCGATGTTGCAAACATTTTGCTGGATCTCCTGTTCCGTGTGCGAGTCAAGTGCAGAAGTAGCCTCATCCAGCATGATAACTCTAGGATCCTTGAGGATAGTACGAGCGATAGCAACTCGCTGCTTCTCACCGCCACTGAGCCGCAGTCCGCGTTCTCCAACCTGCGTGTTGTAGCCATCGGGGAATGACATGATGCGATCGTGGATACTGGCAGCCTTACAAGCGGTATAAATCTCTTCGTCACTCGCTCTAGGGTTGGCATATTTGAGGTTGTACATGAGCGTCTCGTTGAAAAGGGTCGTATCTTGGGGAACAACACCAATATGACGACGGACCGAGCTGATTGTGAGATCTTTAACGTCTTTGCCGTCAAATTCGATACTACCCTCATCGCAGTCGTAGTAGCGGAACATATGCCGGAACAAGGTAGACTTGCCACCGCCAGACTCGCCAACAAAGGCTGTTGTAGTTCCCGGAGCACATTCGAAGCTGATGTTGCGTAGGGCAGGTCTTCGAGAATCATAGGAAAAGCTCACATTCTTCCATCGAACATGTCCACTAAAACTTTCCAGTTCGACAGCATTGGGGGAATCAACAACGGTTGGCTGGATCTTGAATAGCTCCAAGAGGCGCTCGCCAGAAATCATGGCCTGCTGGACTGTGCGATAAAACGAGCCGAAGAAGTTGAGAGGACCTTGAAGTTGGGTCAGGTAAGAGACGACTGTGAACCAGTCACCGGTACTTCGCATGCCAACCATGACTTGCCAGCCACACACTATGGCAGCGACAATTCTGCCCAGGTTGAAAACGAAGGTCTGGCAGATATTCATGAGGACCATGCCTACCTGGACCTGGGCCTCGGCCTTTTGGAAAACCTCAACCTTGGCACGATATCGGTTGGATTCGTATTCTTCCGCGTTGAAATACTTGACCGTCTCATAACTAGAGATGGAGTCGTTCTTCACCGCTTCCTCTTCACGATCAGCATTGGTCATCTCTCGTCGTTGATCTGCTCTAGTGGCGGCCATCTTGATGGTCATATAGAGATACCAGCAAGTGTCCACCAGATTCAATTGAGCGTAGAGAGGGCCATAGTTGAAGTAGAAGACGGAGATTGAGAGGAACAAGTCGAAGAGCATGGGGATGACCTGGAATGTCACCTGCTCGAGAAATGCATTGATTGCAGAGCCCTTGTTAAGCGCAGAGAGGACTTCGCCAGTGCGTTTCGACAAGTGAAAGTCGAGGCTGAGAGAGTGGACATGGTTAAAGGCCGCCGCCGTCAATCCTCGGTACGAGTACTGCGAAACAGGAATCCAAAGGAGAGATCTCAGGGAGCCAAGAAGACCGGACTGGCCTTGAAGTACCCAGAGAGCACCCAAGATGATGAAATCCTTGAGGGGAAAGTTTTCAGTGGTGATGGGGTCGCCGCTTCTGATGACGGCTTCTAGCTTGTTGACGACCTTGCCGATCTGCCATGGAACGTAGACGTTGACCAATCGCTGGATGATGACTAAAACAAAGCACAACATTACCTGGAGCTGCAGCTTGGTAGAGTCTTTGGGCCAGAGATAGGGGAAGAAGAGAGAGTAGCCTCTGACATATTCCCACCAGGTCTTGTGGGGAATCTTCTTCTGTCTGTAGAAGGCGGCTTGTTCATCTTTGCGAGAATAAGACCCTCCCGTAGGCTTGGCTGCGTTCGAAATGGTTCTACCACGAGATCGTCGGCCGTTAGCCTCAGAACCGGTGCTCTGCCTGGCGTCATAAGATCGAGTCTGCCCGTTAAGCAGTAGAGGCGTGGTTTCACAGATGCCAAATCCTTCCTCAACTCTATCTGGGGCGTGAGATTTGAGAATCCAAGCAACGCAGAAGAGGGAGATGGAAGCAGCTATGGTCAGCAAGCGGACAAAATAGAGAACGAGATCGAGCTTTGTCCATGAATCAATGCAGCTGTCGTCCGTGGCCTGGTCGTCTTGCTCGGAAGCGCGCACGAAGTGGCAACCAGCGGCAACAATAGCTGTGGTGGTGAAGAGAATGAGTTCTCCAGCGAGACTCAGAATCCAGATTGTGAGGTGGACGATATTGGGGCCCTTTCGCCAGTCGAATAACGAGAACAGGATGTAAAGGTAGAAGAAAGTAGCTCCCACGATATGAACCTAATAAGGAACAAGGTTAGTGGATTCTGGGGAAGGAGGGGCCCCGAAAGCCAGGTCATTTGACCGGTTCTCTCGAAAGCAAGATAAACTCGAGGTCGACCCAAGGCCGTGGAGATGGGAAGACGAAGAAAATCCGGGGAAGTATGGGGAAGTATGGGGGGGGGGGGGGCGCGAGACATACCACTGTCCATTCGCCAGCCCAGGGAAGCCCTTCCTTTGACCATTTATAAGGGTTCTCGTGCCAGAAGGCATGAACGAACATGGTAATACCAGTAACCACATAGCTCACGAAGACAACAGCAGCAAGGCAGCGAAAGACGTTCTTAGCGGTCGAGCCAAAGCGCGGACCAATCTTACGCTCCCCGTCGCTGCGCTTCTTGCGCTTGGTAATAGGCAGGGGCTTCCCTCCAGGACCTTTGACGGTGGGCTGGACAAGATCCTCTTCCTTCTTGGCGTTGAAGACGGAATACCATGCGGCAAGAGAGATGAAGGCGACGAGCAGAATCAGAGAGTAGAGATATTGTGTTTCTCGCAGGACCTTTTCGGCCACGGTGAGGCCATCAGGGCCAGAATGGGCGGGAATGGCGCCGCGAGCGTCGTCGGGCGGCGCGTCGTCGGCCAGCATGGCGGCAAACTGCAAGCAGAAAACAAACGTTCAGTTAGCAAAGGCTGCGTGTCTTTGAGAATATAAAAGAAACGAGAAGTAAAGTAAAGGCAAGCAAAGGGAGAACAACCGGCACGAGAGAAGACGTCAAGGACGGCGAGGCTAGTTGCGAGATGCTCTTGCTCGCAGGCGTAAGATGATCAAGGTGATGGTGACGATGTGGGAGGGCGTAGAGAGAGAAGCTGCCTTTGCCTGCGACCAGGGAAGTTTGGTTTGGATTTCGAGCAGGGAATACGGTCTTTTTGCAGGGGCGTGGCGATGTCAAGGTCAAGTGGTGCGCTCGTCACGGGGAAGCGTGAAGGGGGAAAAAAGAAAAGAAGGAAAAAGGATACGAGGGCGAGGACGAAAGCTTACAATTAATGATTGGGGGGGAGAGAGAGAGCCAGTTACCGCAGAGACGAAATCATTGCCCGGGCAGCTGGCAATTGGCAGCTGGCGATGAGGGGGAGGTGAGCAGCAAGTGAGGGGATGCTGAGAGGAAGCTGAGCAGCTGCCAGCGCGCGAAAAGGGACGATGAAGAGGGCAGAAACCGGCGATGGACAAGCTCGCGGTCCAAGACGAGCAACGAGCAACGATGCAGACTCAACGTCAAATCGGCACCGGACGCCTTTGGGCCCCTACTGGCAAAGTGGCCTCGGGTGGGCTGGGCGTCGTGTTAGCGGCCCAGGGTCCAGTGTTTCTCGGTGGTGGCCGGTCCGGCACTGCACGCTGCACAGCTCCGTTTGCCGTACCTACAGCGCCCTTGTTGCTGATACGACTACTACTACAAGCAGCAGCAGCAGCAGCAGCAGCAGCAGCAGCAGCAGCCGCCAGTGCCTGTCTGGCGCCTGGCATTGGCCACAGCGCCTGTCTGGCCATCGACCCAATAAGGTAGGGGAGTGTGCAGGCCCGGGGCTCCAGCAGGCCTAGTGCCGCGCTGGCTGCGCTGCACAGGCCCGCATGCAGTTGGGGCCCTTCTCCGGGATCCAGCTGGTGGAGCGCACCAGCCAGCTGACTTGGGGGGGCGTGGTCATAAGGCCTGTGCCAGAGATGCTGCAGTGGCGAAAACAAGCCACCCGCACGAGGAGTCGCTGCGCCATATCGCCCTCGACCGCAAAGGGACGGGACTAAGGCCTGGTTTGGCTGCGTACAAGGCACGAGCAGCGACTAGCAGCTTATTGCAAAGTTAAAGGTATTAATAGCCCTGTCTATAGTACGGCAGCTATCGATGGAGTAATAAACGGGGCACGGCTGCCGTCAGAATCAACGCGGCCGTCTCTTTGACATGCCACACACGACATGAAATCCAAAGCAGGCGTGCAGAACAGACAGACAATGTATGTGCATTATCTACATGTACATATCTAGGAGTATCTACATAGGTGCATGCCTTCACAGACAGGTTTCGGCCGGCAGGAGGGAAACAAACGCTGGCCCCCGAATTGACTGACCTTGATTCATGACCGTGGCTAAATTGGAAACATATTAATTAATATGCGGGCTATTATTGCGCTGGTCAAATCACATCGGATTGACTGCAACCGGACGCTGCAAAAGGTAACCCTCCCCTGCGAAAAAGAAAAAAAAAAGCTCAAACGCCTTGATCCTCCACCAACAGCGCCTTACTATGTATGTGCCTGCTCTCTGGTTCGCTGATTCCACCCGCGCCGAACCCAGAGAATCGGAGCCGGGGTTCTTGTTGGATGGTGTGCGAAGAGGGGCAAAGAGCTTGGAGCTGCATCTGGAGCTGGGGCTGGGGCTGGAGCTGCTCTTCAGCCCAACAGCTATCGTGCCCTCTGCCTCATTTGACTCTGCACGCCTCATAGGGCAGATACGCCTTACCGTTGTAGGTGGCACTATGGAGATATCTAGACCGGTGTTGGAAATCGCCATGAGGGGATAGGGCTGCTTTGGGAGGCATTGCGATGCTGTTCTCACCTCTCACCTATCCACAGGATTATCCACACGACTTCCCAGAGGCCGCCTACTCGCATTCACGTTGCAACTTGCTTTGTCACGAGTCGACCGACAGCCATGACAACGCAAAGTTGCAGCAGCAGATGCTGTGTTACCACCTCGCTTCGCCCGCGCAGGTATTGAATCCCTACGTTAATGCCCATCACACCAGCATCCGGTCGACGTTGGGCGACATTTAGGTTCTAAGCGAGGACAAGGAGCTCTCGCTCTCGCCAAGGAGGCAAAAACCATGGAATCAAGGGAAAAAATCGTCCACGCGGCCTACATTTGCCTACATGTAGATGTGGCTATGCTACCGGACGTGTCTGTTGCTCTGAGCTCTCCCACTGCCAACCGAGGCCATTTAATTGCTCATTCCTGCAGCTTTGCTGTAAATTGGCGCAGCCATACCTTGTAGCAATGATTGATGTGCTTGATTGAGCATTGGTGCCATGCCATGCCATGCCATGCCTATTAGGTCGTCTGCTGCGAATGCCACCAACATCTATCCAGCCAGCCGACAAGAAGAGCAGAATTCCGGAGCTCGAGCTATCTTGCCTATTCTAGGTAGCCCTCGCCCAGAGGGTGGGAAATGCTCGGCAGCCGCAACAGCCGGCACCCGTAACAGCCCCATGCGCGCATTCGTGGCATCGGCACTGCATTGCTTCGTCGTTGTAAACTGCCTGCCATTCCATGTGGTCTATCCAGAAACGAATGTGATAGATAACTATGAGCGATGGATTGGCGCTTCGTGCGCGGTGCAGCACGGCCCCAGCGCTTTGAATCGGGGGATCTATCTAATCGGAACCAGCCCCGCGATCCGCATGCTTAGCATGCGAGCCTCAGCAAGGGAGGCGCCGCGGCTGGCGACGGGAAAACAAGCTGGTCGGTTGGTTCGTGCTGGCTGGTTGGCTGCGAGAAATGGCCGTTTTGTGTGTGTCCGTGAGCCTTTAAGGTCCGTGAATTGATGTCTGTGATGAGGTGTGTGCCCTGTGAATCCGAGTCTCTCACGGTACCTGTGTCTACTGT
This sequence comes from Trichoderma asperelloides, assembly GCA_021066465.1. Taxonomy (NCBI): domain Eukaryota; kingdom Fungi; phylum Ascomycota; class Sordariomycetes; order Hypocreales; family Hypocreaceae; genus Trichoderma; species Trichoderma asperelloides. The sequence continues at coordinate 95,964 of JAJKFY010000333.1, read as the reverse complement.
ATGAATCTCTACCGTACCAGTCTTATGTGCAGCAGTGCAAAAGTAGCATCTACTTGGGATTGTCTCCAATAAGCTAGTCCGTTTAAAATGGCGGTTAGCAGAGAATGCTGGTGACAACAGACAGGCATTTTGCTTGGACGCCTCCAGTCGCCCTGTTCTCATCTATCTGGAGCTGTGGGTGTGCGCCTGCATCGTTTACGAGGTAAGATAAGCTGTCTCCCGCGCCACTAACCAGATTGCATGGCGCCTACGACTACTGCCACCCCATCAGCTTGGTCGCAGTCATTGTGAGCAGTAATAAAGGCCAATTGGTTGCTTAGCTCAATTGCCAAACATCGGAAATAAGGAATTGCTGGTCGTACGTCTACCTTAGTACCTACATTACCTGCCTTATACTGGCAGGTACATGGAAGTGGCAGAATGGCCTGGTTCTGCAAAATACGCCCGCCGCTGTCTGCATGGCCTGGGACACAAGTGTGTGTAAAAAGCTGTGTGTGTAAAAAGCTCTGTAAAGCTGTTCACACGTGCCGCTCCCACTGCAGCACGCACTCACTTACATGTATGTACTTGCATGTGAAACGCTGCTCGATAGCAGGTGCAGATGCATGGAGTCGTCCAGACCCGGGATAGTTCATGCCACCAGTCTGCCAAGGTCCATGCAATTGAATGCGAGGATGCGTCTGCGTGCTGCGTGCTGCGTGCTGCACGCCTACCTTAAACAGGTCTCCCACTATCCATCCTCCAGTCCAAAAGGTTCCGGGCCCAATCTATCGGCAAGGCTGGGGGAGGAGGAGCAGGAGCAGGAGCAGGAGCAGGAGAGAGACACAAGAAGAGGAGCAGACGGTTGTTCCCCTTTGTGTAGGAATGGCCCCTCCAAAGGAAAAGCGAGGCGGGCATTTCAGTCCCAGCCGATTGGACAGTCCCTGTTACAGGCCGTTGTCGATGCAACCTCCCTAGTTCCCAAGCCCGGCATTAGCAGAGAACCGGGTCTATGCGGCACGTCCGCCTTGAGTGACTGCAGTTGTTGGTGCGCTTAGCATGGAAAAGAAGCAGTGGCAGGAGCATGTACTCGTACAAGTACAGGCTGTGGGATATCGATATGGCAGATATGGCAAGGGGAGAGTGGTGATCTGCCTTGGCGATTCGCGCTACTTCATCGCCAGATGCCCAGATACAGGCATTCATGCATGGCACCTCTCGCATGCCCTCTCTGTGGCTCAAGAAAGGCTTCAGAATGCTTGTAAATTCTCCGTGCATCAATGCCTGGGTAGTCGTACACAGTACTTGCCCTTTGTACATCCAGGACTCAAGAGTCTGCATCTGCATGTGTGGGGAATCCAGCATGGGGTAGCCAGCGTGCAGAAGGCACTCTGCGGCCTGTCCTGGCGCCTGAGATCCAGTAGCACCACTCGTATATAAGCGTACCGTGCAGCCGAAGGTGTGTGCGCTGGGATATGCCCATCCATCCGGAGGCCAGAGCTTGCAGACGCCGTCATACACACAAGAGTGAGTGGTGATGCTACCTCGCTCTCGACTGTGAGCGGTCCACGTACGACCTCGGACGGGCTCCAGCCAAGCTTTTAGAGCTACTACTAGCAGTAGCTTGTCCGGCCCCTACAGTAAACGGCTCCTCTCCCTACTGCAGGTCCCCAGCCTTCCGGATCGCGCAGTGTTTCGTACAAAGTAGAGAAAAGAGAAAACGGGTTCGGCTAGTGGCCTGTTCTGGTTAGCCCGTGAAAGACGGATGCTTGCTAGAGGCAGATGCCGCAGGATAGCACGACGGAGTACGGAAAACTAGGCTGCGTTACCGTAAAAGCCAATTGGGAATACTACCTGGCCCTGCGATAGCTGTGGAGCTTGGTCTTCCGCCGTTGTCTATCTCGTTCTCAAAGTACTATCTAGGTCTTGCCATCATCTCAGCTGGCGCCGTCATGGCCGACGAGATGCATGATACCAGCGCCGCTAGCTGCGATGTTGGCCCGTAGCACTTCTGATTATAGCAGCCCCTGGTGACGGTATGTGCCAGGGATATGTCTGTTGGCCGAGTCCAGCGGAAGCTCGAGCATCTAGAAGCATTCTGACGAGGACAAGACGTCAGTCCGCAAAGTGCGAGCTCCATACCGCGCAGCAGCTCATTCACCGCCGGCCGGCGACACACGACGGCTGCATCCAAGCCGTTGCAAGGAGCTGTGGTGGTGTCCCCCGTCATGCACGCCAATGCACAATGCAAGCCCAATACGCATACTCGTACAACTATGACAGCCACTTCGCGGTGTGGCCAGAGCCCAAAGCGCCATCCACACCGGCACTACCTGAAACCTCACAGAATCGCGGGACCGCACTGCTGTGGGCTTGCCATCGACCGTTATATCGCTCAGAAGGCGAGCCTAACTCGCATAAAACCAGTGACTAGCCCGAGCTGTGCTCCTGGGGTACGTCGAACGAGCTGCAGAGCTCAATTTTGAGAGTGCCACTACGTATAGCTCGTAGACACCAAGGGCATCTATCGTACGAAATACAAGCATTGTGTCGCTGACCGGCGATTTTGTCTGACATCAGAGCATCTGTAAATGGCAGCTCTATCTCATAGGTATCTTCCTTTATACCAAGGTACCTACCTAACTTAGATACCGAGGCAGCGGGTGATGTCTGTGAGGGGCAGATCCATTACCTCCCAAGGCCGAGCCAAGGTGCCGGTATGCACAGGAGAGCCAACAAAGATCGTCGTGTCGGTTCACGGAGCATTTTCGCACTTGTCCGATGGGAACCGAATAGGCGCTAGAAGGTTACTGGCTCCAAGCTCTGATTCTAGCGGCACCGCAGGTCCAACGCTCATGAACACAACAAGGAGCATTTGTGATGTAGCCTCACTGAGGATCGTCATTGCTCGACGGCAACATCTCCGCCATTTGCCTTGATGGGGGAACAGAGTCGTCTTTCCTTCATCAACATCCAGCACCCAGCCAGTGAGAAGAAGATAGAACCAAAGAACAACATACCAGTAGCTGCAGAGGCGGTCGGGGATGCGGGTTCTGGGGATCCTGCCAGCTCATAGCTGCTACATGCCTAGTTGCGGGAGTGGTGGTGGTAGTGGTAGTGGTAGTACGATATGCGCTCAGATCATGATTCGACTTGCCTACTCGGCCGTCCCGACTTCTCCCACAAAACAGCAGAGACCACAGGGATGTGAGATTCTATGTGGATGGATTGGGGCGAGAGACGAAAAGGCGATGCCGAAAGCGTCCATGGCCTAGAAGCTGTGCAACGCGAGCGAACGCCCTTTAAAAACAAGTCGTTAGGAGCAGATAGAATGGGTGCCCAGGAGAATCCTGGCAATCTGCATGGTCATGGATAGTTTAGAGAAGGGGGAGGAAGAAAATTTTTTCTCTCAACTCGCAAGGTAGGTAAAGAAGATGCATGATATATGGAGCGCTAGTCAACTTGCTCTCGTCTCCAAGAGAGGGAAACACAGACGTAACGCCAGGTCAAATCTGCCGGCTTCATCGACCGTTATCGGTCTTGGAAATATAGTATACATGTGGTACTTTTCTGCATTGAAATATATATAGGTATATATATATATATAATTAAAAGATGGTATTACCTGGAAAACGAAGTGCTAGTGCACAGAAAAAATCGTCTTCAACCCCCAGCCCAATTCTGGAGCTTGTGGTTGGCAGCACCATCCATACTAACCTACTTGGAGGTACTCTAGTATGGATGCGAATAAGCCTCTCGGCTTCTCCCATTGACAAGAGGGCGACACTCAATGTAGAACGGATTACGCCGAATGCACCGAGTACCTGTCACGTACCCCGTACTCCGGCCGGGCTTCACCTCAAGGTGCAGGTGCTGATGCCACCTTTGGCTTCGAAAAGCGCCTGCCTGCGTGCCGTTTTTGGCACTTGGAGAGCTAGGAAGCTGCAAGTTCTACCGCTAGCACTGGTAAGCTACAAGGAAGGCATGCATCACGTCGTGCTAACCTGAGGTATCCGCAGCCACGAGGGCTTCATGGGCTTCATGGGTTTCATGCCGGTCTCGTCAAGGGTACAAGGTACTGCTTTCGTGCGCCGCTCTCACGTCGCGCCAAGTAGGCACTCCATACAAGCCTGAGGGCTTGAACCAAAGGCTTTTAGACGCGGCTTCAAGGTTCAACTCGCACCTAATCCTCTCCTCTCCTCTCCTCTCCTCTCCTCTCCTCTCTCGGGCATTAAGTGGCCTCTTCCGCAGTTGCTCGCGCTCGGCCTGCCGCTTCGGTCTTCCACTCGTCGGAATGCGGCATACCGCCGGTAACCTCTTGTGCGAGAGCGTCGTGCAACAATAGCTGCTTACCGCTCATCGTTCTCTCTCTCTAGGATCCGGAGCCCATCTCGGCCGCCGCATAGACAAAGGTGGAGAAGCCGCCATGCGAATGACTTCAAGGCCAACTGCCCGACGGTCTCTAAGCCCTCAACGGAAATCTGTCTCCGAGTTTGTCTCTCTCACCTGTTGACATTCTGGCTTTCATTGACCAGGCTGCGACATGTTTCACTCGCTGCCCCAGCTGCATGAAGAAGCATCCAATTCCATCCCCTGCAAAACGACCCCGGTCAGCCGGTCAACTAACCTTGCAGGAGCCGGGGCCGTCTCTCCCCTCCCTACCGCAACACGCCGAGCAGCTCTAATGCCAGACGTTGGCGTCACCGCTGTTCAAGAGAGAGGGAGAGAGAAAGAGAAAGAAGGGGACAAAAAAGCTTTGAGCGTTCTCCTGCTCGCCGGGCACAAGCACATACTGCTATGGGCTGGATTGCATACTATCCTCTGGCCGCCCGTTGTCATCAGCGGAGCCAGCAACTGCTCAGGAGCAGTGGGGCGCTCCACAGGCTGTATACAGAGCATTGATGACAATATCATCGCTGTACTAGGAAGATTTCTACGAAAAGTCTCAACGCAGTTGGGATTGTGCGTCTCGGTTTCGGCCTGATGAAGCAGCAGATCGCCGAACCTTGATGCCGACAGTCACGCCATGGCTTGAGAAAGACGGAGAACGATGCAGAGAAAACAGGCCGGTGAGATAGCTTAGTGCCTGTCTTCACATGCGTCGGGCATAGCTGCAGCCGGCCAGGCCGACTTTTCAAAGGCCTTGCTTTTGCTCCATGCAATACAGCGTGTGTCACGGCTGGTGGCTTTTTGCGAAAATGTGAGAAAAGATACGCTCTCACATCTCTGGAAGTTGTCCCAGACACGTTTGCTTCTTACGCACTGAATCTCTGCCACGTCGGTTCGTCACTGCTGTGTTGTCTGTGACGTGTATAATCAAAGCACATGGCCTAGGCAAAAACGTGAGCTTTCCCTACAGTTTCATGCCCACATACCGACTCTCCGTCTCTCAGAAATACCTACCATCATCCAGCCACTCCCTCCCGTTCAAAAATCCAATACAGCAATAGCAGGGCCGCTATTGTTTCTACAAATATCCCACCGCTGCTACGCTGTGGCTGCCTACTCTATTGCATAGGTATTGTGGGTCAAAGCGATTGACTTTACCAGGCATCTGAGCCTTGGAACCCGATCTTATCCATACTTCTAGAACTCACCCCAATCTAAGAATAAAAGATTCTGCATCACAAGTCGCCAAATTTGGCCTTCTTTTCCTCCTTGCATTAAGATGGCTTGCCCATATGATAGTTCACAAATCAATGCGTGGCTAGCAACCCCTTTTACCACTGAATGGGTGAGGGAGCAGGGCCAGCCTTTGGAGACTGGAGAGCACGTCATGCATACCAAGACCGCCTTCTACACCGAGTTCCTCTTTCATACGATGTTTCCCCAAACTCATCCCAAAGCAGTTACTTGTCTTGGCGTCGCTCCCCCGCAACTTGATTTGTGGTACGGAATACCAGGTCCTCGGATCGTCGCCCCTCTTGGCCTGCCGATATCACCAGGCTTTCGTAATCCAGCAATTTGCTTGGCTAAAGCTTCTCAGCTGCAAAGATCGTTAAGACATGAGTGAAATGTAGTTAGATATACGTTGTTGCTGCAGCAGAGACTATTGGCCTACTGGCTGATTTGGGTATTGGAATTACCTACTACAACACATCAATCCATCAAGGGGGCTGAACATTTCGCACCCTGTGGAACATGGCTCTTAACTCAATCACGAATGCCTTCTCACTCTGATTTAGGATGCTAACAGCAGGGCGTCTGCCATCGTCGGATAGCTTTCTTCCTTCTTCTCTCCCCCGTGCATCCAAAGACACCCCGGTTTCACGCAGCGTTACTACCTAATTTATACAAAGACACCTCCGCACCCCCCAAATAGTAAACATGGTGTGAAAAAGCATAGCTCTCGCCCATACACGAGGCGATGCCAATATCAAGGCAAGTCACGCGTTTCTTTTTTCTGGCAGTTTCGGGGCGCACAACCGCCTTGGCTCTCTAAATTGCCCAATTATAACCTTGCAAATGCTTGCCGGCTTTGATTGGCCTGCTTGGCCCAGTTACTGAGGTTGCTTCTCCTCTCTTTTCGTCCTCGTGAAAACGAGAGATCTTTGCTCTGCAGGTCTAGAACAAGCTTTGGATGTTGCGGCATTGAAACTCCGAGAACAGACGAGTTATGCAACGCCAAAGGCAATGCTCCTGCAGCCAAGCTTGCCGATGCTACGCACTGCATAACCCAGATCGCAACATAAAGCTGAGACAGTGTGTAATAAAAAGTCCGATTTTATGGCCGCCCCAAGTGAGGGGTGAAAGTTGATATGTTTCCCGTCTCGGTAAGTATCAGTACAATGTGTGTCTCAGAGTTTCTTCGACCTGTCGCAAGGGGAGGAAAGACAGACTTTGTTATTGGCTCATCGAAACGCACTCCGCCCGCTCTACGAGTACCGCCATGGTACTGGTACCACCAGAGGGAACCGGCATTAGCACACAATACTCGGATCCGACATTTGCGGGCGTCGATGATATTATTTGCACGGTTAGGATTGTTGGTTTGGCCAGATAACAGCTCTAGCGGTGCACCAGGAAGTGGCCATTGTCTAAGGCCTGGTCTAGACTCTTACCACCGAGTGCATGGCAGCATAGAATAGACATGTTATCTTTATGGCTGCTTCGCCCGGTGCTCGTATCACAATTGCAATGGGTTAAGAGAGTGGAAGTCTACAGGGCAGTGAGAAGTCTGTACGAGGCTAGCTCTTCATCCCACTTGCAAAACGGTAATTTAGGCTCCATGACAGTCTATCTCTATCTAAATATGCCAGGATCGGAGCCAACATTCCGTCTAAATGCTGTATACCATCGTAGAAAGAAATATGGCGAACTTATTGCCTCGGCTACTCCAAATAAAAGCTAACCGCGTACTCTACTCTCGGGCGGCAGTGTCGGGGTACATAGATCGTAGATCTCATAGGAGTTCACGAAATGTTCTCGGCCGATAGGTTTCTCTTTTGCCATCAGTCATGTCGATCATTTTGGAGAAACGCCTTTCGTAGGCCAGGGGAGCGGCCTGCGCCTCTTCCTGTTGCTCCTGAAGCCGTTTGATCGGCAGCGTTATATCCTTAACGGGGTACTGGTAGCTGAAAAAGCGGTGATCCAACGTTGTATTTCTCGCAAGCAAGTCATCATATCAGATGAGATTTATAAAGTTTACGTTTGGTTATTCCGAGGATAAGAGAATGGACAGTGCAGATTCTTCATCCATGCATGGTTGGATGAAAATGAGAGAAAATGGCTTTTCAAAGCATTTTTGAAGGCGTAAAAATTGGTCTTGTATAGCAGGTAGTTGGAAATGTTAACATTTTATATGAAAATTAATAAACTTTAACAAACGATGCAAAGGTTGATAATAATAAGGGGCGTTCATTCAGAAGGTCTAGGAATAAGCAGGAATCAACAGTGTATCTATGGAATAGAACTGCTTGTTTATACATCTCACTGTCCCTCTTATATTCATTAGTTTCCTTTTCAGGTACAATCAAATTCCTTTTTCTGAAAAATTGGATAGACATCTTGCCTATTTCAGTAGCCTGAGCAGGAACATTAGGTTAGACTTTCTGTTTATTATGCCTTATTCAAAACGATACTATTAAAAATGTTACTGATGAATGATCAAAAAAGCATATAAAGTGCGAGTTTAGAATATTGTATGTCTTTTTGGAGGCGCTTGTTTTCAGCACGTGAACATGTAAATGTTTCTTTTTCTTTCCATCGCCTGTCCTATGCGATTGCTCTAATAGACTATTCCCACTGTATTGTTCTTGTTCAATTACCAAAGTTATATTAGCGTATATCGAACTTGGCACTATTGGATTGACTCACGGCGGTCCAACCGTATCAGCATTATGCTGCTGTGGACAAGACAACTCTACCATTGTCGTGAAATGCGATGCACTTCCTGAATTAAAGGTGCCGGTCATATGTTTATAAATTTTGTTTTATAAGTAAACATATGGTGATACTGCTTGTTTTTGCTTTGATAAACACATATTGAGCCCGGAAATGAAGAGTGTAAGAAGAATAATTCAGGCAGCTGTTTTCAGCTAGGATTGCTTCCTGTACCATTCGTAACTCATGTCTCTTCTAACCCAATATATCCCATTGTAGCAACGTTGATACTTAGTAGAAAAGACTAGCATGGCTATTTCTATGTCAACGAACCTCTTCATTCGGTCATCCGTTAGATGCTATGTGATGCCTTCAAAGGGGGGGGGGGGGGGGGTACTTTTCAATTATAGATTCAGATTCACCCTCGCCAGCAAAATAATCCTATTAAAGGCCTATTACTAAAACAAGAGCATATTCATTATAACAATCATTCGAGATCAAGATCTTGGCTACCGAAAAGAAGAAGAAGAAAACACCTCGCCTTCCAAATCTCAAACCCCCAAATAACAAATAAAGACCGACGTAGGCCAAGCAACTCTCATACCCACCCCCCACCTCAGCCTTGCAAGAACCGGCCATGCCACCAGCCACAACCAGCCACACAAAAAGCGCTCCAGTACAGTAAGCAGCAGCGCCAATTCGGGAGAGCGACCCTTTCACAAGCCTCCTCCGCGTGCAGCGTCAATGTACTCTTTTTTGCTTAATTGAACGGCAGCCGCCTCAGCCTCGCCCAACTGTTTTTGCAAGCTTTCTTCCTCAACTCTTGGAACGTTATAAAAAAAAAGAAACAGCAGCTTGATTGATTACTTACTATACAAACCAATTATTTCCGCTTTTTTTTTTTTTTTTCCCATCACTATCATTTTCCCTGCTTTTTTTTTTAGCCTCGGCAAATTTACACGCTGCAGCCCGACAGGGTCGAATCTCGTCGATTGCGCGCGCGCTGGGAGTGAGTAGTGTGTTGGGGTGACTGCACAAAAGTGGCAGAGAAGCTGCATCTTTTGCCTCGCCAAGATTGACGCAGGTAAGCCATCGCATCGCCGTCTTCATGTCTCCAGACTCTTCCTCCTCCCCGTCTTGTATTATTAATCCAGCTTTGCTGACCCAATGGCTCCAGCACCGCTGACCAAACGAGAAGCCAGAAGAGTGGCCGCCGTCCCCTCGGTTCAACACCATCCCCAAAAACATTTGCCATCATCACATCCCATCGTCCGCTTCAGGCCTGGGGGCTCCCATCTACCCCTCCATCGGATTCCCATACCCCTTCGACTCTCTCGGAATCCCGACCGATATACTCTTTCCATTATTCTCACCTACTTTCCCTCTAATTCGCTCTAATATCGCACGCACACACACGCGCTGCCGCCGTCCTCGGTCGCTTTCTTCGCTTACAAAAAAACCACTGCGCATCACATTTTCACAAAGCCATCATGTCGCAGAGGCCGTCTACACCCGTCAAAGTGCCGTCATCGGCGGCAAACTATACCCCCGCGACGCTAGATCCAGATTTGCGATCGCAGATAAATACAATCCTGCTTAAGGACGGGCATATTACAAAGTGAGCTGCCGTCACTGCTCCCATGACACAGAGAGAAGACTGCCATCCCGACAACAAACAACTGCTAACACTACCCTTGTCTAGAATCCAAGAAGCTCTCCTCCACGCCCTCAATTCCAACTCCTCCAACTGGCCCACCACCATCCAGAACCACGCCCTAGCCCTCCTCCGCTCCGGCGAAATCACCACATACCCAGCCCTCCTCCGCCGCGTCCTCGAAGACGTCCGCGAAGGCCAGCCCTCGTCAACATCCAGCGCAAACGGTAAATCATCATCGGCCGCAACAACAAACGGCAACGGCGACACCAAGAAAACCAACGGCACACCAGCCTCCGACAAATCTCCCCTCGCCATCCCCACGTCCGTAATAGAAGAGGCCCTGAGAATCACAAGAGAATGCCTCGACTCCGTGTGCGAAATCGAGGAAAAGGGCAGCGGCTAGAAATCTCCTCCCTCTCCTCCTCCTCCTCCTCTTATTCCTCCTATTCCTTCTTCTCCTTCTCCTCTCCTTCTTCCTCCACCTCTACCTCGTCATTCCTCTCCGCCAACAGCGCTTGGCTCAGCTCCGACTACTGCTACGACTGCGACGAAACCACGCCAGGGGCTTTTCAGGACATGTCGCACACGGTCGAAATAAAATCTAATCGCTTCTCTTCCACGTCTTTTTCTTTTCGTTCGTCCTCTTCCCTTTACTGTTCTGTTCTGGTCGAATTCTTTTTTGTGGTATAGATAAGGGGACGCGAGATGGGATTCTTGGGGATATAGCTTCTTTTCCTTTTCTTTTTCCTTCTCCTCCTGCTCCCCTTTTGGGACGAGCGGCAAGGATATTGTATGTGGCTTTTTGGGAGCGTATGGTGCATTATATGAATTTGAGCTACTGGGGCGTATATGTAGTGTCTCAAGACGACGCCTACCAGGTGGAAATACCATACAGACCACCGAGCTTTATATAAACTTTATATCAGTCGTATTAGCATCACAAAACTTGCTTTCTTAGTTAAGTAGCAGACTGAATAATTCATCTCGACCGATTTTCTCTAGCTCTGCCAGTTTATGATGAATTTATAAGTAGTCACTGGTTATATTACGTTGTATTGTTCACTTCCCAGCTAGCAGCAAACTTGGTTTAAGTGGAATCAATTGCACTCTTCTATCAAGCTAACGTATCTTATTCTGGTGTTTTCAGATCCCAGTGTTCCCATCCCTTAATCTGTTACATACCAAAATGTCCTGAGAATGTCTTAGTGGCCGAGCGCCATGTTCTGAATTGGCCTAACTCTGGCCATCCTCTACTGCTTTCCTGAGCCGAAATAGTATATCCATACGATACCGTGACTTGGGCTTCTGCCCGACCAACTTGTGCTGATAGATGCAGATGTAGGAAGGAGGTCTTTTATTGTTTTCTTAAATTACAAGGGGATTTGGAGAATTACTTCTTCCTTGCCTTCTGCCATCGTGCTTTAGTCGTAAAGATCGTCATCGTTGCCTGCGTCACCGAAAGAGTTGCCAGCGTTACCAGCAGCACCGGCATCAGCTCCATCGGGGAACTTGAAGTAGGCACCAGGACCAGCATTCTTCATCTGCTGTGCAAAGGCCTCGTATCTTCGGATCTCCACATCGCTGACGGAACGACGAGCCATCTGCATGGCCTCCTCGAAGTGAGCCTTTGTCAGCTCTGGAACAGGGTCCTCGGCATCTTCATCGACATCCATGTTGTCTCCAGCAGCCTCACGGGCCTTGGTGCGCTCAATGTCAAGTGAGATAGACTCCTTGATGGCAATCTTGACAGCACGCTGGGTGATGAAACCCAGATCGGCACCAGAGAAGCCATGGGTCTTAGCAGCAATGTAGCCAAGGTCAATATCAGCGGCGACAGGGGTCTTGCGCAGCTGAGCCTTGAGAATACCAAGACGGCCAGGCTCATCAGGAAGGGGCACATAGATGAGCGAATCCAGACGGCCAGGACGGCAAAGAGCAGGGTCGAGCTGCTCCGGTCTGTTGGTAGCACCAATAACGAAAACGTTCTTCTTTGAGGTCATACCGTCCATTTCTGTTAATGTTGTTAGCTGAATGATGACAAATTATCTGTTGTGGTAGAGCGCCATTAAACTTACCAGTCAGAAGCTGGTTGACGACACGGTCGGAGGCGCCGCCAGCATCACCGACAGAGCCACCACGAGCCTTGGCAATGGAATCCAACTCGTCGAGGAAAACAACGCAAGGAGCGGCCGCTCGAGCCTTGTCGAAAATATCTCTGATGTTGCTTTCAGACTCACCGAACCACATGCTGAGAAGTTCGGGTCCCTTGACGGAGATGAAGTTGGCGGCGCACTCGTTGGCGACAGCCTTGGCCAACATTGTCTTACCAGTACCAGGAGGTCCGTAGAAAAGAACACCTCGGGACGGGGAGAGACCAAACTTGAGAAACTTCTCGGGGTGGTCGACGGGATACTGGACACTCTCTCGGAGATCCTGCTTGACCTCTTCGAGACCACCAATATCCTCCCAGCGGACGTTGGGGACTTCGACGACAGCAACCTCGCGAAGAGCAGAGGGGTTGGACACGCCCAGAGCGAATCGGAAGTTCTCCATGGTGACACCTAGAGAGTCCAAGACTTCGGCATCGATGGTGTCCTCATCGAGGTCGATGAGATCCATCTTCTCACGAATCTGCTGCATGGCGGCCTCGGAGCAGAGAGCAGCAACATCAGAACCGACGTAACCGTGGGTCTCGGCAGCAATTTGCTCCAGGTCAACATCATCGCCCAGCTTCATGTTCTTGGTGTGGATCTGGAGAATCTCCAGACGGCCAGTTGGGTCGGGAATGCCAATGTCCACCTCACGGTCGAAACGACCGAATCGTCGCAGAGCCGGGTCAATGGAGTTGGGTCGGTTGGTGGCGGCCATGACGACCACGTTGGAACGAGCCTTCATACCGTCCATGAGGGTAAGGAGCTGAGAGACGACACGACGCTCAACTTCACCGTTGGTCTTTTCACGCTTGGGGGCGATGGAGTCGATTTCATCGATAAAGATAATGGCAGGTGAGTTCTTCTCCGCCTCCTCGAAGGCTTTTCGCAGATTGGACTCAGACTCTCCAGCCATTTTAGACATGATCTCGGGGCCGTTGATGAGGAAGAAGAAAGCGCCAGTCTCGTTGGCAACAGCACGAGCCATGAGCGTCTTACCGGTACCGGGAGGACCGTAGAGCAAGACACCACGAGGCGGCTTGATACCAATTGACTTGAAAAGCTGAGGGTGACGGAGAGGAAGCTCAACCATTTCTCGGATCTGAGCCATCTGCTTGCGGCATCCACCAATGTCGTCATAGCCGACCTCGTTCAGGTTATTCTCTTCCTCCTCACGCTGGATAGGCTCGCCCTCGCAGTGAATAACGGTATCCTGAGCGACGATGCCGTATTCCGGAGGATCCACCTCGACAACCTTGAATTCGACTTGCCTCATACCACCACGTACGATAAACAAGTCTCCTTGCTTAACTGGTCTGTAGGCTTCGCGGAAGTATGGGGCGAGGAAAACGTCGAATAGTGAACCAGTAATGCCCTCAACAGTGTCGGCAATAGGCAGCACAGCAATTCGCTTGGCCTATTTTATGGTTAGATATGCTACAGCAGCAATTTGAGATCATAGAGGCGGACTCACATATTTGATATCGGGGCAGGGGGAGATGGTAATCACGTCACCGTGCTTGACTCTGAGGTTATGGCGGACAACACGGTTGATTCTGGCACTTCCCTCATCCAGTTCCTCGTCTGCAAGGACGATCAGGACCGTCTCCTTTCTCTTCTTGCCTCGTACAAGGACGGTGTCACCGCGGAAGAGCTGGAGGGCGTCCATGGTAGCCTCGGACAGGGCGATAATGCTGTTGTCATCATTGACGGCATCGGTAACCCTGGTTTCAGTTAGAATATTGTTGGTTTTTCTGTATCCGAGTGTGAATGCCTACATCAGCTGGTTGGGCTTCTTCTTCTTCTTGAGAATGGCAGTGGCGGTGTCATCTTCCTGTCATAAAGTTAGCTTCCCCGCCCTGGATATCTAAGCATGGTGGGCTGAACGAACGTGCTTGATTTCCGCGCCGGAGGGGTCGCTGTGAGATGGTCAGATGCTTCCAGCTTCTTGATAACTATGTCAAGAGGGCCTCCGGATGGGATCACATACGTCAAGTTGACCTTCTTCTTGTGCTCTTCAGGCTGAGAAGCCATGGTGTCTAATGACGACTGAGTTCACGACGATGTGGGGGGACGATGACGGAAACAAAGCCGGGGTTCGTGGAAGTCGAGGAAGAAAAACAAAAGACAAATGTGCTTCCTCCTCAACAGTGGTCTATGGGGGAAGGAGGAGAAGGATTCGATCTCGAATTTGGATTCGGGGAGGATGATATGAAGGAGAGAGAGTCCAGCGGCGAAAGCTAGAGGTGTCCGGAGAGTTCCCTCAGAGATCTGGCACACACCTGACGGCCTAAAGGCACCCGGCAGAGGGGCACGGGCCAATGACAGCGCAAGCTGCCCTGAGCGGAGCGGAATATCAATGATGCTCGGGCGCTGAGCTGCGCTACGGCACTCGTTTGTCACTGCGAGGCTGCAGCTCGCCCAACAGAGTGGAATCTTCTGCCGCCTTCCACTGAAAAGCCGCCAGGCAACTGGGGACGCGCAACCGGCATTTTGCTGCAGCCAGCTCCTGGTAGCGCGTACGATAACCAGCTGTAGCCTGGCGAGACGGTTTATTAAGCAGAGCACGTTCAGGACAGTTCTACGTATTGCCACAGGAGGCGGCTATTTGCCCCTTCATGCAACAGAGCAGAAGGATAAGGAATTGATTAAATATAGTGAAATTGCATTTATTTATTTATTTGCTTCTACGCTGCATCGTGGCAAGCATTGGGCGCAGCCATTCAATACCTTGATGGCTTCACCTCACCAGGGTATTATTTCGATGAAGTCATACCACTAGGTACATTAGTGCCACCTGAGTTAACTAACCCTTCCAAGTTGACAGCTCCATTCACCAATGCCTCTTTGTACAGTATTGCTACCAATGCATCTTTATTATCCATGCGACTTATCCATGCGACTTCTCGCTTCTCACTTCTAGGAGATCCTAGAGGGCTATTTTAACGTCAAAACGCCAGTCTATTCTTTCAATGCTGCTTTTGCTACTAGTGTTATCTTCATTGATGCGGGCAAATATGACTTCATTACTCGCCCGTGTCTTTCAAGGCTCTCATTTAAGCAACAAAACCCATATCATTCCCCAACAGTATTGCGCTCAACCACATGCATCAAGCACCCATCCAGAGTACCAGAGTAAGCGATCACCTTTGGATATTGGCCAATACCTACAGAGGCATCATAGTGTACCAATTCCGGGTCTCTTGGCCACTCATATGTCGCTTGTAAGTAGGTATATCCGATATCGCCTACCCTAAAACGCGATATGTTTGGGTCCAGACTTCGTCTTGGCTCGTATCACAGTTCAACTCAAGTTGCGCATAGACGTAGGCTTGTCGGGTTTATTTAGAGCGCATAGGGTCCCATGGTCGGTTGAACTGCCTACTCATTCTCAAACGTATTGTTGAGGTAGTTGACAAACGACTCTCGCAGTGCGTCGGCAGCCATGTTCGTCACCTTCTCCAGCCCAATACCCCCTCTATTCAGCCCCATAAAGGCCCTCCGATGTCTCTGCAGCTCTGGCAAGCCAATCTTTCTCGCCGCCGGCAGCTCAATAACAAGATCCTTCTTGCCACCCGTGCCAAGGGGCACTTTCACCTCCCCGCCACCATCGTCGCCTTGCTGATCCAAAATTCGCTTCACAATGTCTTGTGTTTCACGATCTAGCACGTATAAGTAATCGCCACTCGCATCGCGCCCGCGTGGCTCTGTAGCCTGGTTGGGCTTGATAACTTTGCGGCCGTCTCCAGCAATCGCCTCCCAGAGAGAGTCGAATGTTCTCTTCAACTGTTGCTCGTCATCTTCCCATATTACTGTAAACAGAGGGCTATCCCAGCGAGTCATAGGATTAGGCTCTTCGTGGCGGAAGACGAGATTCTCCCAGTTTGCCGGCTCATACGCCTCTGTGGTGTCGCTTGGCGCATTGTTTGGTACATCGCTTCCCTCCTGCTCGACAGCAGCTTGGTCTCGTTTTAGCCTGTCTTCGTTGACCTGCTGTGCGCGCTCTTTGGAGCATCCAATCTGCAATATGCAGCTCGGGGTTCGGACGGCTTTCGCTTCACAGTGCAGCTGATACCGCCAGCCTTTGATGTAGTTCAACCCATCCAGAATAACAATGTCTTTGTCGCTCAGAACTCTCTTTACAGCTCCATAGATGGCTGCTCTGGCATTCTTTTCGCTCGCATTTGCTGATCTTGCGTGCACTGGCACCGTAGAGAGATCGTATACTGTTCGCGATATCGATAGAGAGTCGTCTGATATCAGATGCAGCCGGTACTTTGTTCCAGCTATGCGGGCGGTAAGATAGTCATGTAGTTGCTTCGCCCTCGTCGATTTGCCCGACGTCGGCAGACCCGTAAGAATGATGAGCTATAGAGAAAACCATGACAACCATGTTAAAATGGGAACCCCTCTCTTGCAATATTTGGTGGCGTGGTGCTTTGCGCACAAAAGCACGCAGCGAACGACGTACGTACCGGCATCTTGTTGCCGAATTCGAGGACAATCTATCCTTTGTATTCTTCTTGATGCTGTCGCATGCATGTGGGTGGAAAGGATTTTGTGTGGCGGTACAAGTGCTTTAGCTTAGTGCAATTTTTGGTGGTGCGAATGAGAGGCGCCGAGCGACGTCACTGCGAAATCTTTGCCGATATCAGACGCCATCCCTTTCAGTACATGCCTCCTTTGCGCTGCCAATAGAAAAACGGCCCATCTATGCTCAAAATCTGCTTATTTTAAAATGAGAGTAAAGCAATACATCTTACAATTATTAATGTTGCTCTGAACTGTTACCTAACGAAGGAGGTTGAAGGCACAAAATAAGCGAGGCCACGAACAAACGAAATCTGTGCCCAAGATTTGTTTTGATAGATCGTATGAAATGATGATCAGCAAAATAGGCGAGAGGGGGGAAGGGCTAGATAGCATATAGATGGCGATACAGGAAAGATAAATGGGGGCATATACGATATATGCTAGTATTTGTATGATAACAGCGATTCTTAGATATCGGACAGTATTATAACACCCTTAGCCGAGTAGCTATGTAGTAAGTCGTCCAGGTCTCGCCATGGCCGCATCATCTTGTAATTGCGGGGGTCTCCAAAGAGGTGAGTCTCGGTTATGGGATAATACTGGATCCAACATTGCTCTACTCTTATATGACGGGCTTATCCTTGTAAAACCAACCCAGCTGGTCTCATTCAATCCAAACTGAGGAGGCTGAGGAGGCACAGGATCAAGATAGAACCTCGCTAGCGCTCCTCCTAGAGATGATCCAAAACCACAAGGCTTCGTAAACAAGCCTTTCGTCTTGGCAAATTGAAACGATTTCCGCGTATACTCGGGTACGCCGTCCCGCAGCAATGGACCAAAGAAAGCAGCCAAAACAACCAAATGGGAAAATATACGCGGCTGAGGCAGCCCTCTCTGAAAATAATTTCCTTTTTCGAACAAGCCATTCGAGGGTTCTGGCGCAGGCCAAAGCTCCCCAGTGCACCGCCTCAATGCGCCCAGCCGCAGCCGTTTACAGCGCTCTAGCTCTAAAAACGTCCATCGATTCGAGCAAAAGAAGCCGTCAGCCGTGCTTGACTAGCTCCGACTGCCGATTAAGTGGGTCACGGCAAACAGATAAGACGCGATAAGAATCAGAAGCCACCAGGGGTAACGGAGATGGCGCTATTCCATACTGGGTAATCTTTTCGACGTAACCAATGAGCGTTGGCGGTTCCTGGAACTTACGAAGCCTTGAACCTTTGGTTGCTCCTTTCGAGGCGTTGACCACGACGACGACGACGACTCATTAAAAGTTTTGAGTGGAGGGGGCTGGCGAAGGAAGCGGTTTTTCTGCTGTCAGCCTAACTATGTCGTAGCGTCTAATGCGCATGGGGAAGTTAGATAGTTGTAATAGAAAAAAATATATATATATATAACTTGAGCGTGCTTCACTTTGTTGTTGGGAAACTATACTTGCACCATTATCACATTACTCAACTCTCAATAGACTTCAGCGGCATCTTTGTTCTATATTAGAAGAGAATTAGACTTGGACATTCTTGTTCTTATCTATTTTGGCTTGCCTTGTCTACAACCTTTTGCTTATTTTCAACTCACATTCCTCCCCGCTTCGACCTTTGACCTCGACTTACACGTGCGCGAGCACACTCTCAACACTACAATGGGTCGCCCTCTTCAAGCCTACGACGACATTGCCATCGCCGAACTTGTATTCTACACCTTCGCCCTGGGAGGAGGCATCTTCCTCTGCTTCAAGCATGGCTTCGCCAAGAACGCCGGCTTTCGATCCCTCGTCCTCCTCTCTCTTGCTCGAATCATCGGTGCCTCCTTTCGCTTGGCAACCATTTCATCTCCCGATAATGTCAGTCTTTATGTTGGATGGATGACGCTCGACGGTATTGGCCTTGCGCCTCTCATCATGCTTGCTATTGGTCTTCTAAGTCGCGTCTTCGAGTCCATCCAGCAGCGAAAGGGGAACTTTATCATCAAGCCTCGATACCAGAGATTTGTTGAACTCCTCATGCTGCTTGCCATCATTCTCCTCATTGTCGGTGGCACTGAGTCCAATTTCACCATCCAGGACGGCAAGCCAAAGGTCGATTATTCTACCATCAGCCACGCTGCCGAGGGCATCTTGATTGCAATCGCAGGTCTCCTGGCCCTTGCCATCGCTATCGCCATCCGTAACCAGAAATACGTCGGCGTGGGTGAACACCGCATCATCTTTACCGTGGCTGTCTGCTTCCCATTCATCCTTGTACGCCTTGTCTACTCCTGTCTCATCATCCTTGGTGGTGTTACTTCCACTGCTTGGCTCTATCTGGGCCTGTCCTCTCTTATGGAGATGATCGTCACACTGTTCTCAGAAGTTCTTGGATTCAGCTTGGACAAGGCAGGCCCGCAGCCAATTCCTCGAAACGACGAAGAGGGGCAAGCTTTTAGCAGTAAGTAGGATAAATGCTTTCGAGAGGTCTTCAATGGCGGGGATGTTTTCAGTATGGGTTACTAAGGGCGAACAAAGGTTACAATAGGGTCAGCGCGGAACGGGAATGGGATTATTAAAGTAATAAATACTCTTGTGAGATTTATGGCGAGACATAGTGATACCTATAAAGAGTTTAGATCGTTAACTTTCTTTTCACAAAAGAATCACTGTTTTCTAGAATATATCAATTCTTAACTTTATCTAAATACTCATTTGGCTCCGTTATCCAAAATGTATCATTGTTCGTCCAGATATGACTAAAACGCCATGTGGTATATGTGCATATCCAAAAGGAAAAAATTGCTTGAAGCAGAAAAAGTAGCCTTAAATGCCACTCACATATCAAAATCCAGCAGCACTGTCGCATTAATATAGTTGACGCCCCCAATTCCGAATTCCCGCTTTACATAACGGTACAGCAAGCCTTTTCCAGCTTGCGCAGGAGAAGTGGAAGCAGACCATCGTCGAACTCGTCCTCCTGCTGTTGCTGTTGCTGTTGCTGGTGGTGCTGTTGTTGTTGGTGTGGAGGCCGGTGCTGACCACCATGCTGCTGCTGTTGTCCGTGATGCGGCTGGTACCCCTGGTCTTGGTAGCCGCCGTCGCCATATCCCCCCTGCTGCGGCGGAACAGGCTCTCCGCCCTGGAGATTGATGTATATCCTTCCAGAATTGTCCTCTGTGCTATACTTGAGTCCCAGCTCGCGACATAGTTCCTCCACCTTGGGCTTGAGCTTCTGAACGTGGTTGGCCGAGTGGTTGCCCTTGCCGACAATAGCGTGCAGGTGCGTCTGGCCCCGAGCCTGATCCGCGCGGATGCGCTGTTCGAGAATGCGCTCCGCCTCTTCGACGAATTGGCCGTGTAGGTCGATGCTGTCGGCGTCGACACGGCCGGGGGCGTTGTTCTCCCGGAAGATGTAGTCGGAGGCCTGGTGGTTGTATTCCTTCATCTTGGCATCGTGGGCCTTGCCCTGGTTGGACAATTCCTTCGCTCTGGCGCCGTCGCCATCGTCGTACGCGCGCTTCGACTAAAAGTGCCCCCAGAAAGAACATGTCAGTATATACGGTCGATCCCTTTTCGCAACCCGCGCCTGATGCGCGCTGCGAGGGCTGGAGAGGAAGGGCCACAGGATCGACGGTTCAACGTACACGTTCGAAGCAATCGCCACGCTTCTGTGCTTCGGCGCGGGCCATTTCGCGAAGACGGTCGTACTCGCGCTCTACATCGGGGTTCTCCTCATGATGGAAGGCTGCTCTTTTGGTCAGTCAGTTGGATAACCAGGCAGGGCAATCAGCAACTTACCGCGACTGCCCAATTGCGTCATAGGAATCGACATTTTGCCAGCTTGTTTAGAAACACAGATTCTTTGGAGTTTTGAGTACACTCGATTCAGCGATTTGGGACACGAGCGACGTAGCGCAGACGAAAAGCGCCGTGGTCAAGAGCAAAACTCGGTGGTTGGAAGCTGGGCGCTTGGAGATTTTGGGCGGCCAGTCGAGTACTGTAGGCGGTGCCTGGCTTTGTTGGCGCCGGCGAGTCGGCTTGAACCCGGGCCAACCATATCTGAGGGATCGGTCGCATTGCAGATCGGCGCCTCCACTGACAGCGCAGCATTCAATAAGCTTACTGCTCTTTGTTTCTGCCAGTACAAACGACCAGATTGGATTCGAGAAATTTGAAAAGATGAAGATTGGCCAATTGTCTCGTCATGACACTGATGACGTGGTAAAGATGGATATGGATCTGCCATCTTAGATATGCAAGAATCGTGTAACTGTAAAAAAATGACTGCAAGTACAAATTCGCCCAATTATGTTAAAGTGGGTTTATAAATCATAGTGAGGATGTTTTTATATCAACTGAGAGGCTGGATATAGACGATACAGTACGAAACACTTCGTATCACCACCCGCGGGTGTAAACGTTCATATGCAACCCTCCCTTTACCTTTCGGCTTTAGGTTATTCCAACCTTGCTCCGTCAATTTTTCGTTTTAAAGAAACTCATAAATCTGTATTTGCGATCACCGCATCCTGTATGTCATGATGTTTAGCAACTTTAGTCCAGTCATGGTTTACTGAGCTATGTTGCTTCTTCGTATACTCTACCGTATGCTGTGAGATGGCTTGCAATAGGTAATAGTTCCATTTGTGGAGATTGCTGCTACATTTACACGTGTTGCATACGGCAACAATGCCTTCCAGTGCTACAACATGTCTGTCTCATCACATTTAGAATTGCCTTGCCGTATTCTGCCCTCCCATCATCATCGCGCTTACAGCCATGCTTGCTCCCCACGTGCGTACCCTAATGTCTCCGTCCAGCATTCGGCTAAATCCCCAGAAGCTCTTCTCCCCTAAAGAGAAATTGAGCAGTCTCTAGATAGAGATTGCGTCTAAATATTCGTCCCTAATACGATAGTTCCATCGAACCAGCCTACAATAGGACTCGCCGCCTCGAAGCCATGTGTTAATCCCTGCATGGCTAGCAATCTGGTGAATGCACCAGCAACGCTCATTTCATACTAGCAACCGGCCAGGGCCCACGCCAGTGGTGATGGAGAATTACAAGTACGGGCTTGGCGCAGGGCGATGAAATTAAAGAAATTTAACACTAGTGGTAGTACGGAGAATCAGTAGTACTATCTATTTTGCGATTTCCTGGAGAAGCCCGTCGTAATCAAACATCACTGCCGTTCCGTTACTTTGACAACCTCATGTCTGCCCTACCTAAGGTTCTAAAGGGGGCTGCACACTGCGGTCGGTTCTGTCTCTTCCATGCTTGTTCGGAGAACTTCAGACATGCACGGTGCAGTCTCATTTCACAGCTATAAATACCTTGAAACCGAAGCGGATGAGACGAGAGACAGCACCGACCAGCTATCCACGTGGATGTAACTCTGCAGATGTGCCGGATGATTCGAGATGAGCTGAAGAACGCGAGATGAGCGTTTCGATATGGGGAAGCAAACAAGCGGTGTAGAGAGTACTTATCCTAAGCGTAACACGCAAGGTCCGAGAAGCATTCACTTGTTTTATCCTCTATTACAGGCAGTATCAAGATATTGATTGCATACGTGCTGCCCTGCTTATGTATGAGTTTATAGTATATGTACATTCGCTTATATGTACCTAGCTTCCATCGCCACGCTCTCCTAAGGGCGTGCCGCGGTCGAGTGTTCAAACACGCGTCGTATAAAAATGGTCAATATCGGACGACTGTGAAAAGGAATAGGAAATGATCTACCATTCATTCCCAGCCCTATTACGGAGCACGAGTTTCGGAAGCAGACAAGGGGATGGGACAGGCATTCTAGCCGAGCGCCCTGGAGATCGTGGACGCCATGCGACAGGGCAATTCTTGAGAAGCCGCACACGACTTTCGTCATTGTTTTGACTGGTGTCAACAACCTTGTCCGTTCTTTTTTTCCCATTTTCCCTGCTCGTAGTTCTAATTCTTCGTTGATCTGGCAAGGACATTATAATCTCATGCCATCATAAGTTGGCCTACTATTTTCAGACAATATGGCAGGAGACTCTAAACGACATCGTACATATGTATTTACGTAAGCGGCTGAGCACTTTGCAGAGTTGTTTAGTTGGCAGAAACAGTTGATAATGGGCTGTACATATAATAGATCTGTATCAAGTAGGTGGGAAATAGATTTGTATGCCGTATCGGGAGAGTCATGCCCTCATGATATTCAACGATGATCACGATGATCACTTCGCCATCTCTGGGACATAATAGGCCACTACTGCGTCTATAGCGATTCAGCAGAAACAGATGATCAGAGTCTTCAAGCATGGTGCAACCAATACTACTATCATCGGGTTTATGACCTGGAAATAGATAGATGTGAAGGCAATACTATTAAGCTAATGCAGTTCATGACGATGTTTCGTATCACGCACATCTTTCAGCGTGAACTGAATTGCTATCGTGATGAGCAGAAGGAATATCATTCCAAACTGAAATCAAAGACAACTTTGATACTTGGATCAAGGCAGCAGTGCAACTTGTTTGCGCCCCGTACAGTAGGAACGGCTTTGGCAAGCCTTGAACTGCCCTGTCATCTCTTGCAGCCGCCCGCCCCCCGTTCAGGGGATGAAGCCGTTAGAGGGGAGAAGCCCTGCTTTGGATTTGGATGATCATTGTCTCATCCGCCTCTCGATATGTACAAGATCCACCAAGTGCGAGCGAAAGAGCCAGGCTGATCGCGACGCGCCACGGCCTGTTGGCTCAGGCATGGGCCGGAGAGACTGTGCTGTGCTGTGCTGCCAACAGAGAAATCCTACCCGCAATGGCCGCAGCAGTAACCAATACCCAGTTGGTCGTTCAATCGACTTCTCTGCAGCGCCAAGCGGAGTAAGAATGGCGACCAGCCTCGATGCATGAGGCTGCGGGCGCATGTTTCGGGTGACGATGACCGGTTGTGACAGTCTCCGAACAGATGCATGTACTTGCATGTAGTATAAGCAATCGTCGAGTCCTAGATATTAGCGTCATTTGCATGCACGTAGAATTGAAATCTTGTCTGACAAGTCTTGTTTGCGATTGCGGCTGTCAGAGCGGCCATGTAAGTGATCAGATGATAACCACGACCAGTTCCAGTTCACTTACAGTACTTGTATCAACGCTCCGTGCCGCCTCTCTGCCCGCGACACTGATTAGAAGGCACAAGCATGGAGCACAAGTACGTGCTGCCAGACTGCAGCATAAACCGGGGCAGTTAATGAGGGTCAAGTCAGTCAATCTGCCTGTCTGTGGAGCAGGCCTAAAGAGGCTGCTAGCGATTCGGCGCAGTTGAGCGCTCAGGACAGCACTGAGGGCCTGTAACCTTGGCAGCGCAGGACAAAGTATCAAATCTGTGTTACCGCAGTAGCAGATCCAGCTCAAACATTAGCACTGGCCGCAGGATGCTGCCATCGAGTGCTGATGCTTTCTGACAGCGCAGCTGGTTGTGCGGGATACGAGAATTCGCATGGGGACGCAAAAGTCCGTTGTGCTTCGTGCAAACTTGATCAGGGCACCTGTACCTGACTGGTAGCTGCCCCGTACTCCGTACTAAGAAATGATACCAGTTGGCCCCAGATTGCCACAGGCCTGCTAGCATTACGGAGTAGCGGGGCACAATGTGTGAGAGCGCTGGTACGTAGCGCCAAACCAAGCATATTTCGTCTGAACCCGACCCCTGGGCCATGCAAGTGCCTTGGTTTGGCGTTGATCTCTTTGCATCGTTTTTTTTTTCTTCGCGTGACAAGCGTGTGGCCCCTTATTCTGCTGGTGAAGACGACGACGATTCTGCTTCAGAGGGCAGCATTGTGTTTTAGTGCCCGTATAGCACTACCGAGGCGCGACGCACTGCATACTGTGCAGGTACATC
Organism: Trichoderma asperelloides; assembly: GCA_021066465.1. Classification (NCBI taxonomy): domain Eukaryota; kingdom Fungi; phylum Ascomycota; class Sordariomycetes; order Hypocreales; family Hypocreaceae; genus Trichoderma; species Trichoderma asperelloides. The sequence continues at coordinate 71,473 of JAJKFY010000333.1, read as the reverse complement.
GAGGTGTAGCTACTGCTCGTGAAAACGGTGGCGTGTCTCTCAAGTTTGTTTTACTACTGCTCTGCTGCAGCATCTCGGCTCGATACGTTCACATGCAGCCAGACTAATGCGCCGTATTGCGCATTGCGTATGCATTACCTATGCATCTGTGCTACGGCGCGATTGGCATCTATCAAATCAATCGATCTGTCTCGAGCCAGAAGATGCCTAATGGTGTTGTGTATATATGTACTTGTACATCCTCCTTTGGCTGATTGCCCTCTGCTAGCAGTAGCAAACACTGCAGACACCTAGTACATACTCTGTACAGTACACGCTATTACCTGGAAGACAACAGCACATGATATGGAATGGATATTTCCTGTAATGGTAAGGCGGACGGCGTGCTCCGTTCCCCATCCGACTTATTGAAATCGTACGGAGCTCCAAGTCCAAGCGGACCAAGACCAGACCGTTGTTCTGGGAATTGGGACGGAGCAACTGAAAAGGCACTTTTCATTTGTTCGAGAAGCCTCGAGCTACGCGACTAGAGCACTGGGAAACGGAGCAAGCAATATTGTGGCCCCCTGGTCGAGACACCCCTAGCTCCCTGGAGCGGATCCGCTTTTGCAGCAGCAATTGCCCAGGAAGACGCAAATTGTGGCGATCATCAGCGATGGCGAGCAGCAAAGCGCGGTCTACCTACTGTTTTGGCGCCGGACGTGCTGCAGTGCTAGTTAGTACTAGGTGAGGAGCATGTGCCTCGCAAGCCTCGCTTCTGAGATTGCTTACTGCTGCTAATAAGGGAAGATTTTAGTACGGTATACGATTGAAGTCAGTATCCTACCTAGTGAATACAGGTATGAATCAGTACAAAACATGTAGTAATTACACATACACGCCGCAGTCATTTATAGAGTAGGTGGACGTACGTAATAGGTAGTCAATCACACATCGGCAGAGCAAACATGCAAGCAGCCAAGCAGGTCAGCACATCGTCGATATTAAAATTGAACATTACGATGGTTGAATTACCTGCTGCAGCGTCAAAATATTAGCCCGTCGTGCAGGGGATCCCCATGTCCGCTGCCTACTCCTCTAGGACAACTGCTCCACCGCGAATGGTTAGCGACTCCAGGCCTGCTTCAAGGCTTCCCGGCGCTCTCACTGGCCCAGACCAGGGGCGCAACTGAGCCGGCTAATACTCTAACCCCCGTTCGTGCCAAATTGAGCATCCCAGAGTCCATGTGGCATGATGATTGGCCGCTTCACCAGGACGAGGCGGCCTGAGAAGTGGGAGCAGAATATTAAAGTACGGGATACCGCAGAGTAGTGCGTGCATGAGTGCAGCTGGCACCGCAAACACTGAGCGTGCCAAGTACAGGTACCGCGCACTCGTACCAGCGTCTGGTCCATCTCTGAGCCCCCCCGGAGGATTTGTCGAACGGCAGACGAAGTAAACGAAGGTGTAGGAGGCAAGCGACCCATTGGCCGCGATAAGCATCCATCCGAAGCCTCTTTTCTCTTGTGCCTCGCCTGGTCTGTGTTGGATCGCAGCGCCTTGCCTGTGTATTGCGTGGGATTGGCTAACCGACCCCCAAGTCAGCAAAAGAAGGAAAGAAAAAAGAAAAAGAAAGGGTCTGTCGCCCACGCCGATGCGAGGCCCTGCGGCAAATTGCCTGCTCTAGCTCTGCCTCGTCTGCGTCTGCGTCTGCGTCTGCGTCTGCCGATTTGGAACTGGAGGGAAATGAAATTACCGTCATGCTCAGACGCCTGCTGATACTCGGTACCTGCACAGTATGCGCCACTGGCCGTGCAACCTGGGTGGGATGTGCAATTAAAAACAACCTCAGGTACCATTTTGCATCCCGGCCAAGCCACCCACAGCTCTGCTCTGCTATGATTACAGCAGGATGGGCGAGGCAAGGCCCGGGTACAGGTACGGAGCCCAGCAAGATGGAGCTTGGCAGGTGTCGCACGCAGTACGCACGGAGTACTCGCGCAAAAGGGGACTCATAGTGCGAAATGACCTCGTTTCAGCGCCACCGCGCGCGTCTATGCACTGTGCTATCCACCGGTTCGGGCGGACATTGGCCTTGCTGCGCGCACTTTGGCCGCCATAACGTGACGGCTCCTCGCAGCGCGCTCCCTGCTGCAGCAGCGGCTCCACCGCTGGAGCTGGAGCTCTGCCCCCCCTGGCCATCTCCACAGTCTCCAGGGCGCCTTCAGGTACGGTGCAGCACAAGTACTCCCGCGCTCCCTTTTCTCGCGCTGGCGCCAGCACTAGTACAAGTACTTGCAGGTATAGCCCCCCTTACTTGCACGGCAATAGTACCTCCTTCTCGGCCATACCCAGCTGTTAGTCCCAGCGCAAGACTCTCTCGCCATCCTCCCCAGCCGCTTTTGCTCCTCTCGCCCCCCCAAATCTCCATTTCCGTCGCGGATCTCATTTCCACGACGCCCAGTTCTGCGTCTTCAAACCTGCGCACCAACTCTTTCCTTGGTCATCTTCTCTTCTCTTGTTTGCGATTATTTGTTTGTGTCCGTCTTGAATTGCCCGCCATTGGCATTCATCCTCGCCTAGCAGGCCGTATTCTATAGTAAGCTCTGCCGCCTCCCTTTTCCCGTTGCTCTTTGCTTTTTTCCATTCGCCTGAATTCCGCCTTGGAGAGCCTTTTCCTCCAGTTGTCCTCTTTTTTTCTTGTTCTGTCGAAATAGGGCTTCCCCAACCGCGACGTGCGCTTTTCATCTCTCTTCGACTATCAGCGAGTTCGTGAGCGACCACGACGCGAGCTCTCTTCATCGAGTCCTTCTCGCTTTCCGCTGATTGCATCGCGTGCACCTCGTCGCGATTGCTCGTACGAGCCGCTGGCGGCACAGCTTTTCTTCGGCGAACCCCCTGGCTAACAGATCCTGCTTGTCTCCAGTACCTACCGTTCTGCAACATTGGCGACTCCAGACACGCAGCATATACGCGAATCATTCATTTACGCCTTCCTTACAGCTTTCTTTTTTTAAGATTTAATCAGAGCAACCCTCACAACCGCCAAGATGGGTTGCGGAATGTCTACAGAGGACAAGGAGGGCAAGGCCCGAAACGAGGAGATTGAGAATCAGCTGAAGCGAGACAAGATGATGCAGCGCAACGAGATCAAGATGTTACTTCTGGGTACGTATCACCGTCTGCCTGCATTCGATGCAGAGATTTTTACCTGCCCATTAGCTGCCGAATTTGCAGTCAAACTAACCCTGGATTACCAATAGGTGCTGGTGAATCTGGAAAGTCTACCATTCTCAAGCAGATGAAGCTCATTCACGAGGGTGGCTACTCTCGCGACGAGCGCGAGTCGTTCAAGGAAATCATCTTCAGCAACACTGTTCAGTCGATGCGCGTCATTCTCGAGGCCATGGAGTCTCTTGAGCTGCCCCTTGAGGATCAGCGCATGGAGTACCACGTCCAGACCATTTTCATCCAACCCGCTCAGATCGAAGGCGATGTCCTGCCCCCGGAAGTCGGAGGTGCTATCGAGGCTCTGTGGAAGGATCACGGCGTGCAGGAGTGTTTCAAGCGATCTCGCGAATATCAGCTGAACGACTCGGCCAGATAGTTAGTCTCTCCCCATCCCGCCTCTCTCTTTCTCCCGCTTTTGCTGGCACCGCCAAAAATTTCACTTGCATGCTGACCTCTACCACCAGTTACTTCGATAATATCGCGCGAATTGCCGCTCCCGACTACATGCCCAACGACCAGGACGTGCTCCGATCACGTGTCAAGACCACTGGTATCACCGAGACGACATTCATCATCGGCGATCTGACCTACCGAATGTTCGATGTCGGTGGTCAGCGATCTGAGCGAAAGAAGTGGATTCACTGCTTCGAGAACGTCACAACAATTCTGTTCCTGGTCGCCATTTCCGAGTACGATCAGCTGCTGTTTGAGGATGAGACCGTCAACCGAATGCAGGAAGCTCTGACGCTCTTTGACTCAATTTGCAACTCCAGATGGTTCATCAAGACCTCCATCATCCTCTTCCTCAACAAGATCGACAGATTCAAGGAGAAGCTGCCAGTCAGCCCGATGAAGAACTACTTCCCCGATTACGAGGGCGGTGATGACTATGCGGCGGCGTGCGACTACATCCTGAACCGATTCGTCAGCCTGAACCAGCACGAGACCAAGCAAATCTACACGCACTTTACTTGCGCCACAGATACCACCCAGATCCGCTTTGTCATGGCGGCAGTCAACGGTATGCGATTTTCCCCCTTGCATCCTTTCGTATTCATTATCACTAACTCTCTACGTTAGATATCATTATTCAGGAGAACCTTCGTTTATGCGGTCTCATCTAGACGACTTGTCTTTTCTCTATTCTTTTTTCTATTTTTGTTTTAAAGACGCACGAATACCCTCAAACTCGATTACGACCGCCACCAGATGGGCCACGGAGATACGGCTCATGATCTTTGATTGTACTCCTTGCGAGATGAAAGCCAGCTCAAGGAATTTCTCTTTTCTTTTCTTGCGGGCTTCTCCTTGGCAATCTTTCACCGTCCTAGATAATGGTGCTTTTCTTTTTTCTAAAGTTGAGACTCTTTATGGCGAAACATTTCGGCATTTTACAGCACTTTGTGAGAGCCCTCCATCGCAAGGATTGTCGAGAGATGCTTGTGTATTACCAAAAATAAAACCCATCCTCTCTTGTTTCTTTTCAACTCATTAAAAGAAAGAGGAACGCGGCAGGGGCTAAACGGAGCGTGAAAGACTTGGGCGTGGAGGAGTTGTGAGCCGTCTAAGGAAGAGGAAAAAGCGGGCGCGGCAGCTCTTTGGGAAGAAGGGGGGATACTTATTACCTTGTTTTTTCAATTTTCTTTTTTTATTTTACATCTGACACGATGGTGCGAATGGGCGGCGGCCATTTACTTTGTTTAATTATGAAACCACATTTTTTTCTGCCCTTCTCTGTCTCTCTCTGCGGCTTTGTCCCTCGTCGTTGAAAAGAAAAACCAATGTGTATTACAGTCATCCATCATATTCCAGTTTTTGTTTGTGTATTTGCATATTCATCTTATTTCTGTTCAAGCCTTGCTCTATCATTAATGTGTCGTTCGCTTGTGAACAGCTCTTTTTTCGCTCCTTTTTTCTTCTTGTTTTCTTACCTTTTTTTCTACTTTTTTTTTTTTTTTTTTTTTTTTCGGATCTGAGCTTACGCGTAAAGGACTACTACAGCTTTGTTTTTGAGTTGTTAGAGAGAAGAGCGTGGAAGCTGGTAGTACGATTTTCCTCTATTATTTGCTGCCTTTTTCTTATTCGACATGGTGAGAAGAATACTTTTTTGTAATATGGAAGGTGGTTGTAAAATCCTATTATTTTGATGTAATAAAGTCATGATTACTTTCTAACTTTCTTTCTTTCCATGGTGTCCTGTCTTCTGCTGTAAAGGTACTTTTGCGTGTGTGTGATGTTCATATATGTATCCGTGGCAACTTGTGGTGAATACTCCAGGAGCATAGATGTAATATGCACGAATGTCAAAACCACATTCTACACACGATGATGAATATACCGAGGGATTTTTAATGAAACTATACAGGTATCATCAATACAGAAACCAAAGGGGTATTATATGTGCTATTTAGCTTTTCCTAAGCTAGCAAATTATAAAAACCGAGTATATATCGTCTCAAAGAGATCATGCCAAATCCGTAAATGTCAATTTTTCATATGAGTGTAAAAATCATCGCCAAATTCGTTAACTTGCCAGCCAGGGCGAACATATGCCCAGATGTCCAGTATATAGTAGATGCGAGAAGAAAAAAGGGAAGAAAAGAAAGAACAACAGCGTATCAACTGGCCAAAATGCATATATATAGAACACGAGATGGAGAAAATATGCACCTGTATGATTTTAGGCTTTTTCCAATAGCTCTTTCCATGAGGCATGCCGAAGTGCCGTCATCCAGAATGCGTCGTATGGCTGATCGAATGAAAGATTCTCGAAATATACACAAAGCTCGGTTTGTAGCCGCAATTTCTCTTTTAGTAGATGGAAGCAGCCTGAAGTCGAATCAGATATGGTAGGGAGACTGCCTCCAGAATCATCTATAGTCGAGAGGATTAGTATTCGGAAAAGAGGTGCAAATTTCCGGGCATGTACACACATATACATCTCATATACTGGCCAAAGAATAGGCTGATGCAATACCTTCCATGCCTTTTTGATGGCATAACTTTCTTCTTCTTTCGTCTTGATTGCTCGTCTCTGTTGCTGTAGTCATAGAAAGGTATGACATAGCAAAAGGTAGCGTGCGAGAATGAAAGGACAAAAGCTCAAGTAAGAACATCATCCGCAGGGGCATCGGCCATAGAAGCCTCAGTAGCCTGAGTGTCTCTATTCTGCGCTCGATCTCTGTCCAGGGCAGCATTCTGCTCAGCAATGCCCTCTGGAGTCCGGAGAAACTCTTCGTATTCCGCGATTCTCATACCGAGCTCCTTAGCAGCGGCCTCGATTCTCGCGAGGAAACGATCTCGTCGGGAGAAGGTGCTCACATCAGTGATCGTCTGGGTGATCAATTGCTTGGTAGACTCAGACAGACCCCAGTGATTGACATCCGTCGAGAGATTGACATTGGATTGCGATGGCTGTGCGATGGTGGGCTGTGAGAATAAGAGGTTTGCTCCTGAAGCGACGGTTGCTGCGAACAAGGTTTGCGGCTGCTGATGGTTGTTCTCTACAAGAGATGGTTAAGTTAGAAACCTCCATCTGGTTGAAAAGGGGAAAAAACCACGTGAGTGACTGAAATCGAACCAAAGACGAGACGAAATCCGGTGCCTGTAGCTAACATGGGCAATACCGGGGAGAAGATACGCAAAAAAAAAAAAAAAAAATCATCGCTACTTACCATGAAACGTGCATCTTGAGCCGCTTGCATTGAACCAGCAGTTGGTGCAGCTTCCACACATCTGGCCGTCGTATACAACGCACTGGGTCCAGGGACCGTGGCCCTTGTGGCAGTTCTTGCAGGGCTTGGGGGCAGCCTGGCCTGTCATATGGGCGAGCAAGGCCTCGACGTTGCTGCGGCGCTCAATGTTGAGCTTCTGATCGACGCGGCGCTGAGTCGGTTCACGCAGCGCAGTTTCGGCAGCGAGCTTTTTGCAGAGCGCACTGTCGATTTTGACCAGGTCTCCGTACGCTGCGTAGGCCAGGTCGGCTGCAGTGCGAGCAGATGGATCTTCTGGCGACGAATGGTCAGGCATCTGGTGGTCGAGCTGGAACTCATCACCTGGGCGCATCGAGGCGCTGAGAGACGTGCGGATGGAGGTCATCGAGCCCCCATTGGCGAGCAGATTGACCGCGGCGAACTTATCAATGCCGTCAATCTGGGTTTCTTCAATAGGATCAGCCTCAGCAATCGACGTGTCGAGCGCGGTTACGTCGTGGTTGGCGTTGGAGTTGGCGTTGGCAGCTTCCTTTGCGTATTGCTTCAGCTGCTCCTGGGCAGCGGCAGAGAGAGATGACCGGCTGGCCCTGCGGGCGCCTGGCCCAGGCGACGGCTTGGTCACCTTATTTGGGCGCGGTCGGCTTGGCATGGCGGGCGACGTTGGCGACTGGTCGATGGCCAGTGAAGCTCAGGACTTGTTCAAGCTCGCAGCCGATGAGCGTGTAAGTGAGATGGGATGGCGATGAGCGTGGGTGGGATTGGCAACAGCTGGGCGCAGCTGTCGAGGCCTGACAAGATGACGAACGCGTCGGGAATTTAGGCAGATTCATAGCCACACTGTGTTTCGGCTTATTGGTTTCTATTGGCCGGCCATGCTTCGCACTGTGTTGATATTGCTCTGCGCTCTCAAACCTACTCAGGTCATCAGAATCAAGTCACTTTCAGCTCACTTATAGAGCGCATAGGAGCCTCTGTCTCAACTGTCCTCCATTTATCTTTGCTCTAGGATTAACGACTATATGGCTTTCTTCTTGTCTATGCTCTGGAATTTGGTTGCTCCCAGATGCCTTGAGCTCTTCCTTCTGTGATCTCCTTCCATCGCTGGGCAAATTCCCTTAGACCCCCTTCTCCAGCCAGACTGGCGTCAACTACTTCTTTGGGGAGTTTGTGAGCCGAGTACTGCGGCGAGCTGAAGTTGTATGCCTCTGGGTCATTCTTCTTGACGATGCGGACTTCTGGCTGGCGATTCGGGTCGTACTCGGCAGCATCACCGTCCATCTCGTCGGCCGTAGTCTCATCTCCACTTCCCTCTGCTGACTGATCCTCCGAAACAGATCCATACAACGGATTCTCAACTTCCATAGTGAGAAGCTCCTCCCATGAGAAAAGCAGGCTGTCTGTGCTAGGGGCCCATGGGTTGATATCCATGAGTCTCACTTTTCCTAATCCATCTTCGGCAAAGGAGTTTCCAGGTATATAAATGTCAAACACGAAGCTTGAGTCGGGAAACGTCAGTCTCAGTTTTTGGCGGAAGAATTTCATAATTTTCTTCCATAGCTGTCCCCGGAGTGGTTCCAGAAATTCATAGTGATTAAGATCCCGCTGTGTAATTCCAATCAGCGACCTATGCTTTACAAAGCACCGAAATTCGAGGGCGACATGAGGTGTGAAGAAAGGTCTGAGAACAAGGACAGGGGTGAATGGTCTCATTGGTGGAGTATCGGTACAGTCGTCAAATGCGTGAAGGAGGTCATGCGAAACGAAGGAAGATGACTTTAGGAGGAGATAAATGTCGTTGGGAGATGTACATTTGAGCGTGTTCTGGTGTGGTGATATCCATTTGGCGTCCTTCGGAGATGACCAGTTCAGCTTTGGCGCAACGGAGCCGCCAAGCTCTGCAATTTTCTGCTTGATTAACTCATGAATCTCCGGGAAGCGTTTATTTGGTGGAAGCCTTTCCTCCTCCTCTTCATCTTCCTCGTCGTCGGACTCATATGGAGTAATTCGCGGGTGGCTAGCAGCGGGAGTTGACCATTCTTCGTCTTCTGGCTCATTGGCTTCATCATCATCCGCGAGAATGATGCCATCTTCGTGCAGATATGATATGAATGCTGGAGATAGTGGTATTATTCGCGACTTCAGGCATGAGCTCCGGTATTTTGGGAACCATGCTTCGTATGAACAATTTTGTATATGATCTCTACTGATGGGAGGGAAAGTAACAGCCGTCTCGCCGTCCACGGAGGCACTCTCAGCTAAGTGTGGCATTTTGAGTAGGTTTTTAATGAGAAACAGATCGTTCTGAGAAAGAATAGAAATTAAAGATGTTTCAAGAGATGTACCAGGCCGTTTAAATGAGTATTTTGTCCTGCACTCGCAAATGTTGACTCACATGCATTCGACGATGCAGGGTAAGAAAAGTGCTGGAGGGGCAATTTGCCCCTCCGTTATCGAGTTCTGCCGTGCTTTATCAGCGGAAAGGATTCACCGCCCAGTGCTAACCTCCACTATCTCGGGTCGCTGCTGGCCGCTTGAGCCGCTAATGATGACATTTGCTTGCAGCTGTCGGCCCAACCTCTGCACAACGAATTCATCCTCGACGCACGCGACACACACTGAAAGAATCCGCGTTTGATCGCAAAATTTGGTCACAACAGCCATGTCAGACAACGTTGGCCTTTCGACTCCGCGAGGAAGTGGCACCTCCGGCTACGTCCAGCGAAATCTTGCCCAAGTCAGGCCGCGCGACTACGGCGCGCCGTACCCCAAAGATCGGGACATGCGACACAAGCAGAGACAACCCGACAAAGGAATCCTCGAACATGATCGCAAGAGAGAAATTGAAGTAAAAGTTTTCGATCTGAGAGACAAGCTTGAGGAAGAAGAGTAGGTGCATCTCTTGGCTTAAGAAGCGTAGCTCTAGTTCTAACATACTTTGCAGAGTTGAGGAAGAGGAGATTGATCGCCGCTGCGACGAACTACGAAAGAAGCTTCTTGCAGAAATGAATTCTAGGAATAAAACCAATGCACCGAGAAAGACGTTCAAAGAGCACCAGGTCCACGAGATGGCCGACGCGAAGATCAAGGAAAGCGAGCGACTAAGAAGAGCTCTTAAGATTAGCTCCGACTACGAAGAGGGAGGACACTGGAAGAAACAGGAGGAGAGGTTGAAGGATTCCCTGGCAAGAAAGGAAGAAGACGAAGAGAAGGATTGATTTATGTTCGCAGCGCTGTTTATGGCTTGCGATTTGAGACAGCGATCTACCCGACTACTATCCAGTTACCTGCGACTGCTATTGGCAAATGAGCCACATAGTGCCTTAGGGCAGCAAAGACGATCATTACGGATACGTACAGAACGTTTATCTCGGAAATTCAGGCCCTGATGAGTACTCTAGCTTGACAATTTCCCAGCAAGATATGGGCTTGAAATCGAGATTTATATGCAGTTAGCCCAGTCGATGGTTGGTTGATGGAACCCAGAGCTATATCGGCGCATTTACTGTCCAGCTTATTGGAAAGGGACGCAGCCTACGGGCAACATTGCGGTTCGATTTGGATGGCGGCTCTCTTTCGGAAACTTCTTTCATAATTCTTTGAGCGACATTGGAGCATGCGGCGTTCACATGGCCTTACAAATCCATAGGGATTCTTTATTTCTAGAATATCACGTTGGGGATTTCAAGATATCAGTAACGAGAATGAGCGCCAGCGAGGGGTGCGGAATGCGGAATACTGATTTCAGTCAATACGTTTTATAATTTGAAGCTTGCGGAGCGTCACAATGCCAATACTTTCTGAAGTTGGATCTATTGCAAAGGAATCCCTCGTGTCTGAGATATCACAACTAGTATCCCGAAGTGCAAATAGAAAAGCATAATATATAACTCTTATGTAATATGTAGCAGCCTTGCAGTACTACTAGTAGTTGAACGATGTTGGCCTTTCGTCTTGTAGTGACATACAGTATGCGCATGAGTAAAAGCGGCTTGGTTGGTCAACTGTGGCGCACTACCTAGCTTCAGCCACAGACCCTTGTAGCGACGTAATGCTCCATGCGGTAGGTCTACTTCGCATGTCTCATGCCAGGAACAACTTCTGTCGCAAATCTCGCCAGCAGCCCAAATAGATCGTTTTCAAGATCATCATGGCACTACTTCCCAATTTACCTGCCGGGGAACCGCCGAATCTGTCTCCAGTTGAGCTTGCGCAGCTCCTCTCCCGATTAAAGCAGTCTGTGCTACATCCGAGCCCCGAACGTGAACGAAGGCTGCGCAACAGCGAGTTTGAGAGGACGAGGGTCGAAGCTGTAAGGCTGGACGAATATGTCGCAACTGTTCACGCTGCTAATGAGTCTTCATAGAACCTTCAATATGCGCGGGCGGCGCTTACAAAGCTAGAACAAACGCTACCGGGAAGGAGAGCAGATACACATGGCGATCTCACAGCGCAAAGGGAAATCCTAGATTTGTTATTTGACCGGTTAGACGACCTAAGAAAGGTATTTCGTCTTCGGTACAGAAAGACCTGGAATGAACCTAACATGATTCTCAGGTGGCTGTAGACGAAGACGATTCATCCGAAGAAGATCTCCTGGGGGATATCATACCTACTCCGAGCGAGAGCGTAGACTCAAGACGATCATCGAACGCGCGGGGAGGAGACTCCTTTGAAGAGCCCAAATTACCAGAGCCCGAGCCCCCTGAACCCCCGACGCAAATTGAAGCCATGCCCGAGCCTCCCACGACTACGACTACGAGTGAACCTGCTGAAACGAGTACACGCGAAGTCCTCCCTACACAAACGACACAAACATTGCGCGCCCGCCACGAAGCCCCATCCCCAACTCCTTCATCCCACAGCACAGCTCGCGCCGCATTATTTGCCAACCGCCGCAAACCTGCAAGCCCCCAAACTTCGACAGCTACGGCAGAGGCAATTCTTGACCAGCAGCGAGCAGAACAAGATGCCATCTCGAATTCGATCCTCGATCTGGCAAGCAAGCTAAAGGAAAGCTCTAAGAGCTTCTCAGCCACCCTCGAAGAGGACAAAAATCTACTTAGTACTGCTGGAGCTAGCATGGAGAAATCAGAACTGAGTATGGAGGCGGCACAGGGCCGCATGGGGTCTCTTAAGAAGATGACTGAGGGGAAAGGCTGGTGGGGGAGGATGATGCTATATGCGTGGGTATATGGCTTGATGGTGGCGTTGATATTGTTTGTTTTTGTGTTTCCAAAGCTTAGGTTTTGAAACGAGAGATGAATTGTTGGGGAAAGTTGATACTGAAGTAACGATTACGATTTTGTACAGCATAGATGAAAGCGCTAATATTTCTTGGCTTAATGTAATACTAGATGGTCGAGCTATTTCTTCTTGGAATGGCTTCTACTATAGCTTTGGTTTCATATCCATGGTTCGCAAGGAGTAGCCATCCTGATTAATAGTCCATTGTTTTTCTCCGTGAAGTTTTGAATGACGTGGAATTGAAACTGAGTTCACTCAGAAGACGCCACGGTGATATCAGGTTGCGGTAAATTTGGCACTCCTTCTACTTCCTGAAACAGTGTATACTCTTCTGTTTCAATTTCATGATACGAGAAACGGTCCTCTTCATCATTATCGGCGACACTAGATTCGGACTGCTGCTTGGAATCCGATTCACTATGTCCTTCATTGACGCGAAACCCCTCGTGGTCGCAGCTATCCATTATCGGGCTTGGTGGCCCCGTCATTGTGTCTTCATCTTCGACTTTAGCTTCTTCTTCTTCTACTGGAGGCCAAGGCAACCCTCGCAGTTGGGCGTTAACCTGTAGACAATATTCGTAGCAAAATCGAAGACGGCGTCCAACGGGTTTTCCGCCTGTCTAAATCATGCCTCGTCTTAGTATTCATCAAACAATACTAAAAAAGTGGTGGAAAATGCGACCTATGGGACAGACAGAAAGTACTGAGACAACGTTAAACTTACTGGTGGCGAATACTGGAAGAACGAATTCGGCATCGTATTCTGTTTAAGCACGCGATCCTGCCATTCAATCCCCGTTTTGATGCGGAAAAAGTCCATGAAGAGATCCATTTCTCGGCGCCAAGGGCCAGAGCAGGGACTTGGACGGTGGAACCTGGGTTGGCTGTCTCCCTTCTTCTTTATGAATTTGGCAGTGAACCAGTAGAGATGGGGTTTGGCGTTGGATTCCCAGAGCTGTTTTTGTATTTTTGTCCATGTTAGTGAGCGGCACGCTTGCCGTATGGTTGTTGGTAGATTGCCTTACATAGAGAGTGTATCGTTGCCCCAACTCCCCTTTTTCGTCATCATCGCGGGTGATGTCGATTTGATATGAGAAAAATTCTCGGTCGATGTAAATGTGGAATAAATCTGATGATATTTGTTTAATCAATATTATTCTTTACCGCCCAAGGAGAATCGCAGATATGTAATCTTACTTGTATTGACAGCTCTTTCGCCTTCTCTCTTCCCCCTTTCGATTCGAGCTTGTTCTCTCTTTGCCGCGTTTTGCTTGGCAAGGATATTTCTCATGGAATAGTCTCTCTCAGGCTCTTTCTTATCATTGACGGCGGATATCTCGAACCAGTCGCAGTGAACAATGTGATGTCGTTTCCCTCGGGCTAACGCCTCTTTGACTATAAAATGGTTAGATAGTCCATACTTAGGAGCAGAGGTGATTGTGTGTTGGCAATATAGAATGATACTTCTTGGAAGTTTTTGGTTGAATTGTTCTCTAGTGCATAAAAGATGCGTGACATGCTCGTCAAAGTCCTCAGTGAAGACCCCTTTGCGGATTGTAGTCCATTGTCGTAGGCTGTCAACGGTGAGTTGGCCGGGAAGGGGGCCTGCTGTGGCGATGACGAGATTTTTGAATATTCGACGAGGCATCGTTGTAAATTATAGACAAAAATAAGAGATGGAGTTGTGAAGAGATGAAGAGATAACCGAAGCTCTGAGAATCAGATTTCACACTGGAATGGAATAGGAAACAGATAAACTTAGATTACGGTAATTGTATACGAAATTGGGTAAAATTGCAGCGGAATGAAGTAGTGCAGAAGGTATTGGCGGTGTGATGATTTTTTCCTCCAGAGACAGCTTCCGCGAGAGCTTGGAGTTGCTTGGTGCTGAGAAGACGGATGTTATCAAGATCAACTGCAGCGTGGACAAGTGCTTTGCAAGCTGACCATAGACTACTTGCCCCTAGCCACCGACAGAGAAATAATTTTCATTGTAAGCCATCAGCAGTGAGATATAAGAAGTGATGATAATCAAAGTGTGATGAATGGCAGAAGCATGTATTCAGTTTATCTAACTACGCATTGTCCATCCATTTATATCCCAACACAAGATCTCTATTCTTGTCCATCTACCTAATTGCTTTTCCCGCATTGACAAAGGCGGTAATTCTAGCCAAGCTTTGCTTGCCGTCCTCCTCAACCCCACTGCTAACATCCACTCCAATCACCTGGCTGCTGTATTCTCCCAGAGCATTGACTGCTTCTGCAACATTCTCGGGGTTGAGGCCACCAGCCAAGAAGATTCTGAGATCTGGATCCTTTCGTAGGACCTCTTTTACGCTTGAGACGTCCAGCAGCTTCCCGGACCCTGCTCCGGAGTCCAATAGAGGTACGGCATGATATCCTCGGATACCGAGGCTAGGATGTCCAGGCTTGAAGCAGCGAATGACAGGAACTGGAATAGCCTTGGCCCACTCGATTGGCTCCTCGCCATGAAGTTGAACCAGGTCCAAGTTGTAAAGCCTCTGCTTTTCCAAAACTTCGCTCAGGGGCTGGTTCTGGAATATGCCAACTACCTGGGTACGAGGAGTCTTGAGATTGTTTGCTGTGAGTGAGAAGAAATCTGTGGCGCTTGATGAAGGGATTGAGATTTTAGCGGGGGCTACTGATGACTTGGTAGCCGAGTGAACTGCGTCCGAGATGGCCAAGGCAACCTCGTGGGAAACAGCTCGCCTAGCGCCGGGGACTAGGTTAACGCCAATAAAGTCGGCACCCGCCTTGACTGCCTCTAAGGCGGCTTCCACGCTTCTTGTGCCACAGATTTTGACGTGTAGTTTCTCAAGGGAGTTGTCTTTCGGCGGTGGTTTACTGCCAGAGCATAGTTCACTAATGAAAACCGAAGCATCTGGGGCTCTCATAATGGCTTCACCAACAAGGACAGCATTGATACCATCCCTCTTGCAGTCCAAAACGTCTTGGTGTTTGTTGATACCGCTCAGTGCGCAAATGATCGTAGTATCGGGCACCATACTTCGCAGTCGACCTGTGGTGTTGATATCAACCTCAAATGTCTCGAGGTTTCGGTTGTTGACGCCAATGGCCTTGGCACCAAGCTTAACTGCTATTGTCATTTCGTCTGCGTTCTGCACCTCTACTAAAGGTTCCATTCCAAGAGACTGCGAGTACTTGTACAATCGTTCTAGTAGCTCAACTTCAAGCATTTTGACGATTAATAGCACTGTATCCGCTCCCGCTAGTCTTGCCTCCAGAATCTGATACTCCTCAAAGATGAACTCTTTTCGAAGGATGGCTGGTCTGTTTGGCATGCCGTTCAAAACTTGGCGGACGGCTCTTAGATCTTCGATACTGCCCTTGAACCATTCGGGCTCTGTCAAGACAGATATCACACTTGCACCAGCTAGGGCGTATTTGTGAGCCTGAACCGGAGCCTGAGTTTCTAATGCGAAGACGCCTTTGGACGGGGAGCCGCGCTTAATCTCCGCCATTAGAGATACATCAAACGGCGACTGCTTCAATCGGCTGACGAATGGCACAAGGGGAGGAGCGGCATTTAGGTCGTATGCGGCTTGTAGGTCGCTCATTCTCTGAGATGGGATCTCCTTCTGCTTGGCTACGGCAATTCGTCGGCTTGCGTAGATGTTTTGAAGGATGTTGTTCTTTTGAGGCTTAGGCGCAGCAGGCTTGGCATTACCGGCTGATGTAGCTTTCTGAAGTCGTTCATTCTCTTCCCAGGTACCACCTTGCATGTGGAGGAAATTCTTGATCATTACACGGCCTTCAGCAGTGAGGATACTCTCCGGGTGAAACTGGACGCCCTCGACAACAAAATCCTTGTGTCGAACGCCTTGGATGATTCCGGCTGAGCCATCTGGCTTGGCCACCCAAGCAGTGACTTCCAGGCGTTCAGGGAGAGTGAGATGAGTACCGGCAAGAGAGTGGTATCTAGTTACAGGAAGACCCTGAGGCAAGCCAGCAAAGACACCCTTGGCATCGTGAGTCAAGGGAGAGGTCTTGCCATGTAGCCATTCACCAGCGGAAGAAACTTCTCCGCCGTAGACGTCAAACATGCATTGCCTGTTATCATTGTAAGCTGCATGAAATTTTGGATAAACGAAGCCAGGGAATGAAGCCAGTGAATGGATCAACGGAGAGGGAAACTTACAAGCCCATGCAGACTCCCAGGACAGGAATCTTGCCTGCAAAGTGGCGAATTGCATCTCGACTGACACCGGAATCCGTCTGAGGGTGACCAGGGCCTGGGCTGATAATGAGCTGGGTTGGGTTCTTCTTAATCAGCTCTTCCACTGTGATCTTGTCATTTCTGTAGACATGGACCGTAGCACCTTCCAGCACGAGATACTGGTAGATGTTCCAGGTAAATGAGTCGTAGTTGTCAATGAGGATGAGGTTAGAGGCTGTAGCGACTGGCGGAGACGGATCCGGCTGGTGAGGTGAGTGATCGATGATAGTAGCAGAAGACATCTTGAAAGCAAAGATCGCAGCTGTCTACGAGAACAGAGAGATGGCCCGGAAACCGGATGACAGTCTGGTAAGCTGGATGAAGGAAAGTTTGCTCTCCCAGCGGCCAGAAGTCAGAATGTCTCGTCTTACTGGTGCCAATGAGTCAGCCAGACTAACAAGAAGAATAGGAAATAATTTCTGGCAGCGCCACTTATTCAACTGCTTAGTAGCTATCCACCAACGCCTATTCGAGTTGCCGATAAGACGCCGATCTTTGTATGTGGCACCAACCAACAAAATGCGGAAGCCAGATAATACGGTAGTGGAGTGCATCTGCACAGTGCAATCTGCTCTAGGCACCGTGGGCATTATCGCGGCTGAACCTCGGGTTCCTGGGAGCTTCGCCAAAAAAGTTAACCATGCAGCTGTTGTTGATGCTGCCGCCGATGAGAATCTCGTAGTTCGTTGCTAAAAGCGCGTCAAGACGTGAATTCCCAGCGCTCTCGCACGAACAGGTTCAAGGTGATGCGGCGAGCGCCTCTGCCGCCTTATTGACATTCGTGGCAATGGCGCCGGTGTCTGACAGCAATTATTTTCCCTCCGTGGGACAGTGCCTCTCTGGCGAGAAAGAGCTTGTGTGAGTACAGCGCTGCTTGTGTGCTGGGCGGGATGGATGCAACTAACTGCAGCATCAAGGTCTTGGAAGCTTGTCGCCACCGCACTTTCAGATGGTACTGGGCAGAGACAGAAGAGCTCTGCCATCACCAAGTTCTTCGATGACGACTACGTCCGTGGACTTTTGCGCGAGCCGTCGACCGCGTTTGCGCCGCCCGACGAGACTACAAACAAGGACTTTGAGACCAAGACAGCACCAATCAACGTGACCTCAGCATCGACCGATCGACACGATATCAACGTATTCAAGGAGGATGCGAAGTGGCTAAGCAGGAATGCCAAAGTTAACTTGGTGGCCGCTTTGCGAGTCGTCATCATCGAGTACCAGTCCCGTTCTTCAAGGCACCTTTTGGGCCCACTATCATCCCACGATGCTGCCAATCTTCAAGAAGCGGCAGGATTGCAAAATGGCCAGGGAGCAGCATTTTTATCAGAAATGGGTGCTTCCGCAGCGTTGGATGCCGACGAGATTTCAGCAGAATTCGAAAACTCCGAGTCGAAAAAGCGTCGCTTGTTTGATACCCTATTGACCGAACGTCGATTTTTCATAATGGCTGCGGATTATGCCACCTCCATCAAATTATATAAACGCCTTCCTATTTTCGCCCCTGGAGATGACAGTATTGCCGATCTCTTCAAGTTGAAGAAGCCGTCTGCTCAGCTACGCGATGAGATGGAAGATCTGCTGCCGGCCTATTTAGATATCGTAGCAAGCAGCATGAGCGGGATCGAGGCTGGCATGAGAGCATTTACGGATGAGGCCTTACTTCTCAACGATGAAGTGGAGCTAGATTGGCTTCGAAGTCTCCTGACCGAGATTGTTCATAGCCTGTCTGTGGTTCTTCAGGTGGTAGACTGTTATGGAACCGATTTCCCTCCATCCGGAGCCATCAACCAATGGTTTTCCCTAATGGAAATTTATGGCTTCTTCGATTCTATTCAGCCGGTATGTGCTTACAGGACAGGTTCTCTCATTTTCACTAGCTAACTGGCGCGCAGATTAACCAAATTACTGCTGAGCTCGTAATGCCCATGAAGGTCTTGGCTTCAGCCATCTCGATTAGCTTGCTTAAACCCGCAAGGGCACTCGCATATCTGTCTGACCGAGACGAAGATCCAGCACAAGCTGATGATGTATATGATTCTTATTTGCTCTCGCCGGATGTCCTCGAACAAATCCACAAAAGCATCTTGGATGCGGCTGGCCTCGACTCTGAAACTGCCTGCCCTATCATTTTCACGTGGTCTTTTATCCTTCACCGACTCAACGTATCTTACCAGACCAGATCTGATAGGAGAGACAATTTAATCCAGCAGAGTGCCCGAGAAAAGTTTGAAACTCGAAGCGTGATGCGCACGCCTACCGGACGACGAAATTCAGCTGGAAGCATATATTCCATTGAATCTTCAAAATTCGATGGATTTCTCGAGAACTCATCCACCCCTAGGGATATGCAGGTAGTTGAACAACTTGCAGCGGTCGCCACAGCTCAAGGCCGGGTCTTTGATGTAATGTCAAAGATGACCCAGACTTTAGGCCCGTCTGTAGACGGTAGCATGTCGCCGCTAATTAGCTCGCGCCTTCGTGTAATTTTTCTAGAGCTTTTGAAGGTCTCATATCCCTTTGTTGGCTATCAGTCGGATTCTGTGAGCTGTCTACTTTCCCTCCTTTCTCCTGGAAGCGGTTACTGGGACTTATCTGTGTCGGAAACCTTGCCCCCATCCCAAGACTTTCTCGGATCCGTGCTGCAGGATGACCTGGCCATGGATATCTTCTTCCAACAGGCCCTTGACCGATATCCTTACGAGTTCCTCCCGTTTATTACGCTATGCCGGACTCTTTGCACTGCGTCAGAGCAGGCTCAGGATGACAGAACTGAAATTATTCTGGATCTGCTCCGCCAGACTCCAACAATCACATTTACATTACCGGATACGTTTCAAGAGTATGAACTAGTTCAGGAAGACGAGAATACAAACTCGTTTTGCCTTTTGGAGGAACTTCCTTTAATCTCCTTGTCGTCTGCATGGAGCCGGAGATTCATCGAAGATGACGCTTATAGAATACCTGTAGGCACATATGGGCGATTTATCACAGATACCGGTCGTGTTGTGTTGATGGAGTATTCTCATTCAACTCTGTCCCTCCTAGGACGGCGGTTAGAGATCAGCCTTACCCAAGAAGGTTACCGGTGCGAACTGGGAATGCTGCAACCAGACGAGACAGCCGAAGTTATTTCATTATTAGCATCGCTGCTTCGAATGGAGCAGCTGAAGGCGACGAGGCAAGGCGACAGTGGTGCGTTGGTCCATTTCGATAACGGCATATTGTCCGAGGCTAGCGTACACATTAGCAGTGGCAAAGATATTGTCACCGTCGTGTGCGAAACGATGGATTACTATATGCAAGATGAACTGGCTATGACTGAGGACTCTGCCGTGAGCGTTCTTACTGCTTGCGTTAAGTTTTTGCATGCTGTTCTGCAGATCCAACCTAGCCGAGTCTGGTCTTATCTCGCAAAGACGGAACTGTTGAATTCCGAATCAAGAGCTGGCAAGCTCACCAAAATCACAGGTAGTCTTGACTTGGTTTCAGAGAGATTCGAATTCCTCACATCCTCACTGTCACTATTTTCTGGTCTTATCGATACTGTCATGTCTTCCGCCGTACAGCGACGGGCGGGAAGTAAGTCTACGAGCAGGCAACAGCCAGAGTCTAATCCCTGGCTTGGAACTGCCGACAAGGTACTCTCCAGCGTGAGCTTTTCAATTGCTCAAACGTCTGTTGACGTGTTTGAGAACACGTCGACATGGATGTTTGAATCAGAAACCAACAGGATATCGTTGTTGCAGATTGTCGTTCCCATTCTCAACAAAATTGTCCTCGATACATATGGTATGGGAGATTCTCCCAAGTCCGATAATCTCACATCTTGCCTCCGACCTGCCGCTTCTCACGTCATTGACTCCTTTTTATCGCCATCGACTGGAAGCTTGCGTTTCCAGCCTCTCCTCTTCTCTTTCATCTCTACCCTTACAGGAGCAGATACGACGCTATACCCCAACCGAACACGGGCTGTTCAAACTCAAGTCACCTCAATACTCGACTTTTCTACTACTCTACTTCGGGTAGCAAACTATCTGGAACGGCCTTCGACTTTGGTTGAGACTTACCTATTCAAGACTTCCACTTTATCAGCTCGGCTGTGCGCAGTGTCTGACCACTTCCGCGGGCCAGCTTTATCGCTACTGGAGGCTCTTGTCATCAATGCTGGCCAATCTACCAGCGAACCACCCTCCCTGCTTGGATATCTTGGCCCACAAATCTCAAAATCTTTCTTACAGATTCTTGCAACAATTGGCCAACCCTTTGTTTTGCCGGAAGTAGTGAAGATAACTTGGAGATTCTTCTCCTCCATACTAAAGAACCGTCAGCAGTGGATGTCGAACTGCCTTCTCACGGGGCAAACACCCAGAGAAGCCATGAAACAAGATGCTAAGAACGAGACGTCTGCAGATTCTGTATTCGCAACAGCTTTGTCTAAGCTCAAAACTTTGAAAGACTTGGAAACAAGTGAGGCGCTCGTTGTTTTGGACTTTGTCGCATCTGCACAAAACTATTGGCCTTGGACGGTTTTCACGCTACAGAAAGATACCGCGTACATAGATGGGCTGCGAGCCTATGTTCGCGACTTGAAACCTTCACATCAGACCGTTAAGTCAAATGCAGTGCTGGCTAGTATTCAAGCAAGAATTGCTGCCTACATTGCCGAAACATTCGCGATGCAACTCTATCATTCGCGCCATCTAGGCAACGCCGAGACGCTTGCTAAAGCTTTAGTCAACGACTTGGACTACTATCTGCGCGATGGTGTTGAGGTGGCAAGCTACAACAAGTCTCTCCACAACAACTTTGCGAAGAACTTTTCCAATAAGTACTTTGGATGCGCCTTGGACAATTTCAAGCGTACCATGGTGGAACCAAGAGAACTGGGTGAGAATTATTACTATGACCTGGATCGTGCCGATGAAATCTTAAGATTTGACCCTGGATGGCGGGGAAAGAGGAAGGGAACTGGGTTCCTGAATGAGATGAAGATTGCAAACGCCAACCTGTCTCTAGTCGATGCTCAGATCGTAAGTACTCTCTCCGGGTTTTATACGTGGATGCTATAATTTTCAACTGCTTACTCTTTGTTCAGGCTCTTTTCCATGCATGGGAGCTTCTGCTGCTTGAATTAAGCACATGCTTCCCGGAATCCGATGCTACTAAGAAGCAGATGATGCAGGTTGCACAGCAGTGCCTGAATGCTAACCAGGTGACGCCGGGTCCTGAAAATATCTTTCTCAAGATTGTTGACGCGAGAGCCAACCTGTCTCTCATCTTGGTTCAACGGTTGGTTAAATCCACTCTTGCCGTCAAGGACGTCAACCAACTGTTGGAGACTTTGATCGGCACCATCAATAGCGTTGATGAACCGTTCGAACCTCAGTCTATTGCTTATTACCGAACGCTCCTGAAGACGTTGTTTGTTACTCTGCGGGCGTATCAGGCGGCATCCAGCAAAATAGCCACGAACACTCCTGACGATCTCGAAGGATCGATTGTAAATGTTACGCAAACTGTCCTCAACGTTTTAGACCATGTGGTTGCCAAAGGATTCAGAACATTGGTTAGCTTGATCCATGACAGGGAGGCTGATGTCTTCCCAGAGGATCTGGCTCTTCTCACGGCAATCATGCAAGCTTGTCTCAGTGTTCCCAATATTGAGCAATCCCAGACATCAATCTTGAACATAATGGCATCTCACGACGCTACGCACGCAGCGACGTCATTATACTCATGGGCTGACAAACTTGGCGATCAAGGCGATCCTGTTTATGGCGAACTCAGTATTCTGTTCCTGCTGGAGCTCTCAACTCTGCCGGCATTGGCGGAGCAGCTTGCGTGCGATGGCGTTCTCGGTGCTATTCTGTCCGCTAATCTCACCAAATTTATGCTTAGAACCAATGTCTCGCCGTACGCAGATGTACCAATTGCCCAACGGTGTTACGGAATTTGGGTGAAGGGAATGCTCCCACTCATGCTGAATTTACTCACCGCGCTTGGGGCTACTGTTGCTCCAGAAATTACCTATGTCTTGAACCAGTTTCCGCACTTGCTGCGGGCTAGCGTAGACCGATTCGAGGCACCGGGGGCCAGCCGGACCAAAGAGAAATCTGCACAATATCTGACGCTGCTTGGTACCGCAGAGGTTCACTCTTTGGCATTGCTCACGCGTGTGCTTGCGGCTCTTCGGATGAATAACAGCAGAGATATTCCTGCAGTCGAATGGGACGCGACAGGCTTGCTAGAGAATGTTGACTATTGGCTTTCCAGCAGACGGCTTTTGAAAGAGCGGCTCCTGCCTCTAGGACAGCGAGAGATGGAATGGAGAGGAAAGAAATTGTCAGGGGATTGTGACAATTTGTTAGAGGAGAAGGTGGTGGCACAGCTCGAGACGGTTCGGGATGTGCTTAGTGATGAATTTGAAGGCTGAAATGAATAAATATCGGATTTGTTTTGAGTTACTAGACGAGAGTGCTGGAGATGATAATGGACTTTAGGATTAGGCGTTGGATGTTGGACTGGGCTACTACTGCATCAGATGTAACATGCAAATCCCCCCCTGTGGATACGAAGTATACAACTATAAACTCGAGCATCTAAAATTAATTCCCATTGAGCGAGATTTTTATATCATTTTGGCTGATCGTTTCCCCAACATTGAGACGTGACCAATAACACCAGCCCTCGTTTTCAACTACCTTACTCCAACATATCCCGTAATATTGATACAAACGACTCTATCTCCTCGAGTCAAGATGGTTTCCCGGCATAGCTCTTTATATCGTACAATGCCTCGGGGTGTGACAGTTCCAGCACACGCCTTTTCCACACAGGCTTTAGACGGGGGCCGGAGGAATATCCAAAACATCTTCCCTTTACCCCGCCATTGATATCAAAGATTTCTGTCGCGGAACAAGTTCGTATGCCGCTTTGTAATTTGTTTTGGCAATTATTTATAATTTTTCTTTCATAACTTTCTATTTCTGCATCTGCTGCGTAATCTGGGCGTTGTGCTCCTGGAATCGCTCGCTCACGCGCTGCTGCGTAGCCATCCACTTGAGAACGCAGCGGTTGAGGCAGCCGGTTTCCTTGGAGGAGAGAGATTTGGAGGTGAAGTCGTCGACGCAGGAGGTGAAGCAGTGCTCGACAAGACCGCCGAAAGCCTACAAGTTGGGCGGTACTGTTAATTGAGATTCATCATTTTTTTTTTTTTTTTTTTGGGAGAGCATATATCGTGGTGTGTTGTGTTAGGAGAGGGAGGGAGAGTGACGCACGCCGACAAACTCTTTGACTTGACGCTTCTGCATGCGCTGCTCGAGAGTGCGCTGTTCGGCGGCTGTTAACCTGAGATTGGGGGAGCAGCAAATGTTAGTTTGTAATCTTCTTGGATTGGGCAGATCGTTGCGTACATATCCATTGTGGCGGTATTAAAGGGGGGGGTTGAAAAGACGATTAAACAGCGATCACGAGTGTTTGGCTTGGGAGGACGAGAGACTGATGACGATGAAATTTCAAAGTAGGTGCTAGAGACGTCGCACCCCACATTGAAGTGTGGAAGCTCTTTTCCGCACGGATGACGGATGTAGCTTAGAGCGATCGAAAGGTCATACAGTGCCAGTATATGCCATGTCCCGTTTGCACTGTATATCAACTACACGCAGCTTCCAGTATAGCTTGCAGGTTGTGCCATTGACATTCTTTCATCCTCACCAGGCTCTAACCATTGGCTATCCTCTCTTGCTCTACGCTACTAAGCTTCAAGTAATTCTGGATTGCTTGCTTCATCGTCGTGCTCTGCAAGACGCATCCTACAAGCCCGCTGGATGGCGCCATATCTCGCCATATGTATAGAATTGGTGATTGGAGAGTAGGAGTCTGGGCGCATTGCTTTGTGTCATCTCACTGTTACACTCCTTTAATCAAAGAGATGCAACCCCATCACTTCATATGTTAGAATGTTTGTCTATTTTCTCCTTTTTTTTTTCCCCCTGATCATTTGTTTGCCGTCGCTCGAGCAAGCATCATATTTGAATCAAGTTTCATGCTACCTAGCTATGTCATCATACCAGGACCTTGGGCGCTGTCCTCGATCAATGCTTGCCATAAATGTCCAAAACAACGAATTGATATCAAAATAGCAATCGTATGTGCACTATATATTGAATACAGCACTATCTAGATGGATTCCAACTCTCAAAAGCCTTTGGTCTCGGCACAAACAACTCCAACCACGGTACTTGTGGATTGCTGAGTTGCCCAGAGACAGACCGAGGCACACAGTTGTTTGAAGAACGAATAAGTCAGCACTTGCAGCATCCACAAGAAATCCCTAAAACTTACGCACACTTGGCAATATATGTTAACTCACTTCTTAAGAATGAGCGCTTCGTCGGGGGACGAGAAGCATTGACGGAGATAAGGGAGATGTTAATCCGCAGACAATTGTTCCGTCAGGTTGCCTTGCTTGGGCTGGGTAGTATCGACAAGTGACAGGTAGGATTACAGCTTGCCTACATGATGAATAATGGGTTTAGTGATGAAGATGGAAGAGAGTGCTCAGTGCTTTAAATTCCTGCTCTAAATATGACTCCATATAAACAGGCTTGTGCTGATATTGCAAGAACCACACCTCATCTAGCAGATTGTCAAGGATTATTTTAGCACAGGAATGGCTGGGGGGTGGCTTCTTGTTTTGGACAATGCTGATGACTATGACCTTATATACAGCAGGTTGCCAGTGGCTTTCTGAACAATAGCCACGAGAGTGTTGAGAGGTGGAGGGAATGATCCATCCCTTGGACTCCTCTCTCACCCAATCTTCACCTACCGCGATTTCCCCAAAGTCTACACAATTCCGCTACTGCCTACGGTAATTAGCATATTAATTGATGGTTCCTCTCTCTCATCTCCGTAGAAGATCTATGATGGCAAGCTTCTACTCCCCCAATGGGAAAACTGTTTAACGATTACAATAGCGACTGGGAGATTGTCTTCTCTATTCAAGCCTTTCTTGTTCTTCCTCTTCATTCTTTTACGAGAGTTGCGGAAAGCTAATCTTTGGCATCAAGTTTCCAGTTCAGGCTTTGGAGGCGGCTGTTTGGTCTAACTGATCGTGAGTGCCACTGTTATGAGAATATACCCAACACCAAGCGGTGGTGGCATTTCTGTGCAAATTGAAGAGGGAAAAATTCAGGCTTGGTAAGCTACGCCTAATCCTTTAAAAGGATGTGCTTTATAAATTTGCTGTTTTAATTTCCATTAACCCTCATCCGGGTAAAGCCATTAATGTTAGGCTTCTTCCATCTGACTATGTGTATCAAGTTACTCTCAGTATACGAAAGCCATTATGTATATAGATGACACAACAATCACGTTTATGTGGAAATCATGTCTGTCTTCGTATACTGAATTTATTAAACCTACCATGCTTGTGCAATTTACTTCCTTTTTCACTTAGAATTAATAATCAGGGCACAACAATTGCCCGCAATACGGTTTCTCGAGCTCCAACTGAGCACAAGACTGGGCGCAGGCAGCAAAGACAAACTCCACAGCCATGAGGCAAAAGTTACATGATTGATAGAGTTTCCTAACGGGGCAAGAAGCTGAAGCCATCGTCGTTCTCTATCTGGCTCGTATCTACGAATACCTACCCCCCGGGTCCTACACAGCTTAGCTATGCCCCAGCTTGCACTAGTGCAAGATTATATATGGGATGGGGTTTGGTTCGGAATTCCGCAAAGACGTCAGAATCCGTATTGCATTGCTACCTAGTTCCTGGATTGCTCGGCTGCATCGTCCATCGTGAGCCTCAAATACTGGAACCAGTGTGGCTATGCTCGGACGTTTGGCTCAACACAATCCCCTGGTCACGGCGCAACACAACAGCTTACTCGCTCTCCATGAAAGCACCGTAAACCCGGGCGAGGATTGCCTTCAGGGGAGGCTTTGAATGCATGACGATGGGGTGAAAATGACGACTTGTTCGTAACCTTGTCGTTGGCCGGATACGTACGAGAAGGCCGACAAATACGACAACAGCCAGCCTGGTTGCCCAAGCCACAACGGCATCGTGAACGATTTGGCCAGAGCCTCGCCTCGTGGTGTCTTCGCTTTGGCCTTTCGGCGATTGTCGTTGCTGCTGGTGAGTGAGCAGGCTGTCGCGCGCCAAGCTACCGAGTAAACAAATACGAAGAGCCTGTGCCGTGACGTCTGATTGGCATCCCTGGGCGAGCTAGTGGTTGACGGTGCTAGGCAGGCCTAAAAATTGCCCGCGTATATGCATGTAAACTTAATTGAACGGAGGTGAGAGAGCTGGGTAATACGTAGTAATATTACATACAAGCAGCAGGATTGGGGCGATATATTGGCCCTACCGCTAGCACGGGCACGACCCCATGTGGCTATGCTAAAAAAAGAGAAAGCCGATGGGGTCTTAATCAATATTGGCCTGCTGAGAGGATGCAGCTCTGACGCTGGTTGGAATAGGTGGTATAATACGAAGTCCCGAGCACTATCGTATATGTCATCTCCCTGGCTCGCTGCTAGCACCAGCGTGCTGTAGGCTTCCATGTCATACTGGGCCGCTAGCAGCTCAGCTGTTGTGTAGCGCCCCCTTTTTGGGTCTGTATGATTGCTGTATGATTCATCATACATTTTCTGGTAGACAGACACAGAGTAGCAGGCCTACTGTCGACTACAGGCCACCCAATACAGAGCCAGAGCCGCGCGAGACATTCGAGCTCAGCTCAGCTGCTGTCCATCCACCAGGTCGCGGCCCCTCCTCGCGAGACGTCCGTCGCGGCGCCTTGCAGGGATCATGGCCTTGTTTGCGCTGCGCTGCCTTTCGAAGATCCAGGCGCCGATCATCCAGAAACCAGCGCCTTGTCCCAACGTCATTCGCTGTCTGGCTTCCCTGCCGATTTCTCTGCTCCCCCTCGTTTTGCGAGGGTGCACTGCCTCCTTGCTTGTGCATGGAGGAGCTGCATTTAGCAGCACCTTGGGCCTATCCTGTAGAGGAGGGGCTGGCTTGTATGTTTGTAGGCATGCATGGAAGTAGAAGTGGAAGAATGGAGTGAGTCCAGATACTAGTAGTAGTTCAGGCACTCAACCCAACTGAGACCTAGCAGGCAGTACCCTGGCGTGGAAACAAAAGTACTGGACCCAAGGTACCTGGCATGGCTTGCAGCAAAATGTACCTTAGCATCACTTGCTTGTACTGCAGCATACCTTGGTAGTAGTAGTAGGTAGTGCTGCTGTAGTAGTATCATCGTCGTTTCCCCTTGTCCAGTCGCTGCAACTGCCATCCTCTGGAGCCCCCTGTGTTTTACAGCCATGCTCCCGCAAGCAAGGCCCCGTCACGTATTGGCTGTGCCGCGCATATGCATCGTGTACCATGTATCAGAACAGCTTCGCTCCCGGCGGTTCGTCAGCTACGTCCGTGGCACTTCTAATAATAAGCCCGCGCCACAAAAGAAGCGTGCCTGCAGCCCACGTACACGCTTGTACGCACAGGTACCGGCCCGGCACATGGGCTGCGTGAGGCCTGGTGCGCTGCCTTGTCTCGGGGCCGCTAGAGGGCCACAGGGCTAGCACTGCGACCTGCCATCCCCGTGGTTCCTCGCAGCAGTACGACGCTGCTACCGCGAGGTACTTGGCCCGCGGCGCCCTCAGAGTACCCGCCGTACCGCTGTGCCACCCGCCACCAAAAACCTCACAGCGACAAAGCTGCAACACCACAGCCGGCCTTTCAACCAAACGCCGTGCCACCTCCTTCAACCTCCCTCCGCGCCCATCCATCACCACCGCCGCCAGAGTCGCTTCCCTCATGTCTCTGGGCCTTTGTCGGGGCATCTGGCCGCTGCTTCACCCTTGGATCGCCTGCTCTGCCGCCCGCCCGCTCGCTGCCCGGCGCTGCGTCTCGCCCAGCTGAGCGACGAGACCAAGAGTCACTCCTCCGCATTGTGCGCAATCATCGACGCTCGTTGACACATCTCCCCGACTTTGGCGCCATTTGCGAATTTCGAGCTTGCTCCGTTGCATTCGCTCACGCCCCTCGCCCGCATCCTCGCCTCCGCCCTGCTCTCGCTTCACCACCCTCTCTTCTCTTGCCTCCCTTTCGGGGGCCGAACCCATCGCTCGTTGCGCCCTCCGTCCGTCTGGACAATTCGCCGTCTCGCTGACTCTGCCCGTCCATTGATTCTGGCTGCGCTGCGTGTCTCTCGCCGTCTGCCCTCCACGCGCTGGCGCCCGCCATGACGTCCAGCAATCCGAATCCGCACCAGGGCAGCCCGCCGTCGCTGCCTGCGATGCCCAACACCCCTGCGTCGCCGCCGAACAAACGCGACCTCAAGTCCTGGTGGAAGAACTTCAAGCTGCCTACCAAACACCAGGAAACGTCTCAGCAGGGTAGGCTCTCAACCTCCACAACATCCCCCTCCGTCGGCCCTCATACTTTTATCTGCAGACGGCTTGCTTCGTTCAGGAAGCTCTGGTCGCTATTCAGATCATCTGGTATCGATTTTCAATTTGCTAGGTTGCGTTTCGTTGCGTGCCACATATGCCTATTGAAGCCAGGGACTTCTTGTCGCAGTTTGCTTGGTCATTGAATAGTCATACTTCAAAGGCGTATCAAGCGATGCAAATCCTTTCCCTCTTGAATACTCTTTCCCTGGCCTTTTTAACTAATCGTCTCCGCTGTCCCCTGGCTACATTGTACATGTCCATGAATAGAAAGAGGGAGAGAGAGGGGAAAAAAAGCTTTCCTAATGCGTCATCTGACTTGTTTTAACACACTGAACTAATCTAATGAATCTGTAGAACCTCGTGGCGGCGGAGGCATATTTGGTGTTCCTCTCCGACAGAGCATAACATACGCAAACGTTGCCATATCTCTTGTTGATGAGAATGGCAAGAGCTACATTTACGGCTATGTTCCCATTGTCGTCGCTAAATGCGGTGTCTTCCTGAAGGAAAAGGGTGCGTCTGGCCAAGAACGGAGCTACTCTATTCATGGATTCTGATCAACTGCTAACACCCGCCCCAGCTACTGGTATTGAAGGCATCTTCCGATTAAGCGGTTCCGAGAAGCGCATCAAAGAGCTCAAGACGATTTTCGATTCACCTGATCGATATGGCAAGGGACTCGTTTGGGAAGGATATACCGTTCACGATGCTGCCAACGTGCTCCGAAGATATCTCAATGATTTACCCGAACCCGTCGTACCTCTAGACCTATACGAAAAGTTCCGCGACCCCCTTCGTGGAGCTACAAAGCAAGCAGTTGGAGATACCGAGGGTCCGCAATTCGTTGAGAATTTTGACGAGAGGGCAGCCATTGTGAAATACCAGAAGCTGATTACAGAACTGCCTCCGCTTAACAAGCAACTGCTCCTCTATATCCTAGATCTGCTGGCTGTGTTTGCCGCCAAGTCTGATGAAAACCGCATGAATTCTCAAAACTTGGCTGCCATTTTCCAACCCGGCATGCTATCCCACCCCTCACATGCAATGGCACCCGAGGAGTATCGACTAAATCAATGCGTCATCATTTTTCTCATCGAGAACCAAGACCACTTCCTTATTGGGATGCAAGGTACCGAGGCCGACGAGACAACGATGCAGCAAGTGGCCTCCGGGACTCCCAACCCCCCGCGTACGCCGAACCAAGATCGAAGTTCGGGGCTAGGGAGAACGGCTTCTAACGCCAGTGCTGGTGCCGAGAGCATCCGTAAAGATGGCTTGATTCGACGAAACAGATCCGTATCTTCCAGGCACTCCAGGGTTGATGGTGCTGTCACTCCCAACAGCCCAGCCTTGGCTGCAACGCCCACTGGTGGCGGCTTGGCTAGGAGCAACACCGTACCATCAAAGAAGTCGCCGGCTCTGGTAGGAGGCAAATTCAAGAAGAATGAGAACTCTGGTCGCGCACCACACTCACCCGCCTTGGAGCCGCTGACGCCAGCTCGCCTACCTCAACAGGACATCATTGATACCCCTTACAGAGCTTCTACACCGACCCCATCGCATACGACTTTTGACTCAATGCATCTCGCTCCCGATCGTGTACTATCAGCTGGTCGAAGCCAAGAGAGACTGTTGGACGTCCCACATGACCACTCGGCGGCTTCAAAGCACCAAAAATTAGAGCACCTCTTTCAGCGATCTCCAAACCATGAGAGCGGCGGCGGTGACAAAAGGCAGCCAAACAAGCTAAAGAAGAAGCGGATACCAGGTAGTATGAGCATCAGCGCCCAGAGCTCGTGCTCCTCGCTTCCGCACTCCGCATCGCCAGGCACAGAAGCAGGAAACCCTTTGGAGGCGACACCTGCTTTTGCACAGCCCATAACACAGCCCATAACACAGCCCCAATTTCGTCCAAGTACCATTCCTCATTCAGTACCACAGCCAGCGCCTTCTGCTTCGACACCGGCCATAGACTCTCCAAAGCAGCCGGATTTGCATCACCAGCTCTCTACCCCTGCTATTCAACAGAACAACACTGACTCGCATAATCACTCGCATAATCATTCGATTTCACATTATCATGAGCACAACCTTCGACCCGAGGATGTTTCTGCGCCACGGGGCAAGAAATCCCCTCCTGCTTCAGTTAATTCATCGTTCAATGACGGATCAGATTTAGACCCGGTGGCTCAAGAGCCCCCCTTGCCAGCAATTGTCGAGACAGCCGATAAGGAAAAAAAGAGCAGGTGGAGACTGTCGAGGACGAAGAAGGATGACTTTCCAAGCGGGCCGACTAGCCCCAAGGCGTCGCCGCCGGTATTCAACATTGGCTCAAACCATAACGCAGATGTTAGCACCACATCGATTGGAAGTGCCATTGCCAAGCCCCGGAAGAGTTTCACTGGCGAGAGCTCCGAGCAATTAGGAAGCGGCAGCGATCGCGCTTACACGTATGATAGCTCCAAGGATGAAAAGGATGACTCGAAAGGACCTATTGGATGGATAAAGCATAAATATCGAGAGGCAAAAGAAGTTGCTGATCACAAGCGGAACAAATCCCCGCCTCCTTCAGATGGTCATCAACCATTTAACCAGAGTATGTTGGCGCCACGGGGCAAGAGTTTAGATATAAAGCGAGATCTAAATCGAGAAGAGGAGAAGCTCTTTCCGAATGCGGCTCAACAACTTGCGTTTAGAGATGTCCCGAAAGAAAGAGCAAATATCCCACCAGCAGCACCAGAAGTGTACAGGAAGCTTGGCCAAACCGAACCAGCTCAGAGAGACTCTGTTCAAGGCATGACCATCCACAGGGTCATTAGCGAATCGGACTCTGAGCCGCAAAACGCCGTTCCGGTAGCTAATACTGTCAAGGAGGATGCTGCTCCCGAGTCTGCTGCCCTGCCCAAGACGCAAGCTGCAACAGTACCTGAGTCTCAAGCACCACCACCTTTGGAGCAACCATTGCCATCCGTTGTAGAGAATAAGGAGCAAGAGGAAAAGCAAGCATAGTGACTTTTAGTTGTAAATGAGCTTTTTCCAAGCGATGAAGATGAATCTAGGATTACGAGGAGTTGATGGGATGGGTCTTTTTTTCTTCTTTCTATTAATTTCTCTTCTCACCACCCCCCCTTTTCTGTCTTTTTTTTTTTTTTTTACCTTGTTTCTTTTTCTAGAATTAACGAATTTCCTTTGTCTATCATGTATTCAAAGACCCTTTTCTTTTCTCCTTTTCTTTATCCTTGAAGGGAAGAGAATTTGGAAAGGGAGCTTTATTATTTTTTTTTAACGTCAACACACTGCTGTATGTATGTTGAAGCGGAAGGCGGGAGAAGAAGCATGTGTAGGAAATGGGAAACATTAGGTAAAAAATTATTTAGTTATGAAAGACATATATGTCGGTTGCTACGGCCGTTGACGTAATTTGAAAAACTTGGTGATAGACTATGCAAAGCCTTACTTTCACATATACTCTCCTATGAATATTTTCCCCTCTGTCTCTTAGGATCATGAGTTTGGTTGTGGACGAGAAGACATTGTCAAGATTTGATATAAATTAGGTTATTCGGATTAATTGTAGATGTACGTTTTGCATATCTAATCGTATGAATGAACTGTATGCTATTTTCTTTTTTTGAGATATAAACATTGCCGCTCTTTTCTTTTCCAATAGGAGAATAAGGAAGCCAATAGCGACGAAACAATTGCAAAAAGAGAGAGACAAATTAGGCCTTTGTGACGGATCCCTCGTACGCCCCCGTATCCCAAACAATCATATACCCCGCTCTCCTCCAATCTTCATTAAAAAATCCATTAAAGCCCGCCCACACGCGAGTTAGCTGTGTTATACCCAGTCGCTTGCCCTCAGGAGTGTTCAAAAATTCGCCTAGCCAAGGCTCTATGCCTTCAAATCCGACAATGTACCGAGGAACAGGCACGACGGGATTTTCAGGGGCAAAGAGTTCCCGGCGTAAGAACGGGACAGGATTGTCGTAGAAGCGATCTGCTTCGTCGCGGTAAAATTCGCGCTCGAGAGTGTTTGGCTGGGTATGCAGTGGGGGCTCGCATGTGAGCGCATACGCGGATAGCCCTGGATAGACGAGATGTGAGCGCCAAGGGGTGGAGTGGCACGGCATCAGGAAGAGAGCGAAGAGATCTTCTTTCTTAGTGTCGTCGGCAAATGTCGTGGCATTGGTGTAGTGTGTTAGATGAGCGTGATGAACAGCAGAGGGGTGAATACGTTCATATTCTTGTCGGAGGAATGAGAGGACGCCAAGGGGTGCTGGTTGGTGCAGGAAAGAGAGATAACCGGCAAGGATAATGTTGATTCCCAAGGCGGTAAAGAGAAGAGGCTTGTTGCGGAGGCGAGCGCGGCGAGCAGCTGATGGCTTTGTTCCGGAGGGCTGAGATGCAGATATTTGAGCCGCGGAGGAAATAGAGGAAGGAGGACTTGTTCGTGTGACTGAAGTGAAGAAGGACGCGGCTCGTGGGGCGGCGAGGACGCTAAGGATTGGAAGGAGAGGATAAATGAAGCGAACTTCTTTGTGAGAAATGAGTGAAAGAGCAATAATGGTGCTTAGGACAGCGTAGGAGAGCGTCCGAAGTATGTTGGCCTGATCAGCGGTCTTAGATACAGGTTTGAAGAGTGCTGGCACGACAAAAGGGACGCTTGTGGTGCAAAGCAGAGGTATGCCTTGAAGGATGTAGTAGTGCCAAGGGTTGCGACCGTAAAAGACAGCAAGTGATTTGGAGATGTTAAACGTGAGCCAGTTGTAAGGCGGGAAGGCCCAGAATCCAAAGTAAAATCGGTCAGCGAGAACGGACAAGGCCACCACCAGAGACCCGCATAGAATTGCTTCTCTGAACAGAACCAAGATGGTGGAGAAAGTCAGGGGCGAGTTCCCTTGAAGGGTTACTCTCGTCAGAGCCACAAAGACGATGGTTAGCCAAATAAGAACATTGGTGGGCCGTAAAACGACGGCCAAGGCAGCAAGACATAGCGAGGCTCGGAGGCGCCAGAGTTTGCCGCGCAGGACGTTGAAAGGCTTGGAATTCTCCTTGATGGAATAGGGGGCAACACCAACGAGCTGCCAAGGCCAGTAGCAGAGGGCCATGACTGTAAGAGTTGTCTCGAGAGAGTTGGAAAACGTCCTTGTAGAGCAATACCATTGCCAGGGATTCAGAAGTTGCATGAAGAGCTGAAGAAGTTCATTCAGCGTGTAAGTGGCGTACTCAAACTGAAGAAACGGGTTGAACTTGGGGTGAGACTTACAGCGAAGAAGGAAGCGTTACTATCAGAGCCATACACGTTCGAAGCAAGATGCCAGGTGTACCAGTCCCCTAGAGCAGCGATGATGGCTTGCAAGATCCTAGGAGAAACAATGACTGCAGCGGAGCGGATGGCGTTTCCTGGAGGGAAGATGGCGGATAGACGATCTGCAGCCATGTATGCACCAGAGAAGAGAAGAGGATGGAGAGACGACCTCAGCTGGTTGTGCCATTCCTGTGAAGACGTCAGTGACGGCGTAATGAGATGAAGCGGTGTTAGAAATGTAGGAGTTGTGGTTGTTTCTCCTCCTTCTCTTTCGAGAAACTATATCAGTTGACGAATTGATATATATAAATACATATACATATACATTTATACTCAGACTGGATATACAGGTGTGTGTGTGTACATATAAATGTGCGTATAAAGACTTACCCATGTGAGCCACGCGCCGCTTCCGGGCCCAAAGGCCAGGCGCCAAGCCGGCTCCAGCGCCTGGAAAAACTCATCGGGCTGGAAGAAGGTGGCCAGATACAGGGCATTGAGCAGCCGAAGAATGATGATGTCTCGCAGTGGGACGGGCGAGAGACGCGGCTTGCTCTTGAACGAGGCCGAAGGAGCGCGTTGGTGGCCGGCCATGGTTGTGCGGATGCTTTGTTAGTGGGTGGACATTGGCGAACGTTGAAAGAGCGTGTCCGGTTGAGTTGGCGCGCTGCAGCCGTTGTAGGGAGCCCCTTTAGCGTCCAGCGGCTGCTAATCGGGCTCCCGTCACGCTATGTTGGGCTGGACTGGATTGGCCTGTTGCTGCTCCGCTGCATTGCAGGCTTGATAGACAGCCAGTAACGTGGCCAAATTCATGCATGCATTGCGCAGTCGGGCGTGGCGGCGCGGCAACTCTCATGATTTCTCTTTCGCTTGTTGTTCTGAGTATATTTTCAAAATAAATCTTTTGCCAAAAGTCCTGTAAATGAGTTCAATAAGACCACCTAGTGCCTACCTATCTTCAGACGATGAGCACCGACCTTGAGCTTGTTTAGACCCCCCTGCAAGCACAGCTGCGCCTGCCGTACAACTTGGCACTTGGCAATTGGCATTTCATATGAGCAGCCAATAGAAGCCGCTAGATAGCAGCCATTGAATGAATGATGGTGCGAAGAAGGAGCTGCACAAGTGATATTTCCCTCAAGAGGCACATACCTAAGAAGGCCGTAGATGTGGAAGGTGCCTAATACTGCAGCTCTACATAATTATTGCACTGCCAAACACCAATTAAAATGTGCTGTCTTGAATCCAATGTGATCTTATCTCATCTGATCAGTAAGTAGTAGGTACACCCATGCCTACCTGCAGATAAAACCACCCCCGTCTCTTGCTGTACAGATACAGCAATGCTCATCCCACTTTGACTCTTTACTACTCGCTGGCAGTAGCAGTATGTGTACATCCGCTCTTCTGCGACAGCGTTGGTATCAGCATTGGCATCAGCATCCGCGTCAGCATCAGTCGACAAAAGCATCCTCCCATGCGGCCAAACCTCACATTACATCATTCCCTCGTCCGTCCGCTCGTCATAGGCTGCAGATACCATTCACAGATCTCACAAGACCACAAACAGCCAAGGCTGCGTACGTAATACGGCTGGTCTCATTGGCTCATCTCCAAATCGGCGACAGGGCTCCCCACCCTTTTTTTCCTTGCCTGGTGGCCGGACCGGATGCTGCAGCAGCCCAAAATCATGAGAGAGCCGCCGAATGTGGGGATCGATGCTAAAAAATGGCGAACAAGGCAGCACGAATTATCATCGCCGCTTAAGCAGTAGGTAGATGCGTGGAATCTAGCGTATAGACTAGATACTCGAGGAAACAGTGGCATGATTGCCTATTGCTTTGCCCAGCGTGGAATTCGTCCGCCTAGATCCTGGATTGCAATCGTCACGCTCCCACGCGTAGTCTAGCCCTTTTCGAGACCCTCTGTTAGGGGTCCAGACCAAAATGCCGAGGCCAGCCGGCCGCTTCTCTGGGGCTCCTACGGCATCGGCGGTCTCTGGACTATCGGACCTGCGGCGAATCGTGCCCTCGCTGATGGAAATCGCCGGCACCTCCACGGCGTTGGCTCTCCAGGCGTGCAGGGAGGTACAGGGAGCAAGCCCAGCGTCTGGAGCCTCTGCTCCACCGGCGTGCTGCTACACGCTCACACTTGCACTTAGGGGTATAGCGGCGGCGTATCTTCGTCTCCAATGCCTGGATCCAGCTCGAGTAGGTGACACATTGATTCCACGCGGCGTCGACGGTTCTATCGATTGCCCGCTTTCTCACGGGCCTATAATTGTCGTCGTCTCCCCCAGTGGTCAGGTGGTTTGGAAACTGACTCTCTCTCATCAGCATCCGCATTTATGAATTTGTACGTGAATACCAAAAAAAAAAAAAAAGCAAACTAGCTAGAGCACTTGTCCTAACGGCTTCTTTTTCTTATCATAGTATCTACCTCGCTGCCCAGCCATCTGCTCGAATCACTATTTAGCTGGTACGTCAATCGGCACGTCAATCGGCGCTTATCCTTGCTATCAGTGCCCCTCCCCCTCCGTGTTCCGGCTTATCGCAAACAACTTTCCATTCCTTGCAAATCCGACTTCCAGCTAACACAGCAACAAAGTTAGATCTTTTTTCTCCAACACCAACCACCAATTCTATCCAGCCATGGCTCCCCACGCTAGCGATGCCGCTGCCAGCAACGGCGCTGCTGCATCCCGCTTCCACGCTTCTTCCACCGAGGCAGCCATCGCCGCCGAGAACGAGTTTGCGGCTCACAACTACCACCCTCTCCCCGTTGTCTTCTCCAAGGCCCAGGGCGTCAATGTCTGGGACCCGGAAGGCCGCCAGTACCTGGACTTCCTGTCTGCGTACAGCGCCGTCAACCAGGGCCACTGCCACCCCGAGCTTGTCAAGGCTCTCGTCGACCAGGCCTCCCGCCTGACTCTGAGCTCAAGAGCCTTCTACAACGATGTTTTCCCCAAGTGGGCCGAAAAGGTCCGCAGCGTCTTCGGCTACGACATGGTGCTGCCCATGAACACCGGTGCCGAGGCCACTGAGACCGCCATCAAGATTGCCCGTAAGTGGGCTTACAAGGTGAAGGGCGTTGAAGAGGGCAAGGCATTGGTCTTCTGCGCTGCCGAGAACTTCCACGGCCGAACTGTGAGTATTCTTCTATCAGCTTTCCTGTACAATCCCATGTTTGACTATGGGTCAAAAAAAGAAGAAAGCATCGAAGCTCTCTTCGAAGCTCCAACAAATTCAACAACAGAAGTATACTAACTCTTGCCGCAGATGGCCGCCATCACTCTGTCCACCGACCCCGAGTCCAAGGACAACTATGGCCCTTATGTCCCCAACATTGGTGCCACCTCTCCTTCCACTGGCAAGCCCATCCGCTACAACAACGTGGCTGATCTAGAGGAGGTTTTGGAGGCCCATGGCAAGGACACCGCCGCCTTCATTGTTGAGCCCATCCAGGGCGAGGCTGGCGTTGTTGTTCCCGACGATGACTACCTCACCAAGGTCCACGCCATTTGCAAGAAGCACAACGTTCTCCTCATCTGTGACGAGATCCAGACTGGTATTGGCCGAACTGGCCGTATGCTCTGCTCCGAGTGGGCAGGCATTAAGCCCGATATGGTCACTCTTGGAAAGGCCATCTCCGGAGGCATGTACCCCGTCAGCGCTGTCCTGAGCAGCAAGGAGGTCATGCTCGTTGTTGAGCCCGGTACTCATGGCTCCACCTACGGTGGTAACCCCTTGGGCTGTGCGGTGTCAATCCGAGCTCTGGAGATCCTTGAAGAGGAGGACATGACTGCCAAGGCCGAGCGTCTGGGTCACATCTTCCGTGATGGCGTCGCCGCACTCAAGTCGCCCATTATCAAGACCGTCCGCGGCAAGGGTCTGTTGAATGCCGTTGTCATTGACGAGGCGGCTGCTTCAGGCCGCACTGCATGGGACCTCTGCCTTCTGCTGAAGAGCAAGGGCCTCTTGGTAAGTTAACCTTTTGCATCTCATGGCTGCCTTGTCTCTTTTTCTCCTCTCTACCCCTCTTTGCCCGCCAAATTTCCTGTGCTAATCACCCTTTTAGGCCAAGCCAACCCATGGAGATATCATCCGTTTTGCGCCTCCCCTCGTCATCACCGAAGAGGAGCTTCGCAAGGGTCTCAACATCATTGCTGAGGCTCTGAAGGAGCTACCCACCGTCGCTAAATCCGAGGGTCACTAAATGATCAGTGACAACTTTTCCTCTAGCAGTCTAAAGAGGAAAAGTTCAGAGCGTACCGTCCTACGGGAAGTAGACGCCGCTGCCTCGTGAGCGCGAGCTCCGGGAATTATGAGGGCGACCCACGCGAAAAGAGAGACGAGGAATTTCCTTTTTGATTTACACGTCAAACATATAAGATACCCAAGGGATAGCCAGGACCGGTCATGAAGCAGCATAGGAACGGGAGCATATTATGGATTACTGTTTTGGGCTTGTTTTGTTATTCTTTTTTTTTTTCTTGTTGCTGTTGTTTTTTTCATTCTGCGCCGGAAGCCATATTCCCTGTTTTCTAACCAGGTCGGGCGGATCGTCGTCCGCGGCGCAGAAAGCATCTGAAGAGTAGTGTGTGTATGCCTTGCTTAGAAGGCACAAAACGATCAATTAACATTCAATTGGGGTGGTATACGATTTGCCGCTTGTCCTACCTGTGAATTTCATTTATACGTTTAGTGAGAGAATGACAGTATCTCTTGCTATTTGATAAAGACACCCTTTAACCCCCTAAGGCATTTTGTTTGCATTGAAGTGATGCTGTGAATCCTCAAGGGCGTCTAGGATGTCTTCTATCAGTGGCTGGAGCGGCTCAAGCGGCATTTTTCTTTTTGACTTTCTTTTTTTTTTTTCCTTCTTATTTCTTCTCCGCCATCATCTTACTCTTTGTGTCTTGTACGCCCAAGAACCAGGTTTGGTGAAATAGGCATTCATGCATCAACGCGGAAACTACCTACCTATCTGTCCTTGTCTGCCTTACTTGTTCTTACCATTAGGCAACAGGAGAGTTATCGAGATGAAAAGAATGGGGGAATTCGTAGGAGTTCTGTTCATAAATTCTCAGTATTCACATGCCTGCAGATTCCCCCCACCCCCAACTCTAACAATGATGAGTTACTCTTTTCAAGTTTTTGTACGTCGTAGTTGCCTGGAAGGCGTCCATGTAAGTTAATAGACATCCAAGAAGATGGGGAGAGAGAGAGAGAGAGAGAAAGTGCTCATAGATAATACGATAAGCCGAGGCTTGGTCGATACTACATACATACAAAGGTAGTACGTCTGCGCATGCCAAAGTGAACAGTGTGCCTAGAAAAGGCAATTAAGGATGCACGCATGCATTAGAACGGGGGGGGATAATGCAGCGGGGGGTGAGAAAGAGAAAGAGAAAGGCCATACTTGCTGAAACTATTGAAAAGCGGGGGGAGAAAAAGGGAAGGGGGTGGGTATGCATGTTCATGAGGGTGTGTGGTGATGTGTGATGGCAATATATGAGTGTGTGATGATGCGTATACTAGACTACTAACTAATATCTGTATGTATATGTAGGACTTTGATGGCGGGGTGGCATCTCGGTCAGGCACTACAGTACATACTACAGTAGGATAGAACCACTTCCATGTTAAGTCATTTCATCTCCTATCGAGTTTGAAAAAGGTGGAGAGAGGGCACGGAAAGACGCGTGTGCAGTATGTGTATCTTGGAGAGCAGAAAACGATAGGTTGGTCGTGTTGCTGTAGGAGGGGCGGATGCCTGGATTATGGAATATAAGTGAAGTTTGGGCAAGAGGGGGAATACGCTGCCTGCGATGACTTCGCTTAAGTGTGATAGGGTGGAAAATGAAACGATCCTATTGGATTAAGACGGCCGTCTTTTCACGTTGCTGCCTCGTTGCCTGTATTTAATTAGCCGCGGAAGACGGAGCGAGAGAGAAAAAAAAATTAAATGTATCAGATTTATCTTATCTTGGAAAATAGGCTGTAGCGTGTCTCTCTGTGTAGAAGGTCGTTCAGTACATGCATGTCCTCGCATAGCCTACGTGCAATAATCAAGAAGTATCATTAACGGATCAAGCAGGCACAATTAACATCATTCCAATCCAGCAATACCCAGTCTACGACCCTCATCCTTACAGAGGATAAGATGAGATGTGTAAGTTGCATGCAAGGGAGGGGGCTTGGTAAATTGCCTGGTGGTACTGCAGAGCGCAGATCTCTCGGCCTCGCGCTGATGTCATGATGTGCGCCAGCATAGTATTTCTGGGGTTTCGCCTCATCGTGAACAACAGACGTGAGGGTGGCTTGGATACCTGGGACGTGGTTCGTCTTCATAGGACGCTGGGCTGCGTTGTGTCGCGCTCTGTCCTGCACGGGTTCGTATCGTCGGCTCTTTTGCAAGCCACTTAAGCCGCAATCGATCGAGAAACAGTAGAGCATGCAGGGAAGTAAATCTAGAAGCCAGCTCGGCCCATTTCAGCCCGGCCGTTGATAGCAGTGAGCCACCTCTTAAACCTAAATCGCAGCTCACGATTGCCTCGATGCTAGCGTCTGGGATACAGAAACAGGGAACAAGCCCATGTTTCTGAACCTGCCACTCGGCCTTATGCACAGCGCCTCTTCATGTCGATCTCTCCCCCTCTACAAAAGCCAACAGGCGCATCGGCCTAAGTCGAGTCAGCCGCATGGGACACAGCAGATGGTAGCGGCCGACGACCGATGCCGCGATGCCGCCTCAAGCCGCTCCAAGGACGGTGAAGCACTTTGGAATTGAACTGGCGTCGACATCTCTGCGTGAATTAAAAGAAGGGAGAAGGGAGAAGGCGTGTGATACACGGCCCTTCTCATCGCCCTGCGGTTGCACGTGCTGGCCGGGCTGGTGGTCAATAGCTTGATGGCCGGCGATACCTAGTAAGTAGCATCATGGGCCATCCGAAGTGCTAAGCCAGATGGAATAGCGGGGAGGTGCCAGGCCACGCAGACGCAGTGTCAGGTGATGGATGAGCATTTTGATATACAATAGGAAACAGGCAACAGACGATCTTTTTCCATGCCCTGAAAAGAGAATCCGATCAGGCAATTCTGGGCGTTTTGACAGCGCTCGAGGCCATGAGACCAGGTACCCAGGACCCTGGTCGCCGCGGTGATGTCAAAGGCCGTCAGCGATGGCCAAGTTGAGCCAGGGAAGAGTATGGGGTGGCTCGATTGGTGCATATGATGTTGGGCATGCGATGAGATCCGTTGGGGCTCCAGTCCGTCTAGAACACCAAGGGTACTAAAAATAAACAGGTCCAGGTGCGACTGAGTCCCTCGTGTACAAGAGAGAAACGTTCCGTGTTTGTGATACCCACACTGTTGGCAGCCTGGGTGAAGTCAAGGACCGAAGTATCGAGCGTCGCTGAGCGCTAAATAGATACTACCATGGCTCAGCAGGGATTGGAAGCGAGGAAGATGAAATCTCTGGGGCCTCGGAGCTGCTTCACCGGCCAAGTAGAAAGTCTGGATCTAGGTAGATATGGACACGTACTGAAGCACTATTGCACGAGTAATGCCTGGTGGCAGCGACTGGTCTAGCACTACTTACTATTGGTAGTTACCGTACTAGGAGGAGTATGTGCAGAGTATAGATGACAAGTCGAAGTAACAGGCTGCAAGGTGCATAGACGGAATACTGAAAAGACGGGTCAACGTCCACCGAAGCATCGTTATTGCGTGAGGAATGGAGTCCAGAGTTTGATGTATACAGCTCTGCAGCAGCATCTCAACTCCGTATTCGGTTGCGGACGCCGGCTATCACTGGGATTGGCTAGGTTCCCTCCAGACTTGCTTGCTGCAGCAAGGGGCCACTTTTGAGAGTCAAATCAAGCGATCCCACGTAGAAAACTGGGCTAGAAAATTTGACGCGACGAAAAAAAAGATGTGTTAAATAGAGGTAGTAGGTAGTACTTACTACGAA
Organism: Trichoderma asperelloides; assembly: GCA_021066465.1. NCBI lineage: Eukaryota > Fungi > Ascomycota > Sordariomycetes > Hypocreales > Hypocreaceae > Trichoderma > Trichoderma asperelloides. The sequence goes on along the minus strand of JAJKFY010000333.1, from coordinate 29,288 downwards.
GCACAGCGTGTGTAGTAGTAGTATACAGCCATATACTGCTTGTCAATATTGCCAGCACTTATCGAATGCAGGGAAGATGTGAGACACATGGTACTCTTGACTTGCGGGAGCCGTTCAGATATCCCCCGGTATAATGGTCGCCGTCGTTAATGACGGTTCATGTTGCACAGCATAAACGATGGCATCGTGGGGATGAGAAGAGAGCTTGATTGGATGTGAAGCTCCCCTTGGGCTTGTCTCAAGCAGGCTGCTACTGCAGTCGGTCCACCAATTAGCAGCAGTCTCGGCTAGGTGATGAGAATATCAGAAAAGAGGGAAAACAGAAGCCACGAAAAGAAGAAGGCATTGAGGGAGGACCAGGCAGAAGTCGTGGAGAATCCAAATACAAAATTAACCGCGGCGATGATGCATGCATTCAGACGCCAGTGCGGTGAGTCCTCTTCAGGCCTAGCCGAGAGAAACTGCCCGGCAGAAAAGATGTTGGGATCAGCCTCCCGCCTCCCATCACATACTACCCAGGTATACACAGATTGCTTGTAGTTACGGAATACAGAATCGAGTCTCTCGTACTCGGTTCACAAGGCGTGGACCACCATGCCAATTCATTTCATCAAGCGGTAGACAAGTAAGGTACTTGGCCGGCAAGTACTCCGGTGCTGTAGTGCGCCCGCCGCAGTACAAAGTATAAGCATCAATGGTCTGTTTCATGCTTTTTCATGGCGCCGCCTCATTCTACAGCTCTTGACCGCCCTTGCATCTTTGCAGCCACCAAGTTCCGACATTCAAGCATCATTCTGATCAAGTTTCCAAGCTAATCGTGTAGCTAGCAATACCTGCTAAATGATCTCCAAAAATGTGCTAATGGAGGCAGCCGCCGTCACAAACAGAGGCAGTGCCCTCCTTCACGCCAGGCACGAGGAAGCATCACTCCGTCGTCTAGCTGTCACCGACTTGCTCACACGCCTCCAGCCATTCACCCTTCGCCATTGGCGGCATCGAGCACGGCCTAAAAAGTCCTACATGAATGCAAAGGAGTGGGTTTAGCGGTCTCAAAAGTGGTCCCTCGATTTAAGGGTCCTGTTCTCGCAGTGGGTTCCAAAAGGCAAAAGCTGGGCTCTGGTTGCGCCTTGCCGGCACGCATGGGGTTGCAATCCGAAGGCGCTAATGGCTTGCGGTGCGTAGGTGACCACCTACGAGTACGAAATACGCAGCAGTAGACTTTGTTCCGTTCTAACCTCATCGCTAACGTCCTAGCCGAAGGGTGGTTGTGGCTCTCCGTGGACGCCGCGGTGCATGTAGCGGTACTTGGATGGCACCGGTATTCAAGAGACGACTGCGAGTCCCGCAGACGATGCATCAAGGCCTGCCAGCCTACTGAGGCACCGGTTCGGCTCTCTGACTCAACTGCTATCTAGTAGCACATCCTACAGACAAGTGCGTCGCACGTATGCCATCATGCGTGCTAAGGCACGAGAGGCTGCACTACTCCCTACTCCAGAAGTGCGAGGGCACAGAACGACTCATCGACGACGGCTCGCCGCAGTCCAGCACGCCATTTCCGATCAATGTTTGACAAAGCATTCACTGGCATCGTCTAGGTACTTCCGGCCCCAAACTTACGAACGTTTCTAGCTTCGAATCTTGTTCCTAGCACCCCCAGCCAAAAGGCAGCTAAACGCAGCAAGTACCGGACAGGCCATGGCGGTAGCGCAATGATGCGAGTCTCTCTCGAATGCACGCCAGTCGATCCCTTCCTCCCGCTGGCCCCGGGCTCCATCTTTTTTCCTGCCTGCTTGTTTGGCTCAGCGTGTTCTCTTTGGCCCTCTGTCCGCCAGCGCTTCAGAGAGGCTGCGCGACCCCAGGACATGCCGCGATAAGGACCGTAGCGGGAATAAAGGGGGGGGCATCGTGCGGCAAAGATACGGACGCTGTCAAGGGAAGATGCCGTGCTTGCATGCGCCCAAGTCGGTCTGGCGCCACTCTATGCGCGAGTTTCATTGCCAGCGTCCAATGCCCTGTTTTTCTTACTGTACAGAGCATGCGAACGCCGTTATCGCTGCTGCTATCTACCTGATGTACCTGCTCTATCTATCTCTTATCTCTTCTGTACGGCGCATGCCGAGGAATGATAGCGCTGGGTACAGATTGCTCCATATTACTACTGCCGGCTGCGTTCAATCAGCAGCAGCCTGCATATGCAGCGTCCTCACTCTGCCCTGCGCCTATACATGCACATGTACATGTACATGCGGCGCCCTTCCTCTAGGTGCGGCCAGCCACTCCATGCCGCCATTCATATGCTGTGGCAGCATCACTATTTCGTACTAGCAGCACTATTGTGCCGGTAATTGTATGTCGGCCTGGCCTGATCTGGCCCAACCCAACCCTTATCACGCTGCTGCTGGCCGTCAATCACGACAATTGGCGCGCTCATTGTCAATGACCAAAGGTGCTGCCAAACCGAGGGCCCGTGCGACATGGTTCCGAGGCGGCGCTGCTCAGCCAAGCTCTGCTGCCGGTGGCGCACGGCTAGCTGAAACACTTACTCAGTACCCAGTACCAGCCCGTGGCTATGAGCCAGCCGTGCCGAGCCTCAGTATAAGTAACATCATGATGATGTCTCTGCGCACTCTCGAACATGACCCACGGCGTCCGCTTCAGGCTTGGTCGCCTCCTGCCACTGGAGTGTTCTGCAGGTACCGAGCCATGTGATATGGGGACTAATTACGCGTGCGTGCCGCGGGGAAGCCTGTTAGGGGTGTACTTGAGCTGTACTTCGTACATGACTGACCTGAAGATTGCGTCGTACCAGTACGAGTACGCAGCGCTCGTTGAGCAGCCGTTTGGGGGTGGGGGGGCCCGCCAGCTTAGCGCTGAGAGTCCTTGTGGTCACCCAGGTCATGGCGCTGGGGTTGGCCTGGGCTGGCTGGAAGCTGCTCTGCCTGCTCTGCCTGCTCGCTCCATCTGGGCAGGTACAGGTACTGCTGCAAGATTGCGGCAACCTCCCCTTGCGCTGATGCCGCCGTGGGAGTCCCGGCGCCAGAAGTACCCGGTACGCGCCTTCCGTTGCTCCCCCCCAGCGACCTCTAAAGTCGCTCTACCACTGCATCACGAGCCCTTCAGTAGGTCATCCAGCAGTGACCTGCCGATGCGCGGTGCTTGTGCCCTCGTCTATCTCGCTCTTCTCAGCGACTGCAGCGCCATCCTCTTCCATCTCCTCGTCATCGCGAGCCTTTTCGTTTTTTTCCCTCGCTCCCTTTTCTTTGTTCTTTTCTGCCTTTTCTCCCTCTGACCTCCCTATTACTTTCTAATCTTACTCTCCTAGTTATTCTTGCCGCTCTTCTAGCTCTTCTTCTCCTCTCTTCTCTGGCGCTATCATTTCTTAATCATCTGACCACCCCCGATCTGGGACCCTCGGATCGATCATCTCCTCCTGTCAAGCTCTGGTTTTCGCCTCCCAGGCGGCCCAAACCCCGTCAAGCCCGCCCTAAGGCCTTGTGGCGTCGGTACTTTGGCCGCGGTATCTCTGCTTTATCTTGGTCCTTGTACCCAATAGACACCCCCGGCTGCGTCTCCATCTGCGTCAACTGCGCTGCAGCCTCTTGAAAGCCTCCCACGCAAACGCCCCGCAAACCTAGACGACCATCCGGGTTGGCGACTCTGCCTGGCGCCGCTTTCGAGTCACAATCGGGAAGCGTCTCTGGCGTCTTCATCATCCGGGTCCCCAGGCCAGGCGACAGCTCAGCACAGCACGCACATTCTCCATCCAGGTGCATCGCAAGGTGCATCTGCATCTGTCTAGGTAGCCATACAGGTAGCCGGACCACAGCTTCCTGGGACGTGTGCAAGCGCTGGGCGCCTTTGACGAGACGAGCTGCCGGTGCCAGTCCGCCGTTGCACTGCTCGTTTCGTTTGTCTTGAAAGTGTTAGTCACGCCCTCCCCCGATCCTTGTCACCCCCAGCTCGCAGCAGAGCTATCCCGTCCGATCCCCAATTCGACCACAGCATCCTGCACGCCGGCGCTCGTCTGACTCGGCTTGCGGCCTCTCTCCGACACTCCCCTGGCTTTCTTTTGTTTTGTTTCTACTTCCAGCTTTCTTCTTTTCCTTCTTTTCCATTTTCCTCTCTCACATTGCAACACCGGCTCGCGGGACGACAAAACCACCCTTCGCTCTCCATCCACCCTCTCACACTCACATACTACTCCGTCCCCTACGGCTCTGCTAACCTGCCATCATCGACCTCCAGCGACAACCACCTCTTCGATCTATCTGATACCTGCCGCTTGCCTAAAAGCATCGGCTTTCCATTCTGGGCTCTCGACTACCACTGCACCGACCTCCTATCCTTGTCACACAGATCTCCCTTCGCCCACTTCTCTTATAGCCCTGTCTCGTCGCGTCTTGGGCTCGTCTCCTTCTTCTACTTCTCTCACCATCGCTGCCCGTCCGAAGCTACGCCCGTCTAGATCTACATGACAGCTTTGGTCGCTAGCATAGACCGTCGAATCTTGTAAGCCCACGGGCTGTGACCGACCTCGCTCTCTTCCTGTCATCGACAACGCTACACAGGGAGCCATGGCGAGCCGGCAAGATAGTTCCTCCCGGCGCTCGGGTGGGCGCAATGTAGGCCAGTTTACCATCGACAAGGAGATTGGCAAAGGCAGCTTTGCCCAGGTCTACATGGGCTGGCATAAGGTACGATGCTTCTTCCCGACCGCGTTTCACCAAAAACGTGTGCTTGCATCCATCATCACCAGCGACACTCTGTTGTTTGTCACCGTTCAATCTAGCTGCCTCCTTTTAACTCTGCTTGGCCTGGCTCTTCTTTCGCCATTGCTTTTCTTCTATCCCTCTCCATCTCCCTACCCCTTCGTTCCTCAACATGACGTGTATGCTAACCATGCTGGGCTTCAATCAGGAAACGAAAGCTGCAGTGGCCATCAAATCCGTCGAACTAGATCGACTGAACAAGAAACTGAAAGAAAATCTATATGGCGAAATCCAAATCCTCAAGACCCTTCGACATCCGCATATCGTTGCCCTTCATGATTGCCTCGAATCCGCTACACACATAAATCTTGTCATGGAATACTGCGAGCTCGGTGACCTTTCCCTCTTCATCAAGAAACGTGACAAGCTCATTACCCATCCTGCCACCCACGACATGGCTCGCAAGTACCCCAGCGCCCCAGATTCTGGTCTTCACGAAGTTGTCATCCGTCACTTCCTCAAGCAACTGGCTAGTGCCCTGGAATTCCTACGAAGCAAAAACTACGTTCACCGGGATGTCAAGCCCCAGAATCTCCTTCTACTACCGTCTCAAGCATTTAGGGAAAAGCGAAACCTCCCTATCATGGAGGCAAGCCAGGATTCCTTAATACCCATGTCTGGCATCGCCTCCCTCCCGATGCTGAAGCTTGCTGATTTTGGATTCGCTCGCGTATTACCCTCAACGTCTCTCGCCGACACCCTTTGCGGCTCACCCTTGTACATGGCCCCAGAGATCCTCCGTTACGAACGATACGACGCCAAAGCTGACCTGTGGTCCGTTGGTACTGTCCTGTATGAAATGATATCGGGGAAGCCCCCATTCCGCGCAAGAAACCACGTCGAGCTGCTGAGGAAGATAGAAGCCGCCGAAGACGTCATCAAGTTCCCTAAAGAAGTGATCATTACGTCTGAAATGAAATCCCTAGTAAGAGGTTTACTCAAGAGGAGCCCCGTGGAGCGAATGAGCTTTGAAAACTTCTTTGCCCACCCCATCGTTGTTAATGAAATACCCGGACTAGTCGAGGATGATATCCCAAAGCCCGCTAGGCGTGAGCTGAGGGCAGTTTCCCACGGACAAGCTACGGCACCGTCACCACGCGTCGGATCCCTACGAAATGGAGCGATCGAGGCTGGCTCTGCCAGGTCATCTCGAGAGCAGCTGCCTCGGTCATCACCGATAATAGAAAACGCCAACGAAGGCCGACATCGGCCGCCGTCTGGCGAGATCCATAGACGGCCAACCTCACCTCGAGAGACCGGGGCAGGCCTGGGCATCCAGCGCCCAGCACCAGCGCCCCATGCCGCCTCACTCCCAAATCATCCCAGGGTATCTAAAACATCCCTACATAATGCTTCGCCCCCTTCATCTCTCATCCAGGACATTCGCAAGGCTCGGGTTCCGAGCGGCAAGATTCTGACGGACGAAGAGGAAAAGGCCGCGCAGGATGTCATGTTTGAGAGAGACTACGTGGTTGTGGAGAGAAGGCATGTCGAAGTAAACGCCCTTGCGGATGAGCTGGCCGCGAACGAGAAGCTCGCATCTCAAAGCCCTAATTCTCTAAAATCAAGGCAGCTGGCTCGTCACTACTCACAACAGGGGGCACCGAATTCTACTACCGGAGCCACTGCAGCTCCTGCATCGCGGACGCAGCTTGTAGCGCAGGGCCGAGCCAGCCAAGGCCGCCGCCCGTCATATGAGAAGGCCTTGTCTGCGAGCCCCGGATCTGCTTCGAGTGCCATAACCAAGGCCATCCAAGATGCCAGCTTGCGTCTTTTCGGGGTGAGGATGCCCATTCGCCCCAAGGGACAGTCCCCACCGATGTATCATCCCTTCCCGGCATATCCGACACCGCCAACTTCAGCAGGACTGATCGGAGACGGGCGAAGCATCCACTCGGAGGACGAAGACGGCCGCTCTGCACAGGCCATCGAGGACTTTGCCACCCGAAGTGACTGCGTTTACGGATTTGCCGAGGTCAAGTATAAGCAGCTTGTCCCTATGGCGCCATCCACAAACCACGGACTAGGTGGCATTGCGGCCGAGCAGATGTCAGCAGAGGACGACGGACTGACGGCAGAAGCCATCGTAGCACTCTCGGAGGAGGCTTTGGTTCTTTATGTGAAATCGCTTTCTCTCTTGGCTCGGGCCATGGACATTGCCAGCATTTGGTGGTCGATGAAGAGCAAAGGAGATGTCACTAACGGTCTTTCGGCAGCCGTATCCCAGTCTGTAGTCCAGCGCATCAATGCGGTGGTGCAATGGGTGCGCCAACGCTTCAACGAAGTTCTGGAGAAGTCTGAGATTGTACGCCTAAAGCTGATGGAAGCTCAGAAGCTGCTACCAGAAGATCATCCAAGCCACCCATCAAACCAAGGAGTGGACTCGATTATGTCCTCAACAGGATCTGGATTGAAGCAGGTGTACCTCACGCCAGGCATCACTGCTGAGAGGCTAATGTATGACCGAGCTCTCGAGATGAGTCGCGCTGCTGCCATTGACGAAGTAACAAATGAGAATTTGCCTGGCTGTGAGATCTCATACATTACTGCCATTCGCATGCTTGAGGCTGTATTGGACAGTGGTGATGACTCGAACTTCTCCAAAAAGGTAGCATCTGGCAGCGACGTCATCAGGGAGAGTTGCAGCGACCTTGAGAGTGATGAGGAGGCTCATATCAAGAAAAGTACGTTTACTCTAACCCTATCCACTTGTTTTGTTTCAAGCAATAACTAACTCTGAGAAACAGTGATTTCTATGATCTCTGGCAGACTTGCCGTCGTCCGCAAGAAGCAGCGGCTCATTGACGAAGCAAACGCCAAGGCACAAGCGCTAAACCGCCGCCGTAGTGGTGATGTTACGCCTCGCAGCCCCCTCTCACAGGGGTCTGCATAAAATATCAGAGCGAAGAAAAAAAAATAAACTCCAAGAAGCGGATGGCGCGAACCACAACAACTGTAGCACCGGGCAGATAACGACATGATACACAAAAGGCAAAACACTACATAACACTGGAAGCCTCACGGCTGGACATCAATTTGGACAAAACCAGTATGATCCCTTAAAAGTCCAATTGGATCTCGTTTCGATTTTTTCAATTGTTTTACTCCTTTCCGACATTTCTTTTTTCCTATTCTGGTGGCGTTTGACGGTGCTTGGCAGATACAAGCACGACGAGAGAATCCCCGCTCAGGTACTGGTAGCGGGCGTTTGGCTGATTATTTGGTATTCAAACTTTTGAGGGTTTTCGGTATATTCATGGCTCAGGCGTTTCTTTATTTTATATTCCCTTCACGTCGTTGGATTTCTAGCCGAGCTAGATCCTGATTGACCTTATTTACTGCAATTTTTTTTATTTATGTTTTTTAAGATTATATTGCACTTTCTTCCAGCAGCCAGGACTGGCTACTTGGGTGCAAGCGACCAAAAGAGTGAGAAACGACAGCGAGCATACGATTGCAATTGTCTGGCGTGGCTTTGGAAAGAAGCTTTTCTTTGTATCGCTCTTTATTCTTGCTATACGACGTAGTGGTCGGCTCTGTCTCACTCGTATCGCTTGCTGTTATCTTTTCCCTTCTTTTTTTTGGATTTGGGACTTGGAGTTTGGGATTTTATTTTATTTTTCTTTACCCTTTCTTTTTTTTATTATTTATTGGGACACGGCATGGGTTTGCGGATCAGGGAAGGATTCTGGGATTGGCTCGTTTTCATGACCAAGAGAGTCATGGGTAGCGGTGGGATCGGATTATGGGCGAGGACTGGTTTTTGTGCGTGAAAGTGAATTTGTATGGTTTTTAGATTGTTGCGTTTCAGCGCGTAACCTAGTCCACGATACCAATACCATTGCTGCCGACTTTTTTTTTATATATACAAACAAAGCGCATGCGTTTGCGCCCTTTGTCTCCCGTTTGTAATCTGGTGTGTTTGAATGAATCTTCGAGGATACCTGCAGAGTTCGGCCCGTATTATTTGCGTCTTGCGTTGCTAGGAACAAGTTCCTCAATGACCATGATTTTGAACAGGCATGTGTGTTTGAGAGTGTTCTTTTTTTGTTATTTGAATACTTCGACTGCAGCTGCGTTTGTAACAATCCATTCAGACATTCTTTATAAATAGAGTATGGATATAGCCCAAATCAACCTCTATCCATACGCCAATGCCACGAGCACGACCAATGCTATCTGCAGGAAGCCATCCCAGCAAACAACTCACTCCTTGCCTCTAAAAAAAAAAAAAGAAAGAAAGAAAGAAAGAAAGTGGGGAAGGAAAGAGGGAGAAGAAAGCGGCCATGAGAGAAAAGGCCAGTCTCCTCTTGGCCGTCAGCCATGCTGCGGCGCAACGCCAGCAAGAAAGCAATCGCCAACGAGACGCACAACAAGAGCGGGAGAATAGACGACAAGAACAATCCTTAAAGGCGCAAAGTGAGCAAAAAGAGAAAGGAAAAGAAGAAGCTGAGGCCAAGGAGCTAAAGGCCAAGTCGTTCAAGGAGGAGCTGGAAGCCTGGAGATGCGTGCGCGACAAGAAGGCGCGGCGCAACTACTTTTCGAGAGCGGAGGTTGACGAGGAAGTTTTGCGGATGGTGGAACAAGTAGATTGTGAGTTTGGGCTGGGAAAACGGCGGATGGAAGATGGGACGGAGGAGCCCCACGAGGAATGGAGAGAGAGGATGCTTGTCCTGAGAGAGAGGATCTACCGCCTGTGGAATGACAACGAGGAGAGAATCAGGGGGGCGCTGCCGCGGTATGTGGAGGGCAGCGTTGTTCGAGACGCCATCGAGCCGCCCAAGTTTGTGGGGGAGCGGAGGCAGAAGATATCCGGGCTGGGAGCGTGTTTCCAATGCCATGCGCAGGGGATGGCGTGTTCCAGAGGGGTGATTACGGGGAGAGGGTCGGGAAAGGCGCTGAAGAGGCAGGGGTGTGAGAGGTGTGAGAGGAAAGGGTATCGGTGCATTGTTGAGTACGAGATGGAGAGTGATGGAGAGGAAGGGAAACAAGGGGAGAAGAGTTATGAGTGGGACTGGGTGGATGAAGCATCTGATGATATGGAGCCGGTGGCTGAGACTTTGGAGATGTGGAAGCGCCGACGGAGAGGAGACAAGCTGGAAGTGATTGGGAGCAGCATGCAATGGGTTGAAGCGGGAGGCTTTGCGCTGCCTGGTCGCGAGAAACCCCAGTGAAAGTTGAGACTTTGTTCTGCTTTGTTTATTCGTCGAATGGTTTGGTTCAACGCATGGCTCATATTTCACATTGACAATACAATGCGTCTTTCTTAGTTGTATAATCACTCTTTTTCTTCACTTCCTTCGTATAAGCTGTAGGTGGCAGCGCCGCTTCAAATGATTGTACCTTTAAAACTTCGTCTTATATAAGTCTCCTTATAATCCATCAGCCATAATAGCACCAGTGTACCATACTCTCAAGGCAAGATAAAGGGTGACAAGGGCTTCAAGCCTGCTCATATATATTCTCATTCGATTGCAATAAAATCCGAACTCAGGAAAACCATAGTCAATTCATCCTTGATAGCTTACACTTACTCAGCATTCGTCTTCGCTGGTTCATTGCTGATTTTGTACCCCATGATATGTGATGTTAATGTTTCTTGGCCCCAGTGTCTTCATTTCCCATGGTAATATGCGTATCATCTGTCAAAAATTTGGCATTTAGCCGCTTCAGCTCTGCCAGTACATCTTCTCGATGACTCTTGGAGTTTGCGTTTGCTGGTTTCAAATGCCTGTGCAGATCGGTTAGAGGAAGCTGGAGCACATCGCAGATTCGTAACTGTCGAGCCGTCATAACTCGGGCCTCTACTTTTTGATATCCTTTAAGACTACTATTGTGTGTCTTCAAGGACTTTTCCGCATTGTAAGCCCTTGGGCAACCCGCTGCTGGTTTAGCCTTGGATAGTGGCGCTTCAGATTCTTGGGGTGGTGACGACAATCTTTTCGCCAGCTCTTCCTTTGCCGATTTTATGTCTCGCTGAATGCCGCCAAAATACTCAAATGTCTCGATACAAGATGGCGAGCCCCACTGAGTCGAGTTCTCGCCGCTATTGGCAGAAATTTTGCCAGCTGTTGATGTAGATGAAAAGGATTGAAGAGCAGCTAAATCCCATGGCATTGGCTTGAGTTGGGTGTTGTCGCTCACATCTTCAATACATCGCTGATCGAGCTGCTGGAAGAATTCGAAATGTCTCTGTGGAGTGCAAAACCAATCGTGGCATTCTGCTTCGGCAGTGGTGATTCGATTTATCGGTGTCAATTGAAGACAGGCTAAGGCAAATCTCTGGCTATTAGAAGAGCGCTTAGGGGATACCTCTTGAATCATTGTCTTGACTGCTTTCTCAAGAGATGGTTGATCTAATCGTATAAGACTTCCAAAGCTCTCGGCGTCATAAGTTAGCAACCGAAGTGTGACGAGGCCAAGGGACCACACATCAACCGCAGTAGTTTGCGCTTCTATAGTCGAGAAAATCTCACTGGAAAATATCAGCATGAGATTTTCTTAAATTATGAGAGCAACCTCAGTCTTACGGAGCCTTGTATTCAAATGTACCAATATCCGTAATCATTCTATTCCGACGAGGAACGGCGCAAGCACCAAAATCCGAAAGCATAATCCGATGGCAAGATATTCTTGGAGAATATGCCAGTAGGATGTTTTCCGGTTTCAAGTCTCGATGAATAATGCCCTTTTTGTGAAGGTAAGCCAGCCCACGCACTACTTGTCGTAGGATGATTCGACAATCAATCTCCTGAATAAATTCATGACGGTTAATGAAGGAGACGAGATCACCGCCAGACGCGAGCTCGGTGAAAATATACCTGTGCCATTAAATCAGTTATAGCTTAATTTTTACGGAAACAGCTTTTACTTACAAGGAGTGTGGTGAGGTGATGGCGTCAATGTAAGGTAAGATGTTTGGCTGTTGGCAAATTAGTATCATGGACGGATATCAATGTCTCGTTTGTAGGAGACTCACATGTCTTAGCTGCCGTAGGACATCTATCTCTTGGAGCTTCCTATAAATCTCATCTTGAGGCATCTTCCCATCTTGCCTTCCTAAATTGACTAATTTGCAAACAAGCTGCCGTTTAGTCTTTGACTCGAGGGCCAGGTAGACAGCTCCCTCTGCACCGGTGCCAAGGCAGCGGGAGGTTATCAGATACTGATTTTCGAAAACCTATGCTTATTAGACATATGAAACATGGCTGGCTTAGGACAGTAAGAGGGACAAACTCGGCATTCGTCAGTTTGAATAGCCGTCAATGGACGGGGAGGAGGCTTTCGAGGCTGGTGAAAATAAAACTTCCAATGGGGTCGAATCTCGATAACATCGCCGTTTTGTAAGAGATACCCTGAGGATATCTGTGGTCCGATGCCGATAACTTCTCCGTTGACTAGCGTTCCATTAACAGACTTGCGATCTCGCACATAGACATGGTTGACTGATGGTTCATAGACAATCACATAAATTTCACAATGATTTCGTGAGATGAGATTGCTTGAGTCGGTTTGAATGGAGAAAGTGCTGCCGACATTGTTAGATATTCTGCAAATTCGACATTGCACACATCGCAAGCTTACTTTGCATCAGGATCTCGCCCTATCTTGAAGATTTCCTGCTCCTAGATCGGAATGTCTTCACCAAGCTGGTCACTGATGCGATTGTCCACAAAGCGAAGATGCGCGGCTGCCAATTCATAATCCTGACCACAGCCATCGTATAAATCATCTGCCGCACCCGCCATAGTGAGTGATTGTGTCAAGCTCGCCAGATATAAAAGACGTCACGAAATATGGAAATCTCCAGTTTACGGGAAATCGGTCAGGCCAAAAAGAGTTGTATGGGTGCAATCCAGAATCTATCAAGGTACAAACTTTACAAACTTCCACCTTCCTCGTCTACGTTGCTACCCTAGAATTTGCAGCAAAGCCCGATTTGCATCGCACCTGCCATCTCTGCTTGGCCCCGTCATGGGGAGATATACGGTACGAACATTGTAAAATACAATATTAGCACTGTAGTCGTTCTGATCTCTCATGCACGGGCCCCGATGAGGGGTCACCACGTGATGCCTGGGGGGTTTGTGCCCTACAGCAGCCTTGTCAAAGTGCTTGAAATTCCCCCGCTCCGGCGAAAGTTCCTTTCCCTTGTTACCTCATCCCAACAACGATTCTCATCAAAGAACAAGTAAGACAGCCCTTTCCGCAGCCAATTTTATGGCGTTTCGCAGCTAGAGAGCGCATTGGAATTGCCCCAATGCGCTCTCATAATGCGAATTGATGTTCGCGCTGCCATTGGAATCACATCACTAACGACGACTTAGACGCATCGTTCAAGATGAGAGCCAAATGGAGGAAGAAGCGCGTTCGTCGCCTTAAGCGCAAGAGAAGAAAGATGAGGGCTCGCTCGTAAGTGTTTTCGAACCGACTTTTTTTCAGCAGGAATCGCGAGAGCTAACCGAGGAACTAGCAAATAAACGACTCGCTCTTCTACCTGACTTGACACATCTTTCACATACAACATGAGTTCACGATGAAACGACGCCAGCTAAGCTGTTGCACCAACCATGGATATTGCGACGATCGAACTGGAGTCTGCATGCCGGTGCGCCTCGCCAATTCAGCCCTGGCAGTCAAAAGGACGAACGCGAAGGATGGGGCTTTGGACAATTTCAGTCGGGTGAAAGCACCGTTTTGATGGATCGCAGGCCATGGAGCAAAAACTGCTACAATAGGCGCGCTTAAGATCGATCTTCGCTACTTGACAAAAACAAAAATGCAGATTTGGCTTCATTTCCCATCTAATTTTGAGCTCTTATGTGACGACGTGAATTTTATCGTAATTACTGCATTAGGAGCTTGTGAAAGCTATCAGTATCAAACCCAAAGCTCGTGTGACCATGTAATTTTCGGTCCAATTTGTGTGCGAGCTGATAACTCATTATCGATACGAAACAAAGCTCTGGAGCTATGCTCGCATCCCTGCAGCTTTCATAACGTCACTCTGGATCGGTGGGGTGGCATTCTCACCGCCCGCCCGGCTAAATGCCGGCCAACTTTTTCCTGCCGCCCGATAACCAAAATTTTTTGGAACAGGAAGATCCCACCTCGCAACAACGCCCGACTGAAGAGAGATTGCAGAAATTCAGTGCAAAATGTCTGAACTTAGCCACAAGAAGAGGAAGAGGGATGGGGAGAAGTCGGGGTCATCGAAGAAAAAAGTCATCATTGACGCACCGCACCCAATTGCTACAGTCTCCTCTGTTCTTCGCCCAAAGTCATGTCCTCCTGTGATTGGTATGCAGCGCGCCGATTGAAGTGAGTCTTTTGCGCATTTGCTAACGAGAATATAGCGAACACTCCAGGCATGGAAATGCCCTCGAATCTTATGTTTCACTCATATCTCCCTAAAAATGGGGCCTCTTCAAAGTCAAAAAAGGCCGCCGTTGACAAGGGACTTCTGCTTCACTCTACAACACACCGAAATCTGGACTATACAGCAAGAGAAGAAGAGCGCGGCTCGAAACCACTTCTGAACCACTACATCGGAATTTACGATCCTAAAACTGGCAAATTACAAGTTGTTGAGGCCAAGAAGATGGTTGTGCGCGGTGCCGTCCGATCGAAGCAAGTAACAACGGAGCAAGAGAGCAAGAAGGTAAGCGTTCGCCTTTCAGAATTGAATCTGCCGCAGTTCAAGCATGGAAAAGTTCTAACATATTAGCAGAGCATGTTGGACCAGAGAACGGACCTTGGCCAGACTTTCGGAACCAAGAAGGCCAAGAAGGCCATCCAAGACAAGGTATTGAACGCCATTACTCCACAAAGGAAGCCTGGCGACGCCAGCACCCCAGTCAAGTTGGACGATGCCTCCAAAGCCATCCTCAACTCCATTGGTGCGGTTACATCAACAATGGCCTCGAGAGAAGAGCTGCAGGCAGCCGTCGACGAAGCCAAGCCGGTGCCCAAAGCAAATGTCGATGCCAGCGAAGTCTACGACGTATACCGCCCCGAGGAACTCATCGGAGCAGACATCATCAACCTTGTTCCCATCCGAGAATGGCAGGAAAAGGCGAAGCACGGCGAAAGCATTCAGTTCCAATCTCGATATGTCGTCTCTCGTGTGCAAGCTATTGCCTCCAACGACTCTGCAGAGATGCGGTTGCGCGTGCTGAGATACCTCTCCATTGTCCTCCTGTTCTACCTCTACTCAAAGCCTGGTCGCCAAAAGGGCACTAGACAGCTGCCTCCCCGAGAAAAGCTCCGAGAGCTGCTGGCACCGGCACCCGAAGCGGTCGTTGAAAACATTCGGCGCAAATTCTCAGACGGTGGTCAGCTGAGGAAGTTCCACATTGACCTCCTGATTGCGCACTGCTGCGCATTGGCTTGCATTGTTGATAACTTCGAGGTGGACACACAGCATCTGAAAGATGACCTCAAGTTGGACCAGAGGGTGATGAACCAGTACTTCCACGAGATCGGAGCCAGAGTGAAGCCTGTCAAAGACAAGACTGAGGATCGCATTCTCCATGTGGCGAAGCTCACGCTGCCACTGGACCTTCCAAAGCAGCGACAAATTCGAGCGCGTCGATAGAAGGCGAGAATGTGTACGAGAGAAGGGGTAAAAACGGCGGCAAGATTTGAAAGCTTAGAAGTGGGAGGGGTGTCGATTACATGAGCGGGCGCAGCTGGAGAGACGTGTATATACATTTCTGTCATTCAGCTGTTCAACATGCATTCACCAACACGTGGGTAATATTATTATTATTATTATTTTTCCAAAGCATGTCGTTCCACCTGAGATATTGTACCATACGTGGTGATATCCAGGTTTTCAGTTACATAGAACATATAGTAGTGGGCACAATAAAAGCAAAAGCAGCTTATAAATTCTTACCTTGTATAGATTCTTGTAAATGTCGCCAGGGTAGGCCCAATAAGCACTCGGCGGCACGCATCCCGTAGCAGCCCCGCAAACTCGGCCCGTAGACCTCGGTATGTCTGGGGAAGCCCTGCATCAACCCCGGAACTTGAAGATCGAAGGAATCTCACTGGCATGGGCACACACATAAAATAGCGATTACTGGGTTTCTTGTTTTTGTTTCCTAACAGCGCAATTACCGTTCTTGAAAGATTTGGTTTTTTTTTATCATTGTAGTATACACCTGGTCGTTGTTACCCTTAGCTTTTGTACAAAGAAGATAAAGCACATATATCTATATACACACACACAATGTCGACTACAGATTCCCCCAGCGTCATCTCAGTCGAGTACCGCGGCCGCGTCGCCGTCATCACCATCGCAAACGAGAAGAAGCTCAATGCGCTCAACCAGACGCAGTATTATGAGCTCTCGCAGGCGATGAGAGAAGTGGCCACGCACGATGAGGTCTATGTCACTGTTCTCCTCGGCAAGGGACGCTTCTTTTCCGCGTAGGTGCCTTTTCCTTTTTATACTTTTTTGCCTTATAAAGGGGATATGCGTGAGCAACGGTATCAAATGAAAAAAAAAATAATAAAAAAGGCAGCTGGTTAGATGAAATGAGATGCTGAACCAAAAAAAAAACATATACAGTGGCGCAGACGTCTCCATAGGCAGACCAAATCCCACCGACCCCAGCGAAGCCCGCAAGCAGCTCCTCCAGACCTTTGTCGCCTTCAACCTCAACATCACAGAGGCTTTTGCCGCGCACCCAAAGGTCCTCGTCGTGGGCCTCAACGGCCCCGTCGTGGGCCTCACCGCCGCAATCATCGCCCACGCCGACTTCATCTACTGCGCGCCGCACACGTTCCTGCTCACGCCCTTTTCGTCAATCGGGCTCGTCGCCGAGGGCGGGTCGTCGCGCGCGCTCGTCACGAGGCTGGGCCCCGCGAGGGCCAACGAGGCGCTGATTATGAGTAAGCGGATTGTGAGCGCGGAGCTGGAGCGGTGCGGGTTTGTGAACAAGGTGTTTGAGGAGGTGAAGCAGGGTGAGGATGGTAAGTTTAGGGAGTTGGTGCTCAAGGAGGTGGATGAGAGGCTCGGGGAGCATCTTGTGGGGGATAGTTTGCTGGGCATCAAGAAGTTGATAAGGGGGCCGGAACAGAATATTGTGAACTTGAACAATTTCAATGAGGTGTTTGCTGGGCTGGAGAGGTTCATGACTGGCGTCCCGCAGGAGGAGTTTAGGAAGCTTGGGAGTGGTGAGAAGAGGCACAAGCTGTGATGCGGCAGAGGATCGTTGGATGGACAGGCTTTCTGCTCTTTTCTTGTTATTCATGTAATTAAATTGTAGGCGTGATGAAAATGTCTATAAAGTGGGAAAGCAATTCGCTATATCTGTGCCTAATTATGCCAACAATCCAAATAGCATACTCGTCCGGCCCCAGAAGCTCTTCGCCGCCTTGCCAACTTGCTGCCGCGAGGAATCCTCTAGGCCACTGCGCTCATAAACTGCATCTTCCAGTTTTTGAAACACTTGCGTTGTCTCTCCTGCCACATTTCCAATTGATAGACGTAGGAGTGAGATGTCGAACAGCCATTGAATGCAAAGATCTCGCAATTGCTCGTTGCTAGATGCTGAACCATTTCTTTCCTTCTCTGCGTCTTGATCTTTCTCTCTGCTGTCTGGCTCTTCCTTTTCTCCAGCGTCATCCTTCTTTTCCGCGTCATCTGCTTCTTGTTTCTCCTCCTCTTTTGTTTCCGAGTCTTTCTCCGTATCAATCTCTGGTTCTTTTACTTCTTCCTCATTTTCCTCTTCTGGCCCCTTCACCTCCTCAGCATTCTTCTCCACAGCCTTGCCCTCTTCGTTAAATTTAATGGTCTGCAATTCTTGGTCCCATGCCTCACACAATCGCTGGCTGACATGTTTCTTCAAAGCTGCCATTGCAGCTGCGGTCCACAAGTCAACGCCAGCATCTGACAAAGACAGCAGCAGACTATGGAGAAATTGGAACGTCTCCGGAGACGGCTGATTTGGCAGTGCTGGGTCACCTTCCCATAAGGGCCTTCCAACTGCAACCCTCCCAGATAATCCGGTCATCACAAATTCATCCACAGGCGATGCTGATGTCGATACTATGATCGTTTGGTGAAGGGTAGGAACTATATCCAGACCAAAGTTCTTGAGGGTATCGCGCTGTGGGAGCTGGCGACGAATGTCACGCAAGACTCGAACCAAGTACATGGCGACAGCACTGCTGCTGCTACTCTCCGATTTGCCGTCCCATAGCTGCTGAATTTCCTTCCCAAGCGATTCAAAGGACGCGTCAAGACTGGCATCCAGCTTTTGTTGCAGCATTTTCGGATCGTCCTTGCTCAGCAGCTGCTGCCTCGCCTCAATCGTCTCTTCATCTTCAATCTCATCATAGTCGTTATCCCAGCGCTGTTTCTCCAATTGCCCAACCACCTCCTTCACGTCGTCGATGATGTGATACCAAGAAGAATAGCAGTTGAGCGCCTTGGACACAGCGTCGCTACGACCGTAGAATCGTGACGCCACTTCTTGTAAGAATGGGCGAGCTCCGATAGCCAACGCATCCTCGTAGCCTTCTTCATCCCAAAGGCCTGGTAATTTCCCAGTCGCGCCATCCTTCCAGCTTTCCAGCGTGGCCTTCACCTCTGAGCCCACAAGACGAAGTTTGGAAACCTTTGTGTCCAAAACGGCAAGCATCTGCGCATTGATGCCTTTCCGTAAATTGTTTTGCATCTCTTCGGGGTCGATACCTCGCACTTTGCTACCTTCGCGTATCCATAGTTGGAGAAGGTTCGTCCGAAGCTCGGTTATGGATTTGAAATCGTGTATTGGCTCTAGAGTCTTCTTCAACCCATCAAGCAGCACTTGCTGGCCTTTTTCCATCCAGCTGTCAAACATCTCCCTTGCCTGCGACCCATCGAGATCATCATGACGAATAAAGGGCGTATAATATTGGATCTCTTCACCGCACCACCTCTCAAAAATGTCGAGTCGCAGCCCTTCCAGCTTCTGTAGTGAGGCATCTTCCAGGAGAGGCTTCTTTGTCAGGGCATTGAGCGCCTGTGAGAGTTTGTTGGGAACCAAAGCCTGCACGTCTAATAGAGTTTGTGCATACAGTCTTAGGCTTTGGATAACATCGTCCGGACTCCTTATTCGTCCGTCTTCTACCTCATAATCCAGAGCCACAGCGATGGCCTTGAACCTCACTTCCAAAAAGTGCCGCAAGGTATCCTTGGTTCCAGAGCTATTCGCAAGGCTGTGAGCAGCGAGAGCCTTTAACACGTCATCCCTATCAGAGTCAGGGCTAGCTTTCTCCATGGTCTTCTCCAGAGTCGTCCTGAGCCGTCGACGCAAGCTATCCAGCTTCTTCTTGACAGCATCAGCAGCTTGTCGAGCCTCGTCGTTGACAAACTCGTTCCCTAAGCTATTGACCAGGAGGCGGCTCAGCACCCACACCTTGGCTGCCAACACCAGCCTGTCACCGATCCTGACACTCTCGTCCAGCTCTCCGCGACCTCTGAGCAGCCTGCCAACTAGCAGCAGACATCCATCCAGCAACTTCTTTCTAGCTGACTCGGCAACTTCTGATTTCTGCTCTTTGCGCACAAACTTGGCCAATCCGGCAACCTTTGTCGACACCACGGTCCTCCCGCACCGCCAGCCCATGTTGCCCAGGAGCTCTTGTACGGCATCATTGTCGCTGCGCATCTGGACAATGGTGTCGGCCGTGCCGAGCAGGTCGCGGTAAGATCCGCCTACGCGCGTACGCAGGCGGCTTGCCTTGTCCTCGATCTCGACATGGAGGGCCTTGTGGATGGAGCGAATCTGGGGGAGCGTGTGGTTCGCGGAGAAGATCTGGTCGGAAGTGGTGAACTTGGTCGCATCGGGAGTGGCCATGGTGGCGAGGTCTGAGGGTCGAATATCACAGAATTGCCGTCATTGAAACGTGTAATGGCTATTCGTCAAGAGAATTGCAGTCTCTAGATTGCGTTCGCAGCTAGTGCTGAAGTGGTGTTTACAGGCCAAGTAGAGATGCTGTTGGCGGTTGACTAGGTGGGGCGCAAGATGACAGCTTAGGTGCTCCTTCAACACCGCTTCATTACCCTGAAGCTCCTACACTAGATGACGATTAAACCAAGCTTATGAGCCACATGGACATGGCTAAAAGAATCCGAGAGGAATATTTATAATAATATTAATATGCAGCTAGCCTGAAATAAAATAATATTCATAACAAAAGTCACAACCCCAGGTAGATTCAAGTTTATATACCGAGATCCATGATTTATATATGCTATTAAACGCAAAGTATATTCTACAACTTCGTACTCTTGATGACAGTAGCATTGATACCACTGACCTCTCCCCTGTAGCCTCCCTTGGGCTCGCCGCCTTGCCACACCGGCTTCATGCTCTTCAACTTCTTCTGCTTGGCCTCGAACTGCTTTCTTCTTCTGACTCTGGGGTTGCGGACGTCCTTGCTTCTTCTGGGCGCCAGACCCTTGTTCTTCTGGATGGCATATGTAATCTTTCGCTTGCCGTCCTCGCCAATCTCCTCTGTCTCTACCACTCTGTCGGCCTTGCTTGCGGCGGCGTAGGCTGCGTATCGTGCAGTCTTGTCCTCCTTCTTGGCCTTGGAAGCGTTTGCTACCATGTCGTAATACTCGTCCTCTTCATCGCGCACCGCATTGGCAGTCTTGGAATCCTCCTCGTCGCTGTCGTCGCCAAGGTTCGCGCCAAGCTTAGAATCTCTCTTGCCTCGCTTTTCAGCCTCAGCCAAGAGACGTGCTTGGCGGTCACGTAAGCGCTCGCGGTGAGGGATATCCATATCACCACCAGCATCGCGACCAGCACCAGCGCGGCGATTGGCTTTCTGCACGATTTGCGATGTGTAAAACTTCAAGCTCTTCTTGCGCGCCGCCTTGTCAGCTGCTGCGCGAGCGTCCAAAGCCTCCTCCTCACCAAAGTCAGAGCTATCGTCATCTTGAGCGTGGCTTGTTTGATCCTTCTTCTTTGCTTTTGGCTTTGTATTGATGGGCAAGTCATAAAGATCAGCAACTGTCTCTTCGATTGCCTTTGCCTTTGCCAGCTTCTTGGCCTTCTTCGCCGCAGCAGCGGCATCCTCCTTCGCCTTCTTCGCCTTCTTCTTAGTCTGGAAGGCTGATTCATCTCCATTCAACTGAAGAATAGAGTCAACATCGGGTGCCAATGACTCCTCAGATGTCTTGAGGGATCGCATGTCTTTGACCCGCTCCCATGCCTCGCGGCATTGGATCAGAGTTTCCATCACATCGTGTTCACGCAGCTCGGCAGGATCGATGGTTCTTTGTGCCTTGGCAGCGTCACGAGCTGGTGATGTTAGGATGGCCAAGTAGCTGGCTAGCGAGGCAACATAGCATCCAAGCACCCAGTACTTGATGGCAGCTAGAGACTTGGGGGCTGAGATTTTGGCGTGTGTCCGCAGTATATCCAGCTGTGGTTGCAGCTCTTGGAAATCTTTGACGAGATAGTCAAATTCAGGGTATCGAGCAGATAGCAGCTTCAGGCGCTCCTCGGTGCTCATGTCATCGGTCACCTCGACCTCTTTGAGGACTTCAGTCACTGTTTCTGCGCCTTCCTTTTCTTCTTGTTCGCCTGTTAGCCACTCATCGCCGTCGAAGATGAAATCTTCCTCGGCCATCTTAGCCAACTTCTTTTGCTGTATTCTCTTCGCCTCAGTTTCTTCTTCCAAAGCATCCGCCTCTGTTTCGATGTTGTCCGCATTGTAGTACTCCTTCTTAGATGCACCCCACCATCCCTCCTCCTCGCCTTCTTCTCCATTGGCTTTATCTGCTTCATCTTCTGAATCGTCTTGGGTGGCCTTTCGTTTTGATTTACTCGGCCGGGCCTTGTTGTTTGAATCTGCGTCGTCGTAGCCAAAGACCTCTTCGTCTGAAAAGTCGATTTCTTCGTCTTCTTTTCTCCTGCGCTTCATGTTGGGTTCATCGTCGAGCATGATTGTATCCCGGTTCATAAAGAATTCGTCCTCTGAATTGGCCACATCCTCGTATGTAGAGATTTTGAGACGAGCGTCCGCAGGGTCCAGTTCCTTTGGCCCACTGGGCTCGGCGGCGTGCCGAGAGGCCTTTCTCTTCTTTACCATGGCAGAATTTGTGTGGTTTGGCGATTTAGATTGTTCGATTTGCGCGATTGTGCGAATAAAAACAACCACAAGTCGGACGACTGAATGGGGAGCGTCGACTTGAACAAAGTTGCTCGAGACGGGTTGCTATGGCGCTCTATGGCTTGGAACTTTTCGATGGAGCATGAAATTTTCTGGCTGATAAGATAAGAACTTTTTAGTCCACTCTTGAAAGTACGTGGTGCATGTACCTTTAGCTCCATGCGCCGGAAATAAGTGCGTCCACCACTGTGCTAGCGCTTTGATTGTGTAAATGGAGCCGTTGAGATGACCGCCGCATCCGCCAAGCGAAAATGCAGCATCTGCTTGGATGTACATACGATAACCCACATCAATTCAGAGTAGATTCTTATTCCCATAGAACCACTTGGAGTTGAACCCAACTTAGCCTGCGGGTGTTTACTGTGCATATTGCCGCATATGGCCTGCAGTTTCTCGTACTTTTGTGCCAATGCTACGTAATGCCACCTCTTTGGGCTGCTAACGAGAGTCGCTGGTAGCATAATGCTGCGAATCGTGATCACTTGCAGAGGAAAAGGCTGCAATAGCAAACAACTAAGACTATGGCGGCAATAGTCTTAGACAGCCATCCATTTTCCTAAGCAGAGACATATTTTTCATTTGAAAAAAATAAATACCTCGCGGACAATCATTTTTCTCATGTTATATCATAGTACTTGGGGCTTTCTTGACAAGTGTTGATATCCAAAATTGCCTCGGTGGCATGTTTGCAAGTCCTACGGTATGCATCAGATATGCTTATATGGATTAGGCAAGGAGCGAGTGCGCTCTGCCGCGCTTTCCAGCTAAAAAATGATGGAGATCGCCCGCAGTTGCTCGTGTGATGGGCACTAGGCCTGTCTCTTGATCTCGTGTAGATGACCAAGCGGCTATCAAAAAACTAGAGGCTGGGCAAAATGATCGGCACATGTCGGATGATACGTCGATAAGACAACCTAGTTATTAACCTGCTTTGCAGTGCCAATCTTATTGCCTTGGTGTATACTACTCCGTAATATGCGTGTATTTAATTTCTTTTGATGCACGCCTGAATACTGTAGACTACATGGTCCTTGCTCAGCGCGCACACCCTCTTCTCCAGGGCCAATCAAGTGCGTGTTGCACAACTGCAAGGCTCGCCAATGATGCATGCTGGATGATGGAATGCCAAGGGTCTTGCATGGATGCTGCAGCCCATCCGATGCTTTGCCGGGACCTTTCGATGCAGTACCATCTCAACTCATACCCTGTGGCATCACCGCGCTTCTGGCTTCCGAATTGCCGAGTCGGTTACGGCGCATGTTATGTTTGCTGAGAGCGGCAGAGCAACCAGGCAGTAAGTCGTATGGAGTCCCTTTTTGCTGGTTATTGCAACTCTTCTGCATGCACGAAAGCCCCATCTTGGCTGGATCCCGTCCGCCACTTGTCGTCATGGCTTGACTCGACCGCCATCAAAGCGGCTCACCTGACAGCTCCCGGCCTATAACGCGCTGTGCGGTGGCCTAATGCATAGGTAGCCTTCAGTGGCTATACAGGGTCAGACGCTGAGGCTAGTGCTAGCCCCAGGCGACCCCAGACTCGGGACTAGAGCTAGGCAATGCACGCTGAGACGTGCAGGTTGCAACGCTCAGCCTTGCGAACGCCATGAAGCTTTCGTTTCGTCCCCCTTTTTGTTAGTCTGCTGTTAGTCTACAGCCATCTATTTACTTTCCAACGTGACTGCCTACTGCCAACAGCAGCAGCCCTTCATTTTCTCCATCATCCTTGTCAGGCAAAAGCACAAGTCCCTGCGCCATCACCGAGCCAAAGCCGATCCGAGGCCCCAAATGACCTGTCTGATGCTAATGCATACCACCCTGATAGCCCACACCCCCATCGAGGCTTACCACATCCAGAATCCCTTCATCATATAACACTTCCTCCTCCTTAGCAACCATCCGCCACCTCTATCTCGAGCTTCTTTTCACATCGTCCACCGCAATGGCCGAACGAGACGGCTACGGCTCGATGTCGCAGCCGACCTCTCCCCGGCTATCTCGCCGGCCAGTTGCCATGCGTCGCCAGAACTCGGCCAACGAGCCCGACGAGCGCGCTCCACTACTCTTAAACACCTCTCGATCACGTATTCGAATCCACGGCGGGGCTGCTTCACCACGCCGTCCAAATTTATCCCGCGATCAGAGCCACTCAGGTATGGAAGAAGAAACGCAGCGGCCACCCCTCCTTTGCGCCTCTGGGAAATCCAAGTTTTCTTGTGCCTTGAAATCAGCATCAGCTAACAACGCTCTCCGACAACTGCAGACAGCATCCCGGGCACTCGACACCATAGCCGTCGCTCTTCTTGGGGGCAGCGCCTAGTCAATGCGTTCTCTGAGCGATCCATGTCAGAGTCCAAGGGCTCCATCTTCCCCGACGAGCGAGTATGGTACGATCAGTTTACAAGCACCGATTGGGTGCACGATACGATAGCCGACTCCTATCGCGTGAAAGCGCTCCGCAGCAGAAAGGATTTCTGGGGTCGAATCCTGACGACCATTGATGGGAGCCAGGGTTGGATTCTCAGTGCTCTTTGCGGCTTTGTTATTGCCCTGATAGCGTATACAGTCGATGTAGCGGAGTCTGTTGTATTTGATTTCAAAGACGGTTATTGTGCAAAAACCTGGTATTTTGATGAAAAGGTGAGTGCAAGCAGAATTCTTGTCTTCTTTTTACCATTTGGCAGCTGTCTTGGCCTTGAAATTTTTGACTGACATAGTGTCTAGAGATGCTGTCCTAGAGGGCGCACCGACTGCGAGGACTGGAAGACATGGTCTCAAGCACTGAATTATCACCCCTTTGGAGAAAAGTGGACGGATTTCCTCATCTATGTCGGAGGCGTCATTCTCTTTGCTTGCGCCTCTTGCTGGGTGGCCCTGTGGACAAAGACTGTTGTTCCCTCAGCTTATCGTTTGACCACCTTGGACGAAAACCTTGCTGCTGAGAGCGCCCATCCCGTGCCAGATGAAGGCCCTGGAGATGATAGTGCTAGCCCTCGACAGGTGATTGATAGTAAACCGGACAATCCGCCCATGGTTTACTACTCAGCAGCAGGAAGCGGCGTCGCCGAAGTTCGAGTCATCCTCAGCGGCTTTGTTCTTCACGGCTTCCTCGGCCTGAGGACGTTAATTTTTAAGATGGTCTCGCTAATTTTGAGTGTGTCTTCGGGATTAAGCATTGGCAAAGAAGGCCCATTCGTTCACATGGCCACTTGTGTTGGAAATATCGCGTGTCGTCTCTTTGCAAAGTACGATCGTAATGATGCCAAGAGACGTGAGGTTCTTTCTGCCGCTGCTGCGGCTGGCGTAGCCGTGGCTTTCGGCGCACCTCTAGGAGGAGTGCTGTTTGGCCTGGAAGAAGTATCGTACTTTTTTCCGGCCAAAACGCTGTTTCGGACATTCTTCGCCTGTATCGTCGCCTCACTTTCTCTAAAGTTCTTGAATCCGTATGGCACCCACAAGATTGTCATGTTTGAGGTTCGGTACCTGATCGATTGGGAGTACTTTGAACTGGGATCTTTCATCTTTGTCGGCATTGTCGGAGGCGCCATGGGAGCCCTCTTCATCAAAGCATCCAAGTATTGGGCACAATCATTCCGCCGGATTAAGGCTATCAAGGCGTATCCAATGTTGGAGGTGTTTCTCGTGGCCGTTGTAACAGGCCTCATGAGCTATTGGAACCCATTAACCAAAGTAACAGTCCAAAAACTGCTCCTCAACCTGGCTTCTCCTTGCGACCGCACTAAGAGCGACAGCCTGGGACTTTGCCCGAGGTCAATCGATGACATACCCTCGATTCTGTCGACGCTTATCATTGCCTTCTTGATCAAGGGGTTCTTGACCGTCATTGCATTTGGAATCGTATGTATTTGTATCCGCACCGCCTTCCAGAGCTTGAAAACGAACGTTCTAACAATTGAACAGAAAGTTCCTGCCGGTATATATATCCCATCAATGGTTGTCGGTGGTTTGATGGGTCGGATTGTGGGACACCTCGCGCAGTGGCTAGTGCTTGCCACACCCGACTGGGGTGTTTGGGGTGGTTGTGCAACCGCAGCGGATGGAACGTGCATCCAGCCCGGAGTTTATGGTCTCATTGCCGCCGGTGCAACCATGTGTGGAGTAACACGTTTGTCAGTGACTTTGGCTGTTATTCTATTCGAGCTCACTGGCAGTCTTGACTACGTCCTGCCCTTCTCCCTGTCGATTCTTGTGGCCAAATGGACGGCGGATGCCATTGAGCCAAACAGCATCTATGTAAGTGAAACAGGGCGAGGCGACTAACAGAAAGCAATCCAACTAATCATATATAATAGGACCTTCTTACGAACATGAATGCGTACCCATTCCTGGATAATAAGCATAAGCCTATTTTCAGCGGCGACTTGACGGATCTGGTCCGTCGACTACGGAGAGAACGAATTATAGATATTACAAATTCGCCGTTGGTCCCTGCTTCAAGTCTCCGCAGCAAGCTGGAGATCCTTCATCGTCATGGCGAACTGGATGGCGGCTTGCCAATCCTGAGAGAAGACGTCCTGGTGGGGCTTATACCTGCTCCGGATCTTCAATATGCCCTGGATCAGCTGCAAGATGAAGGCTCAAACCTCTGCTTGATGGACCAGGTTCCAAGCCTTGACGAAGATGACGACATTAATGGGCCTGATCCCACAGATTTTACCCAATATATTGATCCTGTAAGCATTCATTGATAATACTTGGTGGCAAGGAAACGAGGCGGAGACTTTGGCTAACGACATATAGGCACCCGTTGCACTAGATATTCGATCGCCGATAGATTTGGCGTGGGAATGTTTTGTTAAGCTTGGTTTACGGTACATTTGTGTCTTGAGGGATGGCAAATATGCTGGAATGGTAAGTGGTGGCTATTTTACCCCTCTCAAAGTTTTGATCTTTGTGCCAGATGTTCACAGTGCTGACCATGTCTTGCTTTCTAGATCCATAAAAAGACATTCGTTAAATACACTCGAGAATTAGAAGACGAGCAAGGTGGCCATTAAGAGAAGTGGCCTCCAATCCGGGTATTTGCAGCGCGCTACGGAGCAGCTAGACATTGTAAAGCATAGAGGCAATGTTTTGCTCATTCAGAGTTGAAAGAGTTGGACTCGTTCGGTATTGCGGTGATTTTAGTTTTGCATACACTTGGCGCATTTGGCTTGGGCCTATGACCGACTTGGACTGCGTTGGTCTGCGCCTTTTGGGTTTGGTTTTGTTCTTCACGCAGACACATAAAGATTGTCGGCTCGCATTATTACTTTGGCGGATTACTGCATGCTATAAACGTGGCAACAGAATTTTCCTTTATTTTTCTTTTCGTGTTTCTTGAAGGGCATGGAAGCATTTTCTCTGCACAGCTGTGCTAGCCCCGAGTTTGAGGCGGCGACATATTTTGGGAATCAGATTGATAGAATGGCACAATGGACTTTTTGCTTAAAGTATTAACACGCATGCCTCTTCTACTCGTGATGCAAGTTGCTACTCATATTAACATCATTGCGCTTATCTTACGTTACATGATCACGTATACTTTAGCATTAAACATTACTACTGGGTAGTACACAGATTCTGCGGAGAGTAATAAGGAAATAGTACTCATGGTACTCCTTGCGACTTTTCTGACGCAAGATACAAAACGGTTAAGATGTAATTGTTCCAGGGAAGTGTTATTCAGCGCTTCAAATTCATTATTCGGCAACTTAGACGTGGCTTGACGAGACGATTAGTCGACACAGAAGAACATTTAAAAGTGTTTAATATTAATTATTACAGTATTATTGTTATTATTACTAGGATTGTACATGCGATTGTCCCCCCCTCGGTACCCTTAACCCAAACGAATTATGTACATGAAAATGATGTACATGAACAGCAACTAGGTATAAAGTATCTTTACATTCAAACTAATGTCTTCCATGTCTTCTCAACATAGCCCATTCATTCGGTCTGGAGAATGGCTAGGACCGCAAGCTCATCCGCCTCCCGATTCTCCTCTGTCGCGGCGCACCAAATCAAGACATTCGTACCCCCTTCTCCACCTTCACCTCTATTACCCACGTCTCGCATCAAACTCTCAATATCCATGAGCAGCTGGAAATACAGCAGCTTCTCCCCATAAATGTTCCTCCCAGCGGCTGCGGCCCAGCGGCGGATGGGGCCTGGAAACACCTGCTGGATATACAGCGAGTGCGTCTTGATAAAACACCTTCGAGGGTGAAATCCATCAGAGATGATTCTATCCTTTACGACCCTCATGGCCCGCAATAGAGCCTCGATCTCGGCTCTACTCTCCGTCTGCGGAAGACCAGGATCCAGGAGACCGCTCGCGTTGTAGGGAGATCCAGGGCCGAAGTAGATGCCCCAGCCGGCTCGAGCGCCGCGGACTCCAGGCCGTCGGCACCGACCGCTGATGCACAAGACGATGCTGTCGTCATCTACCTTTCTCTCCTCGCTGCCGGGTTCTTGCTCCTGGATTTGCAGGATGCCTTTGGTAGAGTTGTAGGCGAGGAGCTGGCCTTTTGGAATGCTGCGGCAAAGCACATCCCAAGTTGGGCGATAATGGCGGCCAGGAATAGAGGCGCCGCGTTCATCTTGATATCCACACCTGGAGTATGAATACATTCTGATGTGTTGGTTTTTTTTGGTGTTCCTTCGTCTTACTGTTGAAGTCTTGACAGCAGAGTGTGTTTTGACCGAAGAGAATGTTTAGAAGGAAAGAGAGGTTGAGCGAAGCTGCATGGGGGGTTATAAATTGCTTATAAGCCATCAAATAGTATCAGATAGCAATAAAGTCTATTAACGATAGGAGTTGCTTGAGGTGTGGATATGTGTATATAGAGCATATACTTCGTGGCTAAGGAGCTTGAGAAAGTACTTTGGCGATTTGCACCGAGAATGGATCATTTGAAATGTAAGTAGAGGAACCTACAAGCTGTTCTTTTTCACTAGTTTAAAGTAAATGTATGAACTTAAAATGGGAGAGAGTTTTGTCTGTGCGATATAACTTTTGCTACTTTGCTCTAACATCACCAGCTTGCAGGCAGTTGAATTTTATCCAAATTTAGATGAATCTTTTTACTTTATAGGCGCTAGTAGGCTTTTATTTACCGTGATGGTAGTTTAAAAGAGTTCATCTCTGATAAAATAAGAAAATTGTTATCCAATGCACGGAATTCGTAATTCAGCGCCCCAGTCGTAGGTGATGTTGCGAATATACAACTATTGTACGACCAGGTACTTCTACTGCTTCTACTGCCTCTACTGCCTCTACTGCCTCTACTGCCTCTACTGCCTCTACTGCCTCTACTGCCTCTACTGCCTCTAC